>JAQFVV010012536.1:896016-1345048 GCA_028023455.1 Epiperipatus broadwayi | reverse complement strand
GAAATCACTGCCACCAAAGGTACATTTATGATAAACAAAAATGCAAGTTAAAAAACTTGCTAACGCTTGTGGTTATGTCCACAGATGGCGTTCTACCAAGAACGCCCATCAAGCGTATGTTTTGTTTACATAAAGGTCAGAGTAGTTAGTATTCACTATCTCTAACTATAATTCCACTTTCAGATCATGATTTCAAGCTATTTGCTATTGTCAGTGAAAGACAGGAATAAAGAAACTAGATCTAAATACAAACTCTGAGCGTTTATGAAACAATTTCTATTCAGCTTGCAAGCGTGAATTTTTTTAGACACGTAATGTCTTCAAACTCAGCATAGCAAACCAGATAGCTATATGGGTCTGATCTCAGTTCAGCATCACCAAATAGTAGAAGCCTCTGCAATCTATATCGTTGCAAGAAAGACCTCAAAGGTACATTTATGATAAACAAAAATGCAAGTTAAAAAACTTGCTAACGCTTGTATTTATGTCCACAGATGGCGTTCTACCAAAAACGCCCATCAAGCATATGTTTTGTTTACATAAACGTCAGAGTAGTTAGTATTCACTATCTCTAACTATAATTCCACTTTCAGATCATGATTTCAAGCTATTTGCTATCGTCAGTGAAAGACAGGAATAAAGAAACTAGATCTAAATACAAACTCTGAGCATTTATGAAACAATTTCTATTCAGCTTGCAAGCGTGAATTTTTTAGACACGTAATGTCTTCAAACTCAGCATAGCAAACCAGATAGCTATATGGGTCTGATCTCAGTTCAGCATCACCACATAGTAGAAGCCTCTGCAATCTATATCATTGCAAGAAAGACCTCAAAGGTACATTTATGATAAACAAAAATGCAAGTTAAAAAACTTGCTAACGCTTGTATTTATGTCCACAGATGGCGTTCTACCAAAAACGCCCATCAAGCGTATGTTTTGTTTACATAAACGTCAGAGTAGTTAGTATTCACTATCTCTAACTATAATTCCACTTTCAGTTCATGATTTCAAGCTATTTGCTATCGTCAGTTAAAGACAGGAATAAAGAAACTAGATCTAAATACAAACTCTGAGCGTTTATGAAACAATTTCTATTCAGCTTGCAAGTGTGAATTTTTTAGACACGTAATGTCTTCAAACTCAGCATAGCAAACCAGATAGCTATATGGGTCTGATCTCAGTTCAGCATCACCACATAGTAGAAGCCTCTGCAATCTATATCATTGCAAGAAAGACCTCAAAGGTACATTTATGATAAACAAAAATGCAAGTTAAAAAACTTGCTAATGCTTGTATTTATGTCCACAGATGGCGTTCTACCAAAAACGCCCATCAAGCATATGTTTTGTTTACATAAACGTCAGAGTAGTTAGTATTCACTATCTCTAACTATAATTCCACTTTCAGATCATGATTTCAAGCTATTTGCTATCGTCAGTGAAAGACAGGAATAAAGAAACTAGATCTAAATACAAACTCTGAGCGTTTATGAAACAATTTCTATTCAGCTTGCAAGCGTGAATTTTTTAGACACGTAATGTCTTCAAACTCAGCATAGCAAACCAGATAGCTATATGGGTCTGATCTCAGTTCAGCATCACCACATAGTAGAAGCCTCTGCAATCTATATCATTGCAAGAAAGACCTCAAAGGTACATTTATGATAAACAAAAATGCAAGTTAAAAAACTTGCTAACGCTTGTATTTATGTCCACAGATGGCGTTCTACCAAAAACGCCCATCAAGCGTATGTTTTGTTTACATAAACGTCAGAGTAGTTTGTATTCACTATCTCTAACTATAATTCCACTTTCAGATCATGATTTCAAGCTATTTGCTATCGTCAGTGAAAGACAGGAATAAAGAAACTAGATCTAAATACAAACTCTGAGCGTTTATGAAACAATTTCTATTCAGCTTGCAAGCGTGAATTTGTTAGACACGTAATGTCTTCAAACTCAGCATAGCAAACCAGATAGCTATATGGGTCTGATCTCAGTTCAGCATCACCACATAGTAGAAGCCTCTGCAATCTATATCATTGCAAGAAAGACCTCAAAGGTACATTTATGATAAACAAAAATGCAAGTTAAAAAACTTGCTAACGCTTGTATTTATGTCCACAGATGGCGTTCTACCAAAAACGCCCATCAAGCGTATGTTTTGTTTACATAAACGTCAGAGTAGTTAGTATTCACTATCTCTAACTATAATTCCACTTTCAGCTCATGATTTCAAGCTATTTGCTATCGTCAGTGAAAGACAGGAATAAAGAAACTAGATCTAAATACAAACTCTGAGCGTTTATGAAACAATTTCTATTCAGCTTGCAAGCGTGAATTTGTTAGACACGTAATGTCTTCAAACTCAGCATAGCAAACCAGATAGCTATATGGGTCTGATCTCAGTTCAGCATCACCACATAGTAGAAGCCTCTGCAATCTATATCATTGCAAGAAAGACCTCAAAGGTACATTTATGATAAACAAAAATGCAAGTTAAAAAACTTGCTAACGCTTGTGGTTATGTCCACAGATGGCGTTCTACCAAGAACGCCCATCAAGCGTATGTTTTGTTTACATAAAGGTCAGAGTAGTTAGTATTCACTATCTCTAACTATAATTCCACTTTCAGATCATGATTTCAAGCTATTTGCTAACGTCAGTGAAAGACAGGAATAAAGAAACTAGATCTAAATACAAACTCTGAGCGTTTATGAAACAATTTCTATTCAGCTTGCAAGCGTGAATTTTTTTAGACACGTAATGTCTTCAAACTCAGCATAGCAAACCAGATAGCTATATGGGTCTGATCTCAGTTCAGCATCACCAAATAGTAGAAGCCTCTGCAATCTATATCGTTGCAAGAAAGACCTCAAAGGTACATTTATGATAAACGTTGTATTTATGTCCACAGATGGCGTTCTACCAAAAACGCCCATCAAGCATATGTTTTGTTTACATAAACGTCAGAGTAGTTAGTATTCACTATCTCTAACTATAATTCCACTTTCAGATCATGATTTCAAGCTATTTGCTATCGTCAGTGAAAGACAGGAATAAAGAAACTAGATCTAAATACAAACTCTGAGCGTTTATGAAACAATTTCTATTCAGCAGCAAGCGTGAATTTTTTAGACACGTAATGTCTTCAAACTCAGCATAGCAAACCAGATAGCTATATGGGTCTGATCTCAGTTCAGCATCACCACATAGTAGAAGCCTCTGCAATCTATATCATTGCAAGAAAGACCTCAAAGGTATATTTATGATAAACAAAAATGCAAGTTAAAAAACATGCTAACGCTTGTGGTTATGTCCACAGATGGTGTTCTACCAAGAACGCCCATCAAGCGTATGTTTTGTTTACATAAACGTCAGAGTAGTTAGTATTCACTATCTCTAACTATAATTCCACTTTCAGATCATGATTTCAAGCTATTTGCTATCGTCAGTGAAAGACAGGAATAAAGAAACTAGATCTAAATACAAACTCTGAGCGTTTATGAAACAATTTCTATTCAGCTTGCAAGCGTGAATTTTTTAGACGCATAATGTCTTCAAACTAAGCATAGCAAACCAGATAGCTATATGGGTCTGATCTCAGTTCAGCATCACCACATAGTAGAAGCCTCTGCAATCTATATCATTGCAAGAAAGACCTCAAAGGTACATTTATGATAAACAAAAATGCAAGTTAAAAAACTTGCTAATGCTTGTATTTATGTCCACAGATGGCGTTCTACCAAAAACGCCCATCAAGCGTATGTTTTGTTTACATAAACGTCAGAGTAGTTAGTATTCACTATCTCTAACTATAATTCCACTTTCAGATCATGATTTCAAGCTATTTGCTATCGTCAGTGAAAGACAGGAATAAAAAAACTAGATCTAAATACAAACTCTGAGCGTTTATGAAACAATTTCTATTCAGCTTGCAAGCGTGAATTTTTTAGACACGTAATGTCTTCAAACTCAGCATAGCAAACCAGATAGCTATATGGGTCTGATCTCAGTTCAGCATCACCACATAGTAGAAGCCTCTGCAATCTATATCATTGCAAGAAAGACCTCAAAGGTACATTTATGATAAACAAAAATGCAAGTTAATAAACTTGCTAACGCTTGTATTTATGTCCACAGATGGCGTTCTACCAAAAACGCCCATCAAGCATATGTTTTGTTTACATAAACGTCAGAGTAGTTAGTATTCACTATCTCTAACTATAATTCCACTTTTCAGATCATGATTTCAAGCTATTTGCTATCGTCAGTGAAAGACAGGAATAAAGGAACTAGATCTAAATACAACTCTGAGCGTTTATGAAACAATTTCTATTCAGCTTGCAAGTGTGAATTTTTTAGACACGTAATGTCTTCAAACTCAGCATAGCAAACTAGATTGCTATATGGGTCTGATCTCAGTTCAGCATCACCACATAGTAGAAGCCTCTGCAATCTATATCATTGCAAGAAAGACCTCAAAGGTACAGAACGCCATCTGTGGACATAAATACAAGCGTTAGCAAGTTTTTTAACTTGCATTTTTGTTTATCATAAATGTACATTTGAGGTCTTTCTTGCAATGATATAGATTGCAGAGGCTTCTACTATGTGGTGATGCTGAACTGAGATCAGACCCATATAGCTATCAGGTTTGCTATGCTGAGTTTGAAGACATTACGTGTCTAAAAAATTCACACTTGCAAGCTGAATAGAAATTGTTTCATAAACGCTCAGAGTTTGTATTTAGATCTAGTTTCTTTATTCCTGTCTTTCACTGACGATAGCAAATAGCTTGAAATCATGATCTGAATGTGGAATTATAGTTAGAGATAGTGAATACTAACTACTCTGACGTTTATGTAAACAAAACATACGCTTGATGGGCGTTTTTGGTAGAACGCCATCTGTGGACATAAATATAAGCGTTAGCAAGTTTTTTAACTTGCATTTTTGTTTATCATAAATGTACCTTTGAGGTCTTTCTTGCAATGATATAGATTGCAGAGGCTTCCACTATGTGGTGATGCTGAACTGAGATCAGACCCATATAGCTATCTGGTTTGCTATGCTGAGTTTGAAGACATTACGTGTCTAAAAAATTCACGCTTGCAAGCTGAATAGAAATTGTTTCATAAACGCTCAGAGTTTGTATTTAGATCTAGTTTCTTTATTCCTGTCTTTCACTGACGATAGCAAATAGCTTGAAATCATGATCTGAAAGTGGAATTATAGTTAGAGATAGTGAATACTAACTACTCTGACGTTTATGTAAACAAAACATACGCTTGATGGGCGTTTTTGGTAGAACGCCATCTGTGGACATAAATACAAGCGTTAGCAAGTTTTTTAACTTGCATTTTTGTTTATCATAAATGTACCTTTGAGGTCTTTCTTGCAATGATATAGATTGCAGAGGCTTCTACTATGTGGTGATGCTGAACTGAGATCAGACCCATATAGCTATCTGGTTTGCTATGCTGAGTTTGAAGACATTACGTGTCTAAAAAATTCACGCTTGCAAGCTGAATAGAAATTGTTTCATAAACGTTCAGAGTTTGTATTTAGATCTAGTTTCTTTATTCCTGTCTTTCACTGACGATAGCAAATAGCTTGAAATCATGATCTGAAAGTGGAATTATAGTTAGAGATAGTGAATACTAACTACTCTGACGTTTATGTAAACAAAACATACGCTTGATGGGCGTTTTTGGTAGAACGCCATCTGTGGACATAAATACAAGCGTTAGCAAGTTTTTTAACTTGCATTTTTGTTTATCATAAATGTACCTTTGAGGTCTTTCTTGCAATGATATAGATTGCAGAGGCTTCTACTATGTGGTGATGCTGAACTGAGATCAGACCCATATAGCTACCTGGTTTGCTATGCTGAGTTTAAAGACATTACGTGTCTAAAAAATTCACGCTTGCAAGCTGAATAGAAATTGTTTCATAAACGCTCAGAGTTTGTATTTAGATCTAGTTTCTTTATTCCTGTCTTTCACTGACGATAGCAAATAGCTTGAAATCATGATCTGAAAGTGGAATTATAGTTAGAGATAGTGAATACTAACTACTCTGACGTTTATGTAAACAAAACATACGCTTGATGGGCATTTTTGGTAGAACGCCATCTGTGGACATAAATACAAGCGTTAGCAAGTTTTTTAACTTGCATTTTTGTTTATCATAAATGTACCTTTGAGGTCTTTCTGGCAATGATATAGATTGCAGAGGCTTCTACTATGTGGTGATGCTGAACTGAGATCAGACCCATATAGCTATCTGGTTTGCTATGCTGAGTTTAAAGACATTACGTGTCTAAAAAATTCACGCTTGCAAGCTGAATAGAAATTGTTTCATAAACGCTCAGAGTTTGTATTTAGATCTAGTTTCTTTATTCCTGTCTTTCACTGACGATAGCAAATAGCTTGAAATCATGATCTGAAAGTGGAATTATAGTTAGAGATAGTGAATACTAACTACTCTGACGTTTATGTAAACAAAACATACGCTTGATGGGCGTTTTTGGTAGAACGCCATCTGTGGACATAAATACAAGCTTTAGCAAGTTTTTTAACTTGCATTTTTGTTTATCATAAATGTACCTTTGAGGTCTTTCTTGCAATGATATAGATTGCAGAGGCTTCTACTATGTGGTGATGCTGAACTGAGATCAGACCCATATAGCTATCTGGTTTGCTATGCTGAGTTTGAAGACATTACGTGTCTAAAAAATTCACGCTTGCAAGCTGAATAGAAATTGTTTCATAAACGCTCAGAGTTTGTATTTAGATCTAGTTTCTTTATTCTTGTCTTTCACTGACGATAGCAAATAGCTTGAAATCATGATCTGAAAGTGGAATTATAGTTAGAGATAGTGAATACTAACTACTCTGACGTTTATGTAAACAAAACATACGCTTGATGGGCGTTTTTGGTAGAACGCCATCTGTGGACATAAATACAAGCGTTAGCAAGTTTTTTAACTTGCATTTTTGTTTATCATAAATGTACCTTTGAGGTCTTTCTTGCAATGATATAGATTGCAGAGGCTTCTACTATGTGGTGATGCTGAACTGAGATCAGACCCATATAGCTATCTGGTTTGCTATGCTGAGTTTGAAGACATTACGTGTCTAAAAAATTCACGCTTGCAAGCTGAATAGAAATTGTTTCATAAACGCTCAGAGTTTGTATTTAGATCTAGTTTCTTTATTCCTGTCTTTCACTGACGATAGCAAATAGCTTGAAATCATGATCTGAAAGTGGAATTATAGTTAGAGATAGTGAATACTAACTACTCTGACGTTTATGTAAACAAAACATACGCTTGATAGGCATTTTTGGTAGAACGCCATCTGTGGACATAAATACAAGCATTAGCAAGTTTTTTAACTTGCATTTTTGTTTATCATAAATGTACCTTTGAGGTCTTTCTTGCAATGATATAGATTGCAGAGGCTTCTACTATGTGGTGATGCTGAACTGAGATCAGACCCATATAGCTATCTGGTTTGCTATGCTGAGTTTGAAGACATTACGTGTCTAAAAAATTCACGCTTGCAAGCTGAATAGAAATTGTTTCATAAACGCTCAGAGTTTGTATTTAGATCTAGTTTCTTTATTCCTGTCTTTCACTGACGATAGCAAATAGCTTGAAATCATGATCTGAAAGTGGAATTATAGTTAGAGATAGTGAATACTAACTACTCTGACGTTTATGTAAACAAAACATACGCTTGATGGGCGTTTTTGGTAGAACGCCATCTGTGGACATAAATACAAGCGTTAGCAAGTTTTTTAACTTGCATTTTTGTTTATCATATATATATATATATAATAAATTCTATCAGAGTATATAGACAATTATCAACTATTATAGTAATACATTTTGGTTTAAAACAATATTTATTATTTTGCTAAGTCTATGGGGTATCTTTGTCAAAGCATGGCTAAAGTGAATATTAGCAAATATATTACCATATTCTCATGCTTATATTAAACTAGTCACTGATTATAATAGGTTTGCATATTTGCAAGTGTAAATTGGCCTAGCATCATGCTATATCATTCTATATATATATAAAATACGATACCCGTTATAAAATATTATATATATATTGTAACCAAAATCCCCGGAGCCGTCCACCCTGATGGCTCACAAAGGTGGTAACCAACCTTCCATCACCCCTCCAACTACCCATCATCATGCCGTACTTGTTGCGGCACTATAAATTGTAACCGTAAATTGTGTAATCTCAACTACGTAACGTAAGTGCACTAGGAAATACAACCTTGGTCACTGATCAACTCTCATTGCACATTATCAGCTATTAAGAGCTGTATCCAAAAGCATATCATACTATTTATTTTATGCACAAAAGACCACAATCAACATCTGGGGCAATTTACTACAGACAAAATTAATGAATTAACCTAACTTTTTATAATTTATTTGATCGCAGCCAGGGTATACCGCGAAGACCTATCATAGTATTATTATGAAACATATTAAACAAATTATAAGTGCAATTTTATCACTTTTAAACCTCAATTTGCGATTTTTATGGTATGCGACCCTATGGCCGACCATGTACAAGATAGCGTAATTTGTGGAACCACATAAGATTATGAAATTTTAAATCATCTATATGATTTCTAAGACAGATGCTAGTCCAGGTAAAGCTTTGCAATTAATAAACATGAATAATTGGGTTCTTTTATAATTTAATATATCATTGAGACTCTTATTGTATTGACGAATGAAAATTTAAAAATGTTAGGTAAATATATTTAATCATATCATTATTGAATAAATCTGTTCACAAGTTTAATAATTAATTTGTATTTTATACTAGAATCAACTACGCAAAGCCACAATGATGGAAAAGGTAAATGGGATTTTATTGTACCTTACCAATCATATACTACCAAAGACGAAAAGCATCTTAATGTTTTCTCAAAATATTAATAAATTTTTATATCATGTAGACAATAATATGTAATTCAATGTATGCTCTATAATGTATGCTCTATCCAAAGTTTATGATTTCTGATGTTAGGAATGACACATAGCAACGGCACAGTAAGTTTAATTATAAATCAACTTTTATTTACAAACTTTATGAACAATAAATAGTTAATTTCAATATTTTAAATAAAACATAAATAAACAAATAAATAAATAAATGATAGTTCCATTAACTTTCTTCAATACATTTATAGGTATAGTTTTAAAAACCTAATCATACCTTATTTCAATCTAATATAATGAATATTGAGACAATTATTAAATTCAGCATTAACTTATGAAATATTGAACGTCATTTCCAGATTCAATAAATCCCTACTGTATACCTATAATAATATAATAAATAATATGATGTTTGTATGTTTTAGCTATAATGTAATCATTAATTAAAATGAAAATGTAAACTTACACTCCGGTAGATAATAATTAACCAACAGTTAATCATCATGAAGTACTTGAATAGAATGTCCTGTTGCCATTTATCAATCTAACCGATAAATTATGCTTACAAATGAAGAAGATGATTTGGCAGATTAACTAAAATACTTTGCCCAACTTATATCTGTGAAGCAAACATATTCCTGTGGATGTATTCATCTACACGTAGGAATTAAATAATACTAACGTTTTGCGTATTTAAACACTATCATAAAGTCATACGTATAATCACACAATTCCTGCGCTGGTGGTTCACCAGCGCAGGAATGTGTGTAAAATACAAAATGGCAATTAAAATAATCTGCGGATTAACCACCAGCACAGATTAAAGCCTTTAACATACTAAAACAACATTATAATTTACTTCACATTAAAGTGCAAATCATCCCCCTCAATTCTTCTGATTATTCAGAATACGCTGACACTTTAGCAAATGTGGGTTCTTGCTTAGTAAAATATTACAATAATCAGGACAACTAATGTACTACTTATCTTGCTTAAAATAAACATGTATAATATAATGTAAATAATATTGGCATGGGAATATAAATCTGGAAAGACTCACAAAATATCTCATAAAGATTGGTATATCTCATGAATTCATTAAGTACTGTTTAAGCTTTCTCCGCAAGCGCTATTCTTTTGAATAAATATTTTATTCAACCTTTATTAATTTAAATCTAACAAATATAACTTATGAACTTCATATGCGAGTTCATATAATGATAAAATTAAATAAATGTATTATTCATTAACATATAACATTCAACGGTGTGTGTGTGATAAAACTAAATGTAAAGCATTTTATAGTTCAAATACATGAATTTTAGCAGATGTGTATCACAAATTGGATTGTATAGCATTTTGTAACTCCTAATGTGATCCGTGGAATCCATGTACAATGTGTAGAATAATAAGTATATGAGGTAATAGCTATAACTGTAGTTAAATTCCATACATGCAATTATATCCATTTGATTAGTTATTAAAGCAATATTAGATTAACGATTTGCGTGGCTCTCCAAACATGAAACAATTTTAAAACAGGATACACAGAATTTAAATGAAAATGTTTTTCATAAAGTTATTAATCCCTACATCTCTCTATCAAAAGTGTTCCAAGTTTATCCTATCCAGGCAAGTATTTATTTATCCATTGCGTTAATCCAGGAATAATCAATTACAGCAATTACTTTATTCATTTTAAACTGACGATACAATTATAAAATAGCTTTGTTTAATTATTTAAAGAATGTTTATGATCCAAATGTTAAACAAATTAACTAGCAATTATTACTGGCATTATAAAATTAATTATCAATCAATAATATATTTTATTAGAATTAAAAAACGGAAATATTAAATATTTTGATAGCTTTAACGCTTTACTTTATTTTAACTTAAACTTTTTTCTTTTTAAAAAACAAAGTTTCATTTTAATAAAACTTCTGTAATTAAAACACTGATTCAAATTTTCCAAATTGTAGAATAATAAATATTTTAAAACATACCAAATTCTTGTATTTAATTCTTTCAAACTGGGAAGCTCCGACATTTCAAAAATGCGATATTGGAAAACGCTACGGTGGTTTGATTCAGTTGGCCGACCGACTTGAAAAGATCTTTAAGTTTTAGTGATCCATCTTAATTAGATACCACTAAGTTATTTTATATTTATAACAAATTTTGGGGTAATTTATTCACTTATTAATGGCTTCAAAATAAGCTCAGCAAATTTACACTATTTGCCTTGACCATTTCTGTTCTTCTTCCCACCAAAAGACCAACTAACAGACGATATTCTCCTAGAAATTCGCGCTCTTTTCTTTTATTACATTGAGACGCCTACGTAATTATTGTATTTATTTTTAATAATTTATTTTAATTGAACAAATGGTTTTACTTTAATTCAATAGAAATAATAATTCAAGATTACTTTAAATAAATGAAAATAAAATATTATTTTTAATAACATTTTACCAAATTTTTATGTGTTGTCAAATTTTTAAAAAGTTAAACGTTTTGATATCAGTTAGCATATGGAATAAAGCAAATTTAAAATTATTAAAATAATATCAGAAAGTAATCTGTTCAAGTGCGAATCAAGCCAACCAAATCACCAAAAGAAGAAAGAGAAATTTTTATACTAGTAACATCAATTAATATATTTTCTACTAAAATATATGGTTACAATATATAAGAAATTTTATCGGTAAATATAATATTATAGTTTAAATTCTTTTGTAGCACTTTCGATTATGTGATAATCCTCGTCAGCTTTAACTGAATTTCAAATTTTTTATACCTAATGTTACATATATTTCTATAACCTGTGTATGGCCATATTTGCAGCTTGCTTATTAATAACAACTTCCTTATAGTTATCAATCATAATTGCCTCTTTAATTTTCCTCTTTTTATGATTTCTTTCTTCCATTAATATTTTTTATTTCACTATTATTAAATCTGAACTTATAATTACAAGTCTTTTCATGGTCAAAGAATACTGAAGCTGTATTAAATTGACTATTAATATTATTTTTAATTCGATTATATAATAATTGATGCTCCTTCAATCTTTTCTCCACAGAACATCTCGATTCACCGATATATAATTTCTGACATCCACATGAAATCTGATAAATTATATTACTTCTTTGCAATTTAGGAATTATACTCTTAGAATTATTAATCAATCGATTAACATCTGGAGGAACACAAAATGAAACATTATACTTTTCTTTAAATATATTCTTAATTAATTTAGATTGCATGTTATTTATAAATGGCATAGATATCCATTTTTTATTATCTAAAGTACCACACCCAACTCTCTTATTATTATTAAATGAATTTCTTGCATACAAAATTTGGTTTTTCTCATAACCAACCTTTAAAAGTTCATTTGCGAAGAGTTCAATATTTATAATTTTATCACTATTATATTTACACAATTTATCTTTGCGATGCAAAACGATTTCAGACTTGCCATTTTATGCACCATTGGAACAAGTGATTTAAAATAAATATATCATCTTTCTCCAATAGGTTTAAAAATTAATTTATAATTTAAATCAGTAGCATCTCTAAATATTTGTAAATCCATAAATTTTATTTTTCCATTTTGTTCATTCTCAATAGTCCATTTTAAATTGTTTAAATTATTCAAATTATATAAAAGAACATCAATAATGTCTTTAGGATCATAAACAAAAACATCATCAACATATCTAGCATAAATTTTAATATCTTCAAACTTATAAGAATTAAATATAGTATCTTCATATTTCGACAATGTAAAATTACAAATTTGTGCTACCATAGGTAATCCCATTGGCCATCCTTTACCCATTTAATAAAACCTATCATTATACGGTGCAATAATATTATCACTTATAAATTTTAGTGATTCAATAATAAAATTTATTAAATGTTTATTTACAGACATATTAATTAGTTCAATTTCAATGAAATTTATAGATTCAAGACGATCAATTGATCCATATAATTCCGTTACATCCAATGAAGCTAACAGTTCATTATCATTTATTTTTATATTTTTAATTGTATCAACAAATTCATAAGAAGATGCAATTGTATATCTTCCAAAACCCAACATATCTTGTAACAATTTACCAATATATTTAGCTATCTTTGTTGCAGTTTTTAAAAGTGTATCAGTTATTTTCTTATTAATTTCATTCAAATCTGAATCATGCTTGAAATCTACTAATACTTGAAACCGATTTGTAAGTTCTAATTTAAATTCATTAGAGTATTTCTGAAGATTAGGAATATCAATTGTAAATATTATTTTTCTTAATAATATTTATCTCTCTAGTTTTGCATTAACATGTATTTTACATCTTACTAATTGATGATCACTTCCTGTGTCAAATTTATTAAGAACATTGCAATCTTGAAATATGTATTTTCTATTAGTCAAAATATAATCCAATTCTGTTGTACCTTCATTTGGATGCTTCCATGTCCATTTTCTTTTAACATTTTTTTTAAAAAAAGAATTTATAATATAAAGACTTTCTTTTTCTGCAAACTCCACAAGTCTATGACCTCTCTCATTTCTATTACCACAACCAAAATTATCTACAACACTTTTATCTTTCATTTGTTTACCAATTCTAACATTAAAGTCTTCCATAACAATTTTAAAATGTTGTTTACTCTGATCAAAAACCTTTTGTACATCCATATAAAAATCTTCTACTATTACATCACTAGGAGAACTTGTTGGGGGCATAAACCTGAATCATCTGCATTTGGTATCTGCTATTAAGTTGTATAACTAATCTTGTCCCTCTGCCCAATACACCATCAATCTCCACAATGTTGTTCTTCCACTTTTTATATATAATGAATCCTACTCCACTTGTATTTCCAATATGTGTGCCTTTATAGTAGAGTACATGTCTACTTGTTAAATCAATTGTCTCTTCACTTTTTCTTCTAACTTCACAAAGTCCAATAATAATGTTCGTCTTCTAATTCTTGCAATCTTCTTTCACTTGAAAATGATCTGCAGTTGTAAGTACCTAAATAAAAAGTCGTCATCAAATGACAGCCTCAGTCGAAAATCAGGATATTCTTAGCACCTTCCACCTTCGGCCACCAACAGCCTCCTGGGAATAAGGGCCATTATTTATTTTTGTCTGTCATTATTGTATATATCTATTAAAAAAATATTTATTATTTACACATACATTGATTCTGCCTTATCAGGCAACTGAGAAGAAAGACCATGGTGTTTCTTGATCTTAAATTCAGAGGTAAAAAGCCGATAAACTCCCCACGCTGGCTAATGCGTGTTGGTGAGCATCCCATCCATATTCTTATATTATATGAATAATCACATAGTAATAACATCTGCATATTATCTTAATATCCATGATGTGCGTAATGAAGAACTTGGATGATTATAGTATAACTATTTATCGATTTTATATTTTGTAAATAAATTAAGTGAATAACCACACTTATTTTAATTCAATTTCATAAATTATTGTAATGTAAAAATTATATAATTATCATTAGCTTTCTTGTATTTTAATTGCGTGTGTGTGTGTGTGCAACAACCTTTATGTATAACAACAATTCTTTATATTATATAATAGACATAAGTTAAACGAATCAGTACTGTGTAAGTACCTTTTTTATTCATACTAATTCGGATGAAGGACGTGCTTCACGATATGTAATTGGAATCTATATTATAAATGTTTTATTATTTATTTATCATTTTTATATTTATTATTAATAAATATTAATTCAGTTAAACAACTAAACTTGATTCCGTAATCATTTCAATTAGTTACGCAAACTTACTGACTAATAAAATATTAATATTTAGTGTTTATATACTGTTTACACCTCCACTTCGTCCAATGGATAATTATAAAATAGTTCAAGGATATAGCAGTTGGTTTGGTAAAATATATATATACAATGTTATGTATCACTTTCTG
This sequence comes from Epiperipatus broadwayi, assembly GCA_028023455.1. NCBI lineage: Eukaryota > Metazoa > Onychophora > Udeonychophora > Euonychophora > Peripatidae > Epiperipatus > Epiperipatus broadwayi. The sequence continues at coordinate 1,330,087 of JAQFVV010012536.1, read as the reverse complement.
ATAAATTCATATTATTATTATTATTATTATTATTATTATTATTATTATTATTATTATTATTATTATTATTATTATTATTATTATTATTATTATTATTATTATTATTATTATTATTATTATTATTATTATTATTATTATTATTATTATTATTATTATTATTATTATTATTATTATTTGAGTTATGTATAATTAATGTAATAAATTAATATCTAGTAACCTCAACAGATTAAGTAAGTAATTTATTATAACTAGATGTTTGATAACTAAATTAAAGATCATTATATTTATTTTAATAGTTATATATAATAGTTATTTTGGATAAAATCTGTATTTGAACTAGTTTTATAATTTGTAAGACATAAGTATCTAAATTTATTCAAGGTAAACAAAGGCTATTATAATTAAATGCTAGTATATCGTTTTAATTTATTACTTATTGGATATATAAATGATAATAATTTGTTATTTAATCATAAAAATGATAATTTTATGTTGTTATAAAATTGATAGCTGTATGTATTGAGATTGGTATTTGATTATAATAATTCGAACGATTTAGATTGTTTAAATTTGAAGTTTATCGATGTAGTCTATGTGTAATTTAAATGTTAAGTTTTTAATAAATTGCTTTAAAATAGGTCACTCTCACACCATGGTTATTATAGTTAGTTATAATTTGGTGATTCATGTTTAAGCTTTGTTAATTTAAAGAATAATCTGTTACAATTTGCTAGCCATATTCTAAAGTATTAAATAAGAATCTTTATCTATTTAATGTTATTATGATTTGGATATTGTACTTTGTAGGGCCATTTGAAGTATAGACTTATTTTTTATATCATTGTAATTTGGCACATCGCGTGGAGTATGTCAGATAAGTTATATATTGTATACTCTATTTTTGCATAACTTTAGCGTTGTAAACATTTTATTTCGTTACAATTTGAAGTTGTAAACCTATCTGTTATTTAGAAAGAATCTTGTGTGGTAACAATATGGATTGGTGTATACAGATTTGTAGAATTATAATGAAATCTATTATTATTTATCTTTTCGACATATGTGTGTTTAAGTGTATCAGTGTTATGAGGTAGAGTGCTGGATCTTGTGAAAGTCTGTGTTTATATACCCTATATATTATCACTTTATATATTTTATACTATTAGACTTTGAAGCTTCTAATTGAGGGCTTGAATGTGAACTGGTCAACATACACCTTATCACTATTAACGTTTTTGTACTATTACAATTGGCATCTAATGTTTAGGCTAGTTTTATACTATTGCAATTGGCACCTCAATTCATGAGGCATACTAAAATCTTTCTTCTCCATCCTTATCATTCTTGTACTATTACAACGTATACATATATATTTATTTCTAACTTTTTTTAGTGTTGAGTATTCAATGTTTGTTATATATTTTTTTACCATAAGAAATTATAACCGCATATTGTTTTTATATGAAATTCTTGATGTATACCGAGTTTTGGGGATGAAATTGATAAAAATATTTAGGGGCTGTTTTAGTTTTTTTAAGCAGTGTCACATTGATGTAAATATTATTAATTGGTATTTGAAATGTTCTACCTTTAACGTGTAAACTAACAATTTTGTCATCTACTGTTTCTCACTGATGAAAACCAATAGCCAGAAGCTAGTCTAAGGATCTGGTTGTTACTACCAACTTATCTCTGTTGGTTACGCATGCTTACACAATCAGCTCATGCTATAAAATGGATTAATTTATAATATTGCAGTTAATTTACGGCAATAGTACTTCTTAATATTAATTAATCAGTAAAAGTTCATATAATCAGATATCTAAAGTGGAATCTCTTTATCATGAACACTTTTTATGCATTCACGAATTTTGAAGATTATTAAGTAAGGATTATATGTTTAGAATTGTAGTGCTGTCAAAAAGTTATCACTTCAAAATAAATTACACTTTTAATTATAATAATTAAATTTGTTAAGAACACACTCACACTCATTATATAAAGTAATATATATTAAAACTATAACCTTAAGACCATGTACCTGTCAAAACAACAGTAGGGACCTCTACAAATCTTAACATCAAGATTCATAGAGGTCTCTACTGTCATTTTTCAGGTGCATGGTCTTAAGGTTATAGTTTTAATATATATTACTTTTAATCAATTCTGTGATCATTGTGACTAAAAATGGAGATGGCTTCAAGTCGCTCGAATTCCGTCATTTTTAATGCTACCGTTAAGATTTTGCGTTTTTTTTAAAGGTTAAAAAAAGTTCCGTAAGATGCTGCCCTCTTCTGAATTATTTTACAAGTAAAAAATCAATAGTATTCAAAGTTTAAGTATAACAAAGGAAGAGGGCAGTCCATCCTTGATGCTGATTGGCTGTTAAGCTTGGCAATAACTAAATCGTTACGATTTCTTTGGTTTCATTTCGAAAGTGATAAACGAATGTTTTAGACTATTTTAAAAGTATTTTTTGATATATTATAAATTATTTTGATAAAATATGCTAAAAATAAATTATTTTAGAAAAATAGTTAAGATTTTATTAAAAATAACTTACTTTTCCACAATGTAAAATTGGGAAAGAAATCACTGACGTCAGCAACACTTTTTAGTTGGTGAGTAACATTCATTTTAGATTTGCCGCTATCGAATATTTTTATAATTATAAATATAAATTTATTTTTGAAAAAACTTTCGTTCACTTTCATAACCTGACAAATTATTAATATACTTTTTACAAATGAAACTAAAGTGAATATAATATTAAAAGATGAATATATTTTGATATTGAGTTTGTGAATTGACCAATTAAAAGTTTAGACTTTTACCTCACTCAACCAATAAAATAATCAGCATTCAAAGAGTTAATTATAATAAAGGTTTTATTTTTTGAAATAAAATACATGTAACATTTTAATTTGTGATTTTTATTCTTTCTCTCTTAGGTTTTGTTGTTAGAGAATCTTATTTCCATGAAAAAAAAACAAACAACCCATCTAAAATATTATCAAAATTGACACTTCCTTTATTTTACTGTAATATTTTATATAAATGCAATTCATCCATTGTAATTTGAACACTTTTTAACAAAAACTTTTTATTGTACATATATGCATTCACAATCTTATGTTTCGACTGTCCTGCAGTTTTCTTCAGAGTCACTATACACTTTTTAGCAAAAACTTTTATTGATTATATATGCATACACAATCTTATGTTTTGACTGATACACAATCTTATGTTTAGACTGTTCTGCAGTCTTTTTCAGATCCATTTTTACTTTAATTTTTTAAAAGGAAAAAAAAAAGTTTTTTACTTTAAAAAAATTAAAGTAAAAGTGGCTCTGAAGAAGATGGCAGGACAGTAAAAACATAAGAATGTGTGCGCCCATATATACAATAATAGATTTTGCTAAAAAAAGTGTTCAATGTAGAGTGGATAAATTGCATTTAACAACCCTTAAACTGTCTTAATCTGGAACATAGTAACATCCCAGATCGATTTTAATCTGGACTTCCAGTGCTCCCAAGCAATAAAATATCCTTTAAAATTAAAGGAAAAAACCACAACAACAACAAAATATTAATAACCTGTATTTTATAAATTAGGTTACTTTTCTTTAATTTTATAATTTACCTGATTTTTTTACACATTATTTCTCAAGCAAAAATTCCTTTTTTTCATCATTCATCAAGTGCTTATATAAAATATTTAGTTGTCTGACTAAAGGTAGATTTAAATAATTGAAAACAGGATACTACAGTAAAACTAAATTTCTTTTTTCTATTCTTATAACTGAATTATAAGCTTAAAAAAGCTCTGACGGTTATTATTAGTAATGATAAAAGTATGGGTTTAAAATTTTAAAATCTTTTAAAATCAATACAATATGTATAAAGCTATTTGCAAAGAGTGATTTTATATCTAGACAAATCATTGTGTAATTTTTAAATATAAATTTGATAATATTCATTAAAATAAAGCTAATAAAACTGAGTGGATTTTGATCTTCTTAGATGCAGTTGAAGTTTCATTAATAGATACCCTCAACCTAAGGTCATTGGGCGTATCTACTTCATTAATAAAATATAAATGTGAGCAAAATATAAACTATAAAGCATATAGTGACTGCCGAATATATGGCTACAAAGAATTAAAAGACCACCGGTGAATCTATCTCATGTTCGAATCTTAAGTTGTCAAAAAAATATACATGCTAAAAAATTATAATAATAAAATGTTTTAATTTTTTGTTTTTCAATTTTTCTTCTACATTTTTAGTTATTAAAATAGACAAAACTCTCCATATAGTAGTGCCACTCAATGCCAACCAGAGTAATCAATGGTTTACGTTTTTCAAGTTTGAAGCCTGTCCATTTAATTTGCTATCTTAATATAAACTGAGAACTGATTACACATATATGTGTGGGAGTTGACCAGGATCAACTGATGAGTGCTGATTCAGCATGAAATCCACCTATTGGAGATCATTTATTTTTTTCACATCTATATGATCATGTCTATCAGTTGTATAAGATGGATTAGATGACCGAAGGGAGCTTGGAAACCTGGATTCAAATCATATCTAATTATATCTATTGTTTGTAAAATATTTACGTATTATATGTAACTGTCTCAATCAGTTTCTTTTGTCTTTCAGTATATATCGAAAAAAAATTGAGAAAAGAGAAAGCTGGAAATAATCCAATATAAAAATACAACTAGAACACCATCATCACAAACCTTCAGGAAAACAAAAGTAATATCAGATGTGATATGTTGGACTATTTCTATCATCTATGAGTGAATGTTGAAAGTATAGAAAATTTTAAACTTTATTTAAACTTACCGGTGTTGTCTTATTATTAATAAGTTTGTATTTGGAAAGTTTAAATAAAGTTTAAAATTTTCTATACATTCAACATTCATTCATAGATGATGGAAATAGTTCAACATATCACATCTAATAATATACAATCATCACAAACCTTCAGACAAAGAGTAATATCACTTTTACTAAAATGTTTAACATCTTATAATTATCTTCGTAAGCGCTGTATAAATTTTTATATAAATATAAATTTTTAAAGAGTTTTTTAAAATAAGCTCTCTCTTATATATAATTTGAATACAGAATATAAATGTCATATTTATATTCTATATATCAATACAATTGCCAGATCGCATTTATCAATATTTTACGCCACACTTTCTTATAGAAATATTTCTATGTAATCTTATAAAATCCCGAAATGTAACTTAGTTTTCGCTTCCTGCAGTTTTAATATAAATATCATTAATATTGACAGACAGTCTAAAGCAAATCACATAATTATGCTTGTTTTTGTTTATTCTCTAAGCTCTAAATAGTATTCATTGCGCTGTAGAGGCAAGCTTCCAGGCTTTTTGATAAAGACTTGATAGTTCGCCATCAAAAAAATTTATGTTATTACTAAGTAAATTGCCAGAAAATTTGTTCGTCGCCGCTAAAAAGAACATAATAAATCGAATCATGTTGCGGTTTGGCTGTTGAGTCAATGTCGATATTACTTTAAAACTAGTTGATTCACTATAATTAATAAAATTACAAAACTGCGATAATGTAGACGTAAATTTTCTCCTCGTTATTGTGGAGGAGCAAAGATTGATAGAATTAATTCACTTATTGCTCACTGGATGGCGTACATCTAGTGGCAAATGGCAAAATAATAATAGAATGATCTGGAAAGGAAAATAAAGTAATAATTGTTCAAGCAGGAAAAAATGATATAATCAATAAAACGCTCGAAAGATAATGTGATTAAAAAAAAGTGAAAAGAGCAATGAATATTAAAAACCATAATGATTATTCTTGTGAATAAAAGTACAATTTGTAATTGCACTATATACACACGAGTGTGTGTTTAATTTTTCAAATGCAGATGAGATGACTCTAAAGAGTCTCTTGCCAACATGATATCGCATCAAATAATAATCATTCAGCTGTTGGTAATAAATAGCTCATTATTTTATTGTTACACCATAGAAAAAAAAAACATTGAAAAAAATAATAGGATGATTATATTGTTCAGGAGTTCATAAGGTATTCGAATGGGGCAACAGTCTATGGATCTTAAACTCAAGCGTTTTCCACAGTTACAAACCTTGTATAGCTGAAGATCATTATAGCTGTCTTTAAATGGTTTACTGAAAGGAAAATGATTTCTTGTAGTAGCTTTTACAATAATAATGAAAAAAAAATTAAACCATTAAACGTCACATGATCACCATTCTTTAAGCTTACACAAGCTAATTTACACAGAGGCTAAAATCTCCATACAGTAGTGCCACTCAGTGCAAACCAGAGTAATCAATGGATGCAAGAAGGTTTGTGCATAAAATCCCCATCTAGTGCCAACTTATCCATTATCCCTAGACTACTTTCTATCTTGTGATTTTCATCAGTTACAATTCTTGGATCTGAGAGTACTGCACCTAAATCTTAGAATCTAATGGAATCCTCCAGCAGCCATGTTTTCAGTTATTAGTTAACTATAAAGCTTTGAGTCCAAAATGAAAACACAATAATGTTTTCAATTCAAGCTCATTAGCCATAAGCTAGAAACGAATCCAGGGATATTGGATGAGTAGGCACTAGATAGGGATTTTATGCACAAACCTTTTTACATCCATTGTTTGCTATGGCTTGCATTGAGTGGCGCTATTGAATGGAGAGTATAGTCTCTAATGAAATAGAAAGTATTACAAGAAGGATTGCAAATTAACACGTGGTGAAGGTTTGAATGTTGTTTTTTTATGTTTATTTTTATCTCTACTTAGGAATAATTAGATACCAATTTACTGCCTAATAAAAAAATGTTTTAATAGGTTTCAAATAGGCTATATTCTTTAGGGTAAGGGGGGGGGAGATACCAAGTCTAAATAAAATGTCAAAATTTTCGACTTTACTTGGCCTAAATCGAAGCCAAAGTCATATCAAGTACTACAATTGATCTATAAAACCCTTCTTATTTATTTTTATATATGTATATATATTTTCTAGAGAAGATATTAGTAATATATTTTAATATGATGAATAAATGCAATTTGGACTTTAAAAAGTTAGCAATATCTTATTATTAAGAGACTTCATTACTTTATGATGAAGCTTTAAATACTACTTCTTAATAAAATTTAAGATATTGCTCTAAGTACCTCAGTGGAAATCAATATCACTATTTTGATTATAATATTCTATTGTCTTGATTAGAAGCCAATCTTCAATTGGTTCTTTACCTGCTTACATCACAGCTAAAAGTTATTTAAAAAATACATAGAAAAACACCATTAAAATGGTTATTTACATGCATGATTTTCAATCATGATCACACAAGTTCAGAATGAATGTCTCTTCAACTTTAATTTAGTTTCCTGATGTATAGCATCTTTTTTCACAAGTCATCCATCTACTTCATATATAGATATTTTCTATGCCATTCATAATTTCTTGAGATGAAGTTTAATAATTGAGTTGTCCTTTTTTGCCATCTTTTTAATGACATAATCCTACTCATGCTCATGTATAAACAAATTATTTATTTATTTATTTTAAAATAAATTGAAAGGCTAGTTTTGAGACAAAAAAAAGTTTTTGAAATATAAAAATTTAAGGGAAAGCAAAACAGTGTTCAACTAATATAAAAGTAATAACAGCTATTGACAGTTTCAATACATATTCCAAACAACTGTACCCATTTTTCAAATTATTATTCTTTTAAGTTCTCATTCTAAATCTAAAACTTGAGTGAAAGCTAAATATGCACTATGAACTACTAAAAAGGTGACTGGTTCTCTCTTCAAGTGGGTTGCAGCATCTTAGGTAAACCCACATGTATTACATGGTAACATAGTTTTGCTATCTAACACAAAAAATTTAAGATGTTAGTATATCTAGATTATGAGTTATATCATATGGTAGACCATCTCTAATGCTCTCTCCTTCATGCACAAAATCATGAACACCACATGACAATATTCTTGTGACTGATGGTTTCACTTTCACACATAGTTTGCATTATTTAAAATGTTTTGGCATCAGGTTTCCCCAATTTATCACATGATCACTATTTCCTCTGCTTACATAAGCTGTACATGGTAGCAAACTCTTCATACAGTAGTGACACCCAGTGCAAGTATTAAGAATCAATGGATTCACAAGATTTGTGCATCCATTGATTACGGAGATATAAAGACTTTGCTGTCATCCCAATCTAAAATAAAATTTAATGCTATCACATTAGTCCACAATGGGCTAAGGTACAAAACAAATAGTCACATTTCATGTTGTAACTCAAATGATCCAGATATGTCAACGTCCTGAAATTTTGTGATGAATAACTAAATTGAATCACTCTTTAACATGTGCATATTCTGAGATGATGATGCAGAGAGTATGAAGAGAGAAGCAATCACTTTTCATGAGGACACATTGTTTATGTTAGCAGAGAATTTAGTGCATAATATTTTTTCTCACAATGATCAATTCCAAAATACTTAGCCAATTACTGTTTTCTTCTTCAATAAAGTTGGATAAATATATAAGAGCAAAATATTTGTAAACAAAACAGCAATCTACAATTTTAATGATGAATACAAAAACCAATTTTCTTCTCTATCACTCATCATTATATTTAATTCCAAACCATAACAAGTTTATTTCCAACTGTTGCAACTTTTATAAAAAAATTTCAAATGGACATTGTAGTTTTTGACAAGTAGCACCATAAGTAATCCAACAATTCATAATATCACCACACAATCCTCATTCCTTATTTTATTTTTTTCCATCTACAGCAGAGTAAATCGTTTTACATCATCACAGCAATTAACTTGAATTCAGATTGTCCAAGAAGTTGCATTGATACTTGCAGTAGAGAGGTCAAAAGAATTTACAAAATGTTGAGATCCATAGTGAGAATTGCATCAGTTATGTCTGTTTTGAAGATACCAACATCAACACAATATTTGAACCTTTTAAGTGGGTAAAATGGTAGTGAAAAGTGGGGAGCTTTTTATATTATAGTTGTGTGAAAAACAGATAAAACACATGCAGTATCTGATGACAAAGATTGATTAATTTTGATTTGTAAGATTATGGTATGTAAGTAGGGTAAAATATTAATCGCTTTTCCAATCTTGGGCATTAAATGAAAAAAAAATGGTAAAAAATTTTTTTTAGGATGTCACTTAATTGGATGTGCTCACATACATACATTTGTAATGATTAGAGAAAGCACTGAAATGCGTGATAAAATTGGGTTAAAACAATCAAACTTGCTGCTCTTTAAATGCACAGTAAGACAAAGATTGTAAGAAATATAGGAAAGACTTAACTAAGTATCACCACATAACTTGACGATAGGTTTTTATTTAACTATCTACAACTTTAAATCATCTTCAAATAAAAAAGAGTTTGATGAAATGAAAAGAAACTTATGATTGGTCTTTGGGCAATTAGAAGAAAAGGTAAAGAGATAGTGGATTTGAAAAGAACATATATTTCTCTCTAAGAGCACTATCATTGGAAGGGCAAGTAGAATGAAAAATCTTTATAAATAAAAAGTGGAAGAACAATATTATGAAAATTGATCGCAGCAGCACCATTAGTTATTTAAACGGTAAACTACTTTCCTTTCTGTTATTATAAATTAACTCATGCCTGATATTCTGTTTACTTCCATATATATATAAACTCTTTTTACTCTCCGTACTAGTTCTCCATCTTTCGAGCGCTCTATTTTTTATTTCTTAATGCATCTATTCTTTTATTCCATTCTTTGCTATTATAACACTCAACAATTCTCTTAACTGAATCATCCCATTTTTTGTACAAGTAAAAGTCTTTATCCAAATCTTCTGTGTACCTTACTACTTTTCGAACCCATCTTGTTGCTTGTCCTTTACTCATAACCCAATTAAATACTATATTGACTCTTCTCTTACTATCCATAAATCGCAATCTATCGAATATTTTTATTTTGCTTTTTGCATCTCTCATATAAAAACCTGATTATCCCATTTCTCCTTGAATTGGCTCATTTGCTATATACACATCTGCATCTGATGCATGTCTTCCTACTTCTCTTTCTATTTTTTTCTAAGTAATGTAACACCCCTTTACTAACATATAACACATTGTTGCACACAAGTTAACTCTGCTACTGCCACTCCCTTCCATACAATTCTTGCTACATCATATTTATTATAAGAAAACACTGTTAATTTCTTTATCAGTCCCTTTCTTTTCTTCCATTTATCCACACAATTTTTCTGATTACTTAAGATGATTCCCAAATAGTTATACCTATTCAATACATTTAACTTTATATCCCCCAATAAAAATTCATTCTCTTTTCTTTCCCCAACATTTATCTTCATTACTTTTGATTTTTTTTTCACTAAATTTAATCCCCATCTTTTTATTCACTTTTGCATATATCTTCAGCATAACTTCCATATCTTCCCTACTTTCTGTGCACAAAAAGATATCCGCAAATAAAAGACCTGATAATATATGCACTTCCTTGCCATCTATTAATGGTATCTCTACCATTTTTCCTAGTATTTATATTCCTTTGTCCATTTCTCTCAAATATGACAAAAACAAAACAGGTGACAATAGGGCATTCCTGCCTTAGTCTCACCCCACTTCTAAATCCAACTAATTCTGTACTTCCTAATTGATATGTACAGTAATTATTTTCATACTATCTCTTAATAAGATTTATTAGAGCTTGAGTCATTCCCAAATTTATTAAACGTATGCATAATCTATTTCTATTCACTTTATCATATGCCTTTTCTATATCTATAAAGAAGGTAGGTAACTGCCTACCTGTATTCCTACTCATATCCGTAAGTTGTGTGACTACAAATAAAATACCTCTTATATGCCTATACAATCAAAAAACTCCTTGCATTTCTCCCACTATATTATTTCTTCCATCAATTTTGCCACTCTTCCAGTCACCATATATACAAAAACTTTATATAATACTGACTTTCAGTATAAAAAATTGGTCTGGAGATGAGGATAGTATGATAGAGATTTTGAATTCTTTCTCTGTTGGCACTTATAATTAAAGCTTGTTTGGAGCTAGTGGTAAGCTCCATCTTGTGAACATTTTAGCACAAGTTTAAAGGCAAGTTGCAAAATTTGTGACTTGTTTTATTAATTATTATAAGTGTACCCTTAAAGGCTTTCATGATGTAATATTGCTTTAGCTATTAATATATGGTGAAACTGAACTGAGTTCAGACCCATATAGCTACCTGGTTTGTAAGGATGGATTTAAAGACATTAATGTGTCTGAAAAATTCAAGTTTTCAAATTGATAGTAACATATTAAATAAGTGTTCTGAGTTGGAGTTTTAGATCTAGTTTCTGAAATCCTAACTCTTCGTTGAGGTGAGCCATTAAGCTTGAAACCAATTGGTCTGGAGATGAGGATAGTATGATAGAGATTTTGAATTCTGTCTCTGTTGGCACTTATAATTAAAGCTTGTTTGGAGCTAGTGGTAAGCTCCATCTAGTGAACACACACACACACACACATATATATATAGTTGATAAAGACTACAAAGTGTATAGTCGAAAGTACTTCTAAAAAAATATAATTTATATAAATTGTACTGTATTTTGATATATATATATTGATTTGTATATTATATATATATATACACACAAAGATAAATGTAGGTCTTTGTTAGTGAAATTTAAGAGAACAAAATAAAGCTATTTTGATATGTAATTAAGAACTCTTTGTTTCCCAAGTATCATTGCATTCGTCCATAGCTTTGTAAAACTATATATACACCATATGTAATAAAGTTCTTGATGAAAGAAAAGTTAATACTTATTGAGATAAAATCCTTTTGAGCTCTTAATATAAGTGTAATATATTCAAAGCTAATTTATAATCACTAAAAAAATTGAATATTTAAAATTAAAATAATAATTACTATACCACAGGATACAAGTTTAATCTTAGAAAAACAGAACTCTTATATTTTGGTTTGTGAATAGATATTTATTTATGTTAATCATCAATAAATAAATTTGCATTTTAAATGCAGATGTCTAAAAGTTTCAGATCTTCTTCTTGACAAATACCTTTTAGATAAATGCTTAGCTTGAGTTGTTTTTTTAAATCTAGTGTCCCAACTCCTCACTGAATAGACCCATAGGTCGAAACTGGTTTGGGGATGTGGACAATCTAAGATAAAGATGATTTGAATGCCTTCTCTTGTAGTAGCATTTATCATAATAAAAAAAGCTTGTGTAGAGCTCATTAGCATGCTCTTAATTTTATATATATATATATATATAAGTGTAATATATTCAAAGCTAATTTATAATCACTAAAAAATGAATATTTAAAATTAAAATAATTACTGTACTGCAGGATATAAGTATAATCTTAGAAAAACAGAACTCTCTTATATTTTGGTATGTGAATAGATCTTTATTTATATTAATCATCAATAAATAAATTTGCATTTTAAATGAAGATATATATATATTAACATTTTTGAGAATAAAACCATGTATTATTTGCATTACAATCCGATATTTTGATAGACTAGAAACCACCATTATCAAGGTTAACTTTTGAAAGAAAAATCATTATATGTCAAACAATAACATTACTCAGTGCGAGATGAAAAATGAGATTCAACTTGAAGTAGTTCAGCATTCACAATATGAGGCATACCAAAATGTTTATTTTCCTCAGTTTTTTCACCTGTTAATTTTAAATTAATATTAGATAAAATGAGAGGTTTCCACATAGCTGGAATATGTTGTGCTTCATCAGCCCTATTTAAACCAGCAGGTCTCTCAAATTTTTCAATTGACTCTCTCATGGTTCTTAAATCATATCTTTCCAAATTAGCAAGTATTTTTGTATTGTCAAAATCTGGTTTGTGACCAATTTTTAAAAAATGGGAAGTAAAAACTGATGTGCTAATTTGTTGATTAAAAGCATTTCAATGCTCCTTAATTCTGACATTTATTCATCTATTAGACTGACCCACATAGCTTCTTGAGCACTGTAAACATGGAATTTCATAATCTTGGTGTTCAAAAAATATTCTATCTTTAGGTTTATAGAAAAAATCATCAATTTTTTTTGCCAGTAAAAAAAGTAGTCTTTATATTAAAACAAGATGTCTTCTACTGATTTTGCCTTTATATTAAAGGGGTTACTGATAAAATCGGCAGAAGACATCTTGTTTTAATATAAAGACTACTTTTTCTACTGGCAAAAAAATTGGTGATTTTTTTCTATAAACCTAAAGACAGAATATTTTTGGAACACCAAGAAGTTTATGAAATTCCATGTTTGCAGTGCTCAAAAATCTATGTGGGTCAGTCTAACAGATGAATAAGTGTCAGAATTAAGAAACATAGAAATGCTTATAATCAAAAAGTTAGCGCATCAGTTTTTACTTCCCATTTTTTAGAAATTGGCCACAAACCTGATTTTGACAATGCAAAAATACTTGCTAATTTGGAAAGATATGATTTAAGAACCATGTGAGAGTCAATTGAAATATTAAAGAGACCTGCTGGTTTAAATAGGGTTGATGAAGCACAACGTATTCCAGCTATGTGGAAACCTCTCATTTTATCTAATATTAACTTAAAATTAACAGGTAAAAAAACTGAGGGAAATAAACATTTTGAGAAGCCTCATATTGTGAATGCTGAACTACTTCAAGTTGAATCTCATTTTTCATCTTGCACTGAGTCTTGTTATTGTTTGAGATCTAATGATTTTTCTTTCAAAAGTTAATGTTGATAATGATAGTTGCTAATCCATCGAAATATCGAATTGTAATGCAAAATAATACATGGTTTATTCCCAAAAATATTAATTTATTTACATCATACAACCATGAAAACATTAAATATAATATTATATATATATATATATAATAGTAATAAAACCAAGTAATAAATCACATAACCTATATAGCTTGTAATTATCAATATGTAATAAAGAGAAAATATTTTTAAACAAGCTTATTTTATTATTATTTTATTTATTTATGATAAATGCTATAACAGAAAGCATTCAAATCTTTATCTATTATTCTCTCCATAACCAGAAAAGTTTTGATCTATGGCTCTCTTCAGTGAGGACATAGGACATCAGTTTCAAAAATACCAACTCTAACCAAGCATTTATCTAATACTTAACTATTAAGAAGAAGATCTGAAACTTTCAGACATATCTAATGTCTTCAAATTCAGCTCTCCAACTGAAATAGCTACGTGGACCTGAAGTAAATTCACATACTCCATATATTAATAGCCCTAGCAATTTAATATAGCCGATGCTTTAATAATCAAAATTATAATAATAAAACTGGTCTAGGAATGGCAACAATCATAGATAAAGATTTGAATGCTTTTTCTTACAGCATTTTCATTAATTTATATATATATATAAGTAATAAAATAAGTTTGTTTAGAAATAATTGCTCTTTATTACATATTGGTAATTACAAGCTATATAGGTCATGTGATTTATCCCTTGGTTTTATTACTATTATACTTTTGTTTATTGAAGCTTTGGCTATATTAAATTGCTAAGGCTATTAATGTTGGAGTATCTGAGTTTAATTCAGACCCATATAGCTATTTCAGTTGGAGAGCTGAATTTGATGACATTAGATGTGAAAGTTTCAGATCTTCTTTTTAATAGTTAAGTATTAGATAAAGACTTGGTTAGAGTTGGTATTTTTAATCTGATGTCCTAGCTCTTCACTGAAGAGACCTATAGCTCGAAACCGGTCTGTGGATGGCACAATCATAGATAAAGATTTGAATGCTTTCTCTTATATCATTTATCATAAAAAATAAAAAATAAAATATTAATAAAATAAGCTTGTTTAGAAATATTTGCTCTTTATTATATATACATCAATAATAATGACAAATATAAATAAACAACCTGACTGAGAATCTTTACATACTGTATTTCCAAAATGGCATCACAGTTTCGATGTCTATATAAAGCTATAAACCAATAATATGTTTTTTTTCCAGAGAAGATATAATTTATTCATGAAATTTTTTAAAATCCAAAGTACATTTTATTGATTCCAAAGTTTTATACACATATGTAAATCATTCTTTCAAGTAATAAATATTTAGTTATTACAATGTAGCACATGCAAGTATTAGTTTATATTCATGACGATATGAAAAGATATCCTTTAATGAACAAGTATTATTTCAAAATATTATAAATGAATAGATTCTAACTTTATCTAGAATGATATGGTGGAAAATTGAACTGATTCATATCTTAGAAAGCTTTGATCAATCGATCTAATAAAATTACATAGGCAGGAAAATATGACTCTTGGACATCTTTTGATGTTTGTATTCCATTTTTAAAATATAGGCAACATCCATTTCAAAAAATATAAATATTGTGATGATTCATTAAAGAAAAGAAGCAATTAACAATGACTTTTTTTTATAATAAATTATCATTTTCTCAATAAGCCACCCCAATTCATAGGCAGGCAGTTTTGTTTTTTACTCCTCCATTTTTTAAAGTCAATTATATACTTTTAAGATAAATAAAATTGATATAAAAAAGTTATACATGCTTCTGTTTAAAGATAAAGTAAGAGAGAGAAGAATGAGTTCAAACTATTCAGTCATATTTTAAGATTTTCTTATAGACATCAGTGTAACTGTAGGAATCTTCTATATTCACTCTTTTAAGCAATTTTCAGTAGCATTTCATAAATGAATAAAAAAAAATCATATTACTATAATGACAAATAAAAATAAATATTTTAGAATTATTATATATAACAAAATGTATGTTTTACATTACTAATACTATTTTTTATAAAAAATAAACAATTTACACTACATTTTCAGTATATTACACTGGAAATATATTTTTATACATATTTCATTAGTATAATGTCATACAAATGAAAATGACAAATACATTTGAAATATTAAACATTTATTTGTATTTTTATAATTCACTATTGTGAATGCAGTAACTAAAATGAAACATATAACAAAAAAAGAATAATAATCAACAAAACTATATGCTTTATTATTCACATTTTAAAATGAATAAAGTCAATTTATAATCTTATAATACAATTAATAATAAAAAATTTTAGATTAATATTATCATTGTCATAGCAACACATTTCAATATTTCGTAAGATAACATATTCACCATCCAAAAATTAAATGAGAAAAAAAGATTTAAAATAAATATGACTGACATATTAACACATAACATCTTAAATTTCAGAAGGTACAATATATATATATATATATATATTATAAACAAAATGTCCATTAATTAAAACAATATTGCAATCATAGCAAAAATAATAAATATAATGGTAATAAACTATTATAAACACTCTTTCAATCCACAGAAGTACTTTCTGCTAATTTCTTAAACTGCCCCAACTGTCATTAACTTTAAAAAAAAATAGAAGCAAATGTCATCAATTCAAATCCCATAAATCCCATATATTAAGGTTAGCAGCTTGTCTATTTATTAACCTTTCCGATGGTCACTTCATTATTGGCCAAATGAGGTAAAACTCTGAAACGTTTAATTGGTCAATTGACAAACTCTTTGATAAAAATATTTTCATCTTTTAATATATATTAATTTTAGTTTCATTTTCAAAGAGTATATTAATTATTTGTGATGTTAGGAAAGTAAACGAATGTTTTTTCAAAAATATATTTTTATTTGTATTTTATAGAAATATTCAAAAGCGGAAAAATCAAAGAAAATATTACAAGCAAATTACAAGCAATATAAATGTCATTTATATTCCCTCCCAGATTTACGTTAAGGAATTTTTTAAAATTTTTTTTAGTAAAATCTTAGCGTTTTTCTAAAAATAATTATATTTTCAGCATATTTTAACCAAAATACATTATAATATGTAAATAAATGCCAGAAAAATATTCTAAAACATTAATCTTTGTTTGAAAATTAAATAAACAGCTTGAGGCAATCTAAACTCTTGACAGGATGTCAAAATTATTGCTATTGCTGGTTTTTTTTTTCAATTTACAATCGTGTAAAGTATACAATTTTTTAATAAAACCTTACTACTTTTGTAAAATAACTATATTTTCAGCAGATTTTATAAAACTAATTTATAATATGTACGAAAAATAATAAAAAAAACATTCTAAAACATATATTTTTATTTTCAGCGGTGAAAAAATATTTATTGGAATCATCAGCCAATAAGCATCGAGAATGGATGGCCCAACCAATCAGCGTTCACCTTCTTCTTTTGTTAAACTTAAAACACTCCTAGTATTGATTTTTTACTTGTAAAATAATTCAAGACAGGGCAGCATCTTATGGGACTTTTTCTAAACTTTCCAATGAGTATTATCAAAAAATGACCAATTTAGAGCGATCCAAAGCCACTGATGCACCTGTGCATTTTAAATGCATTTTATACCTATTTATAAAAATTGCCTCCTTAATTTTTCTTTTATTATGGTTTCTCTCTTCATGAAGAATTTTCAAACTTTCAATATCAAATTAAAATTTATATTTACATGTGTTTTTGTGGTCAAAGAAAACTGAAACAGTCATTAAATCACCATTATTTTTATTTTTTACATGCTTATATAACAATTCATGCTCCTTTAATATATTTTCAACACTGCACCTTGATTCACCTATATATGATAGCATACACTCACAAAAAATGTGATATGCAACATTACATTTCTGTTTGACAGTATAACATCCTTAGAATTATTCACTAATTTATTAACATTATTTGGAACATAGAATGAAACATAAACATGTTCTTATATATATCCTTAAAAAATTTCACTTGTGGATTTGAAATAAATGGAATAGATATCTATTGTTTACTATCAATCTTCATTTTCTTTAAACCTTTATAACTCTTTTTAAATTGACATAAAGTATTGTTTATTTGTTTCATTTTATAACCAACATCAAGCAATTTCTTGGCAAATATCTCAATATTTTCAGTTTATCACTTTGGTAATGACATAATTTTTCATTACGAAACAAAAAAGATCCAAAACTTGCCATCTTAGGCACAATTGGTACTTTTGATTTACCATTTATATATCCTCATTTTTGCAACAGCTTGCTTATTAATTTATTATTTAATATACCATTATCTCTTGTAATAATCAAATCCAAATATTTAATATTTTTGTCCTGCTCCTTTTCAATAGTCTATTTCAAGCCATTCAACTTATTTAATTCCTCTACAAGCAAATTTATAGTATTAGTATTTCTCCAAACAAAAACATCATGCACATACCCTTTGTAAATTTTAATATCTTTAAAAGAGCACATGTTTAAAATATCACTCTAATATGTAGACAAAACAAAATTGCAAACTTGTGCAACAACAGGCAGACCCATAGTGCAACCTTTAGACATTTTATAATAATGACCTTCAAAAGAAACAACAATGTTATCATCAAATTTTTTTAAAGAATCAACAATAAACTTTATCACCTATTTACAACACCTTTACTTTTTAATGTATGTTCAATTATTTTTATGGAATCCATTTTATCAATAGAATCATACATTTCTGTTATATCTAATGAGGCAATAATATTGTTCTCATTCATCACTAAATTTTTAATACTATTTACAAAGTCAAACAATGAAGCGATAGTATTTTCCCCAAATCCTAAAAACTCTTCTAAAAGCTTGCCAATATATTTAGAAGTTTGATACACAAATGAACCACCAAAATCTATCATAATTCACAAAGGATTATCTTCTTTATGTAACTTTATATTTGCTTATAATGAGTTAAACTTTATTAATTTATTAAATAGAAAGATACATTTGATTCAGAAATACATTTTATGTCATGGTATTTGGAATGATTATAATTTGGAACTAATTGCAGCTATTCAAAATTTATTTGAAATGATTCCTGATGATAATCATATTGCTGATGATATTATCAAGAAAATTAATTGTAATACATTTAATGTGATGCCTTATGATAAATAATGGGAATGGGCTATTTCAGAATTTAAACAGAGGCTGAAAAGTGATATCATTTGTTTGAAAGAAGATAAAGGGCTACGAATGTGTTTAATGATGAAATGTCAATATGTTGATAAAGTTAAAGTGCAAATAGAGAAACTTGGTTTTTTTTGATTGAAGAATATAATATGAATGGACAAAGAAAAAATGTATTAACAATATTTTATAAAGTGCTAAAATTAAAGCTTTAAGTAATCATGCATATTATATGATATATCCTTCCTGATTTTTGCAAATATAAAGTTACATAAAGAAGATAATCCTTTGTGAATTATCATAGATTTCTGTGGTTCATTCATGTATTAGACTTCTAAATATATTGGTAAGCTTTTTCAAGAGTTTTTAGGATTTGGGAAAATACTATTTCTTCATCTTTTGACTTTGTAAATAGTATTAAAAATTTAGTGATTAATGAGAATGATGTAATTGTCTCATTAGATCTAACCATAAATGTATAGTTCTATTGATAGAATGGATTCCATAAAAATAATTGAACATGCACTAAAAAGTAAAGATGTTTGTAAATATGTGATAAACTTTATTATTGATTTTTTAAAATTTTTTGATGATAACATTGTTGCTTCTTTTGATGGTCAATATTATAAAATGTCTAAAGGTTGACCTATGGGTCTGCCTGTTGTTGCACAAGTTTGCAATTTTGTTTTGTCTACATATTAGATTGGTATTTTAAATATGTGCTCTATTGAAGATACTAAAATTTGCAAAAGCTATGTGGATGATGTTTTTGTTTGAGAAATACTAATACTATAAATTTGCTTATAGAGAAATGAAATAATTTGAATGGTTTGAAATGGACTATTGAAAAAGGAACAGGTCAAAAGTATTAAATATTTGGATTTGTTTATTACAAGAGATAACAGTATATTAAATTATAAATTAATAATCAAGCTGTTGCAAAAACTGGGATATATAGATTGTAAATCAAAAGTATCAATTATGCATAAGATGGTAAGTTTTAGATCTTTTTTGTTTTGTAATGGTATGTCATTAACAAATTGATAAACTGAAAAATATTGAGATATTTGTCATGTATTGCTTAATATTGGTTATAAAATGGAACAAATAAATAATACTTTATTTCAATTTAAAAATAGTTATAATGGCTTAAAAGAAATGAAGATTGATAGTAAACAATAGATATCTATTCCATTTATTTCAAATCCACAAAATGGAATTTTTTAAGGATATATATAAGAGCATGTTTAATGTTTCATTCTATGTTCCAAATAATGTTAATAAATTAGTGAATAATTCTAAGGATGTCATACCTGTCAAGCAGAAAAGTAATGTTGTATATCAAATTTTTTGTGAGTATATGTTATCATATATAGGTAAATCAAGGTACAGTATTGAAAAGAGATTAAAGGAGGATGAATTGTTATATAAGCATATAAAAAGTAAGAATAATGGTGATTTAATGACTGCTTCAGTTTTCTTTGATCATGAAAAAACATGTAAATATAAATTTAAATTTGATATTGAAAGTGTGAAAATTTTTCATGAAGAGAGAGACCATAATAAAAGAAAAATTAAGGAGGCAATTTTAATAAATAGAAATAAAATGCATTTAATAAATAGACAAGCTGCTAACATTAAAATACGAGATTCATGGGATTTGAATTCATGACATTTGCTTCCACTTTGTTTTTTAAATTTAATGGCAGTTGAGGCAGGTTTAAGAAATTAACTGAAAGTACTTCTGCAGATTGAAAAAGTATTTATAATAGTTTATTACCCTTATATTTATTATTTTTGCTATATATATATATATATATATATTATGTTCATGGAAAAAATAATAATACTGTTTTAACACATGATTAGTTTATTAAGAATAAACTTTAATCCAACTATACACCTATGAAGTTATGTAATTATATGACTTAGTCATTTTCCAAACAAAGGTAATACATTGTACAGGCTTACCACTTTCATTTATATATTTGTACATATGCGGGATTAAACTCGGACTTTCACACGACCCACAACTCTCAGTGCCATATGTATATTGGTGATTATTTATCTTTCCAACATGTGTGTGATCAGGTGGGTCAGCAATATAAGATGGCACTGAGAGTTGTGGGTCATGTGAAAGTCTAAGCTTCGAATCCTGCAAACAAAGATAAATAAATCTTAAACAACATTTCAAATATAACATAATAAATGTAAAAGATATCAGCTTTGAAGTTTAGTTTCATTTAATAAAATACTGCATTTATTTATTTGTCAATAAAAGTAGTCAATTTACGTTTAAATTATTATATAAAATATTTTAAAATAAAATTAATAATTTTTGTCCAAACAAATGTTATGACAAATTGTGTTTCTGAACCCTAATTTAAAAATAAACTAATAAAAAAATATATTGATGGTTTACGAATGAGCCATTTGTATCAATGTTAAGGTAAAACTTGAATATAAAAGAGTAGAATAATATATCTGTCGTTTAATTTTCACTATACTGCTCTCATGCAAAATAGGGATTGCTTTATATCTGCTTTTCACACCTTGTGGAGGGGTGTAATCATAAACATATGACCAAAGCCATGTGAAGATGTTCAATCCCCAAGATACACATTCTGTGCTGAACCAACGCTCATTATATATTGGCTCAGACAACAATCTTTTACACATATCTTTATCATTGTTCAGTATATATAGATAGACCAAAGACATGTGATAAAGATGTAAGATCACCAAGATGAACATTTCATACTGAAACAGCACTCTTCAGTTGAACCAGATCACAATCTCTCACACAAGTCTTTATCAATATCCAGTGCATATAGATAGCCAATTACTATAATTTAATTGATAACATCAAACTTACTACTCTCATAACTATGACACAAATCGTGTAATGGAATTTATATTAATAATTTTTATTAGTCATCCATTAGACTAGATATTATACACTTAATGAATAATATTTTTGTAGTGTAATTTTCACTACACCACTCTCAAGCAAGGTAAGAGACTGGTTTCTATCCACATTTCACATCTTCTGGAAGAGAGTAATCATAAACTTATGACTAAAGACCTGGGAAAAAGATGTATGATGCCCAAGATAAGCATTTCGTGCTGAACCAGCACTCACCAGTTGACTCAAATCACAATCTCTCTCACACATCTTTATCACTGCTCAGTATATATATAGCCAATTACAGTTTAGGTGATAAATATCAAACTTACTGCCTCACAACTTTGACACAAACCACTTGATGGAAGTATATTAATAATTTTTATTAGTTATTTATTAAACTAAAGATTATCGGTTTGAGGATTATTCTAATAATATTTTCGGATTTAGTTGTTCTATAAATAGATTTCTACTATCAGGGATATATATTTGATAAAGTGTAAATTTATTTACGGGCTTATTTAAATTATTAGGGTTTTATTAATAATGATGTGAACAAATTCTGTACGGATAATAAAAGGATTAATTATCCTAAATTACGATTCATTTTAAATATAATCAGAAATATCATTAATTTCTTACATTTGAATTTGATTTTAAAAGAAGACAGCAAAAATAAAACTTAAAAAAGTAGGACATTCATTTATTTAGTTGTCTTTTATGGGTAGAAAGTCTCTTTCAAGTTGTATCTTTGATAATTTGATATTTTTTTTAAAAAAAGAGAAAAAGAATTTTTGTATATATTTTAACATTGGCTCAATAAATATACTAATTATCTAATTTTTATGTTTATATGATGTTTTCAGTAGAAAGCTTAAAGTTGTAGGTTAGAAAAGATAAAAGAATGGAACAACATTCGTACTTAAATCAAAGAAACATTTTAATCAAATATTAAACAATAGTAAATATT
The DNA here is from genome assembly GCA_028023455.1 of Epiperipatus broadwayi. Lineage (NCBI taxonomy): Eukaryota > Metazoa > Onychophora > Udeonychophora > Euonychophora > Peripatidae > Epiperipatus > Epiperipatus broadwayi. The sequence goes on along the minus strand of JAQFVV010012536.1, from coordinate 1,307,103 downwards.
TAAATATTATCATCATCATCTTAAATGATTAAAAGTTTATGATGGTGCTCTTTTAAAAAATTTAAACTTTATTTAAACTTTTCTAATATCATCCAATTGCTAGAAACAACATATAAAACGTATAACCTAATAGTTTGAGTTGTATTATTCTACTATCACCTTGATATAAGAATGGATTGACCAGTGACAGGATTAGCATAGGAATTGAATCAGTATCTATAGATTTGTGAATATTAAGTTTAAGAAGCTCTAACTAACTAGATTATTCTGTCAAAGGTATCAATATGATTATCTATAAGTGTCTCCAGATTTTTCCACTTTTCCATAAGGGGAAGGTTAATGAGAGGCTTCCAAACCTTATAAGTTCTCAAATTTACATTGATTTATGTGATGACTGCCAAATACCACATGAGAAGATTTTTTGAATTTACTTTTTGATTCTGTCCATTACTTACGTATTTTTCTAATTGATCACATGTTCATTTGGAATGAACGTAGTCTTCTACATTAGATATACTGTATCTGTTTTGCTCTTCTAATCACCAGTTTGTGCTTCTTTACTTACTTTTCAGTAGGATGATTGGTTTTACCAATATATACCCTTCATCTTCACATGGTATTTTATAGATGTTTTCAACTTGACAAATTTAAATTATACAACATATGTCAAATTTAAGTTTTGGAAAAATTATGATTCCTTCTAATGTGCTACAGCTTTGGAACAATCATAATAACACTATAGAAAATTCTAACCTCTTCAAAACCTAAATGCATATTTGGTGAAACCAATCACCCTATTGAAAATCAATTAATGGGTACTACCTGATGATTAGAAAATCAAAGACAAATATATTTAAAGTAGAAGACCATATAAATATCAATGAGCATTGATTCAATTGGAAAAAGACAAAAATAGTGTAGAGAGAAAACACACACATACACAGAAGCTCACATGAGTGTTATTATTCTAGTATTTGGAATTCACTCATTAATCTTATCCTTAAGGAAAAGTGGATAAATCAGAAGAATTCTTAGAAAATCATATGAAATTTTTACAGACTGTTGTTTTTGACAAAATAGCCTAATTGGTTACAGCATCTCCTTGGATTTAATATTTCATGAATCTAAAGGTCTAGATTCAAGTTCTCATGTTATTATCATTACTCCTCAGACCATCTGAAGAAGAGAGAAGAATGATACTGCAAATGTTGGGTTATATTAGTCTGTGTGCTACTACTAACAGTTGAATAATATTTGGAAAGCTTAAATAATGTTTGAATTTTTGTAAAGACATTTTACAGTTAATATTATAACAAGCATGTTGAGGTAATGGAAAGAGAAGCTATAATAAATACTTATATGAATCGATAAAATAATTAACAGCCGAGCGCTTTCAAGGCATTTTGCCTCATATTCATATTATATGAGATAACCCAAAATATAATTACTACTATCATTATCATTTTAAACCATTATTGATCCACTTCAGGATGGGGTGTATCCAAGTTTAATCCAGTTTCTCCAATTTCTGGCCTCTCTCATCCACACCACATCAGCAAAGTTCTTTATTTGATCCATCCTTCTCACATGTGGTCTCTAAGACTTTTAGAATTTTTTGGGATCCAATTAAATACTTTAACTATCAATATATTGTCATCTATTTTAGAAATATGTCTAATTCAGCTTCATTTCAATCTCTAATGCCGTCAATGACATTGTTTGATCGATCACCCATATATCTCATTTTCAATTTAAGCTAGTTCTTCATAACATACATATATGATTAAATAAATAATGCCTTATATTCCTAGATTAAAAAGTCAGTCAAAACATATATCATAATGATATTAAAATCAGTTGTAAAAACCCTTTAAACATGAGACACTTAATCAACAATATAATTCCAAGAATTTGGTGAGCTTTATCTCAAATATAAGACCCATCTTACATATATTTTATATTAATCAACAATAATAAAAATAGCCTATTAATAATATAAAATGTTCAAATGTTATTTTTTAAGGGTTTTGAAAAGGACTGTGTTTTAAAGAACATTGGAAGTGCAAATCAAATTTAGACTTTAGAATCAATCAGCATAAATACCTTTATAATAGATCTAAAACAAGCCCATGTATTTCTATATTTCTGGAACATGAAATGGATCCATTGGATGCCTATGGATCTGAAGAAGACAACATAATTTACAAGATATAACAATAAAGGAACTGCAGATTTAAAATATAGTGAATCAACCTTCTAGCATAATTGCAATTAACAAATACTAGAATTTAAATGTTTATGTGCAAAGTTTGTACACACAATTTAACAATTTTTATCGCTCCATGATTTTGATGAGAAAATACCGACAATATACTTGATAAGTAATTTAAGCTATTGCAAAGGATATCTCCAAAGTTTAATTTACTCATTAACAATTTAAACACTCTAAGGCAATGTTTATGAACTTATGGGTCATGACCCATTTTGACGTCGAGAGAGTTCCTCAGGTATATTGGCAAAATATCAAAATTTATACTAAAAAAATGAAAGCAAGTTCACTAAAATTAAAAATATATAAAATCTAGAAATCCTTTCTTAATTAATAAAAATCCTGACCAATCTTTAACTATATCAGAAAAAGAAGAATATGAATAAATAAGAAATAATAGAAATTTAAGAATAGAATTTGATGAAACGAATGAATTTCCAAATATATTAACAAAGGCCTTAAAAATATTAATGCCTTTTGCTCCTTTGTATTTATGCAAAATGCCATATTCATTAATGACCGAAATTAAAAGTGAAAACTGTGCGAGTCTACTTTCCATGGAAGGAGAACTCAGGATTTCCTTATCTATGATCGGTCGTAGAATAAAGAAATTATGCGAACAACAACAATTATAAGTATCAAAATAGGATTAAAACTTTTTGGTGAATTTTTAAATAAATATAAATATTATATGTGATAAAATTTATTTATTCATAATAAATACAAAATATGTGTAAAATTAATTATTTTTTGTCCCAAAATTTCTGATGTATTGCAAATATCTTATTAATTTTGAAGTGAGTCGCTGATAAAGAAAGGTTGGGAACTACTGCTCTTCTATAACATTAAAAATTTATTACATACATATTTATTTATACACACATTTACATATACACATATACTAATTAATATAGTACTAACAGTATTACTTACAAAATGCAGTGCATCCTTATAAATATTGCATGGATGGTTTATTGTTTCAGTGATTATATATATATATTGAAACCAAAATAGAAAATATATGGTATACAATATATATATATATACTAGTTAAATTCTATATATGTAATTAGAGGAGTTTGAACTCAGAATTTTTCAGTCTATTCATCCTCCAATTCATGTCAAGCAACCAATATATATGACTATATACATGTGAAAAAGATATGTTAACCCCAATAGACCTGTTTTGTGCAGAACTACCAAATTGCCAGTTGGGCCAGACCTAGCCTCCCACATAAAAATACCAGTGCTCACTTTATATTAAGGTATCAATTCCCCAAACTTTAATGGACAGGCTTCAATCTTCTCACCTTTCCAACTCTTCAACCATACATTTTCTTTGAAATACCAAATGGAATGCTCAAAGCCCTTGTTGGATTTGATATTGTGTGAGAGATTATGACCTGAACCAACTGATGAGTGCTGGTTCTGCACAAAATACATATATTGGAGATCATGTATCTTTTTCACATGTATGTGACCATGTGCATTGGTTGTTTGAGATAAGTTGGAAGATGAATAGACTGAAAAATCTTAGAGTTCAAATCCCTCTAGTTACATATATAGGAAATATTCTGTATAAGCAAATTACATACTGCTTTAGAATTGCATTATATCTTAGCATAGGTTTAGTCCATCCCTCTACTATTAATATATAGGGAAACATAATGATCTGATAATATGAGGAGTTAGAGTGACCTAATATCTACATAGGAATGACTACAATATCAAATTGAATAAGGGATTTGAGCATACCTTATTGGTTTTTCAAAGAAATGGATGGTTGAAGAGTTGGAAAGATAAGAAGATTGAACCCTTTATTAAAGTTTGAGGAATTTATATCTTAATAGAAATTGAGCACCGATTGTACATATGTGTGGGTGATGAGCCCAACTGATGAGTGCTGCTTCTGCCCAAAATAAGTATATTGGGGATCATATATCTCTTTCATGTGCATGTGGTTATGTACATTAGTTGCTTGAAGAGGAGTGGAGGATTAGATGAATAAACTGAAAAATCCTGAAATTCAAATCACCTTATATATATATATATATATAATATATATATATATGTGTGTGTGTGTGTATGTAATAAAGGTTCAAGGTTAAATGGGTTTGAAAGTAATCATTCCAAAACCAGTCAACACATAGACAATCCCAATATCAATAACAATCAACAATTTCAAACTGTTGTCAAGGCAATCTCCTTTTAACAATAAAGGTGGAATCTCACCTTTATTAGTTATCTAATATACTTATATAGACAATAAAGATTGCAATTTAACCAAATAGATTGAAATTATTGATAAAAGAAGTTTAAACAAACCCTTTCAAACAGTTAAATATAATCTATCCTGAATGCAGACTAATAAATAGTTAATTAATCATTAAAAAACAATCAATACTTAGTCAATTCCAATGTCAATAACAATCAATAATTTCTTTGTATCAATAATTTCAAACTCTATGTTCAAGTTGCATACTTTAGTGTCTATATAAGTTTATTATACCATTAATAAAGGTGGGATTCCACCTTTACTGTTAAAAGGAGATTGCCTTGACAACAGTCTGAAATTGTTGATTGTTATTGATATTGGGATTGTCTGAGTATTGATTGTTTTTTATGCCCATGCCATAGATTTTTATAGTTTTTTTATGAATGCCACTTATGATGAAGGATGAAAAATGAGTCACAAATTTTTCAAACGTATAAGAAGTGTGGTCACACTTTCAATTGAGATCCAAAGCCAATTTTATAGTCTCTCAACCACTGATTTTTAAATGTATACATCATTTATATGGCATTACATTTGATCACAAAGCTGATCAAACATATAAGAAGTGTGGTCACACTTTCAGTTGAGTTCGAAAGCCAATTTTATAATCTCTCAGTCACTGATCTATCTATGCATAAATTATTTACATGGCATTACATATGATCACAAAGCTACTTAAATAATAATTAATAAACATAAATTTTTTCAGGAATGGTGAAACAACAATAAATTGTGTAAAATTTAAATGGACAATATATTAAAGATTAAAAAAAACCCAGTACCAAAGCAAAGTTTAAGCTTCATCCACATTATGCTGGCACAGATTAAATAATACAATAGCAACTAAGAAAAAAATATTATGAGGCAGAGATATCAAATACAGATCAAATAAATAATATTAATATTTAATAATTTTGCAAAAAAATATTTGCTGAAGAAAATACTTGTTTCTAAAAGAGAAATGAGAGTAGAATTAATAACAACAAAAATCAGAGGTCTGAAGCCACGGCAATACTCATGTCACCAGCATAAACATTTTGCCACCCAATGCCCCCTGATAAGGGTCATGACTATACCAACCAACAATCAGTCAACTGACACAGAACACCAAGAAAATACATCACTACAGCTAAATCAAATGCTCCTGATGAAATCCACACTAGTTACGACTATAGTTCAGGATATAATGTCTACTTTGCTAATCAAAGTGCACACATTGAAGATATCTCCTCTACTGATCAAAGCACTCGCACAATAAACAACTCAGGTATCACAAGCAACATTGATGTGAGTGCCACACAAATGTATACCAATCAACCACACATAAAAACTGGTACTCAGTCATTGACAACACAGTATCAGAACCACACACAAACATTACCAACTAGATAAGTAACATTACCAAAACAGCCAGTCGACACATTATTATAAACAAAACCTCCATTCACCTCATGGTGATACTCACTTCATGCCTTCCACCCATTGAGCCTCCATCAACAGAAACAAAAAGAAGCCCAGCTCACCCTAAAAACAATGACACAAAAGAGAGATAAAACAAAAGATTCTAACAGCACATTAACCATCATCAGCCTCCCAGAAGGCACCATGCCCATGGTCATCACCTGCATACAACCTAATAATTAATGTACACCAAGCCATACCATAAACACAAAAGTGTTGCAACAAGTACACCATAGCAACCAAACAGCCATTCTCCTCACGACCATTATAAAACTGAAGATAAATGCATTTAATATTCATGGACTAAATTGAAGCACAAAGATAAACCAGTTAAAGCAATGGACTGACTAATATTTTTCTGTTTTCCCAAGTAGCAATTCATGCATGCTAGTGTTTTTTATTCTCCCAGTTTGCAATTCATGCTGAATTGGTATTTTTCCACTTTCCCAAAATACAATTCATACTGACTAATAGTTTTCCATTTTTATTCATTTGGAAATTTATGTATCAAATGAACAATAAAACTTAGCTCCAAAAACTATAGTACTCTCACCAAATGAGCCCAATTTTTATGGGAGTACATGTCAGTCTAACACCAACTTCAACACCTCCTCCATATGTTTTCAATCATACTATCACGTGTTTCCACATATTTTTATCAATATCACATTTAAAACTTCTATGTAAAGCTAATTTTATATATGTACCTTGGTATAATTAATGTAAAATCATGTTTTCTTTTCTATCACAATCAAAATTGTAAACCTTTATCATATATGTAATATCATGAATCAATCTGTTTCTAAGATATCATGTTTTCAATTTCAAGAAAAATAAATATTTTAATTCCATTTATTCATGTATTTTTAATTTGTTATAATGATTCAGATATTATGTTATTTATTTTGATAATCCCAAGATGCATTTGTCCAAGGGCAAGTGATGTATCAAAGTCTACTCATTCAAAAACAATAATGACTATTATGATAAAATTTAAATTACCCAACAAATGAATAGCAAGAAAAGAGAGAGATTCCTCTTGTAAACACATATTTATAGGTTTTTATCATGTGACAGGTTTTATCATTATTTTCATTCAAATTCTGTAACTCTTATCTTTTTGTGTGAAAATTTTCTACAGATTACATAGATTCAAATATATTTGAAGATGATAATAAAGTCCTTAAAGAAAAATATAGCTACATCAAAATAAAATTATTTTAAAATTTCAAAACAATTTTACAATATATTTAATTAAAATATTATCTATTTCAATCAAACTAAATATACAGAATAGTCCAATATATAATTATTATTATTATTATACTGTTTGGTTTATTGTTTATTATTGCTGTAAAACATTAAATATGTATTTCTTAATAACTATTTGATGATTCCATTTAGATTTTATTTGAATACATTTTTATTTTAGCACAAAATTAGTCAACTGAAAATTTATTGATGACAATTAGAAAACTTCTGTTGTGAATAACTTTCTTATTATTTTTTATTGCTTTTGGTAACTAAAAATTGAACTTTAATATTTCAAAAAAACTATACTTATTATATAGCTTTACCAACATTTGTCTTAAACATATAAATGTGATGGGGAATGACTTTTATTAGTACACATTTTTCAAAAACCTGAAAAATATCGCCTATTAGATTGGATTGGTTATTTTTATTTATTACTCTTTTTATTATTTGTAAAGTTGATATATTATATTTCGAATTTTTATTTATAAACTCATGCTTTTATCAAAATTTGGCAAAAATATAAACATACAATGGAATATATATATATTAAAAATTTAGTGGAGAAAACACACACACACCCATGCAAATAGTTAGCAAATTGCACACTATCTTAAATTATACAAGTCAAAATATCCTGCTTCATTAAAAGAAATGCTTAAATGATCAGGAACACATTTTGGAGACTATGCAATGATTTAAATAGAGGGATAAAAACAACATGCACAAAAGAGTAACATTTCTTCAAAATTAGAATATATGCAATATTTTCATAGGACAATAAGATTTGGTTTATATCTTCCTGTTTTATTTGAAAAGGCCCTAACATAAACTTCCTCCATATTTAAACAATTTATTTTCTTAATTAAACTTTCTTTCTATATAATATACACCTGGGTCTCATTTTATGCGATAGATAGGTTTCTCAGAAAACATGCGCAAACAAAATCATGCAAAAATAGACGTAACTTACATTGAAAAAGGGGGAGATGCAGTCTGTGATTTTTCAAAATTCGTGTAAAAGCAAAGCACCAACATAAAATTACTTTAAAATTCGCACAAAAAAAAAAAAAAGAAATAAAATATGACTAATAAAAAATTTCAAATTTGAAAAAAATTGATACAAGACAAATTTTTTTTTAACTATAATATTTAATTTTATTCAAAATATGTTCGTTTGCAAACAACTAGCGCCAACTTCACACTCATGTTGTAACAGTGGTTTTCTGGTGACAACGTAATTAGTAATTAATCCTTGAGACGATTTTATTAATTGTTTATGAAACTAACAACTAAAAATTAAATTCTTATTTTTGTCTTTAATTTTCAATTCCATTTAAAAATCAAATTTCACATTAATTTCAAGTTGCAGTAAGTAATTTTTAAATTGTTAATTACAATTAAAAATGAGATTTTAATTGTCAAATTTAATTGTGCCCACTGCTATTACTGACCTTTTAAAAATAAACTTGTGGACACTAAATGATTAATAATTGATTATGTTTTTTTTTTAAAAGCAAAAACAGAATGTGATTTAAAATGCAAAATTAACACGCACAATGTTTGAACAAATTTACATTATAATCTGGTAAAATTTAATGTGTGTATATATAAAATGTGGATATTATGATTTTAATTTCATTATTGCATAAAATCTTACTATTATAAAGCACTGAAAATATTGAAATTACTAAGATGAAAGTCAAATTCCAATAATGTGCTATTACTTTCAATATAACATAAGTGCGCAAAATTTATTATTTAAAGTAATAGCGCATTATCGGAGTTCATACACCTGGGTCTCTTTTTACGCGGACTTATTTAACACACTTCCGGTGAAACACGAATCGCGTAACTTCGAAATCGTGTTAAATAAGTCCGTGTAAAAAGAGACCCAGGTGTATTGATAATTTACATTATTAATTACAAATACAAGCTTTCAAATGATAGATATTCTAAAAGTTAATATTCAAACTTTGCAAAATATAGAAATAAATTACTAAACAGTGTTCTTAACGCTAGCAATGGCCTTGTTTATTTGATGTAATTTTATCTATTCAAAAAATTGGTAGAATAAAACATTTCTCATTTGAATTCTATTTTTTATATTTAAATAAAATTTTAGGGTACACATCATTAAAAAAAGAAAATATATCTTAAAATTAATAATTATATGCACTGCTATTAAAAATTTTAAATAATTTTCTAAGACGATAAAACCAATTACTCAAGGCTTTAATAGGTTTATAAATGTAGATCATAATAATCAACCCTGTAATCAAGGCATACTCCTCTAAGAATTCTTAAAGGAGTTTGCCTTGAATACAGGTTAAGATTGTTGATAGCTTAAGGGTTAATTGTTAAGAATTTTCTTTATCAGTTTTAATAAAAAGCCATTCTTATTTACCAATAAAAGTTGTTTTTGCTTTGTTGTAACTAACTTTTTATAATATATCTTTTTAAAGATAAATACTTCAAATAAAATTTAATTGTAGACACATACATTTTTGGTTTACCAATAAACAAACAAATTACTAAAAATTATATTTTTTCTTTTTGAAAACAAGATATATAAAAATTTACATATGACCAAACAATTGACCAATCAGAAAGGGTATCTTCTATTAAGATCAAAAGAGGGCAGCTCTGACTTCTTTCAAATACAAATGATATATTATGATGTTCTAAGGGTTGTCTGATGCTGACATATTCAGACTTTTTCAATTAATAATTTTAAAATTATTTCTGTAGCAAAATAAAACTGTGCACAATAATCTAATATTATAGATAGCTGCACAACAATGAAGAAAAGATATAGACAGCAAAAAACATACTGTGACCATGACTCTTATGGAATATGTTAATCCTGGTCATATAAGAAAGTAAAAAGAATGTGATGTTGCAAAGAGAAATATGGAAATGAGTAATAATGCAAAAATATTAAAAAAGATTTTTAGTAATTTTGCTATTTGAAATGTTTAATAATAGACCCATTCATAATGCTAAATAATTTTTTGAGTAACAGTGATCTTTTTAGAAGTATCTGTACTAGCTAGATTGGCAGCAATAGTTGAATTTTCAAAATATTATAATTTCAAAATATAAATGCATGTAATTCATAAAAAAATGTTGTAAACATGTAATGTTATTTTAAAATGTCTCAAACATATATTTTTAATAATAAAATAATTAATGACATAGAATATTCACCCAAAACTTAATTTGCTATACAAATACATGCAATTGTAACAAATAGCACACAATTGTATTGAAAATATAAAATTTCAAATAGAATATTAAAATAACATCATACCTTTTAAAACAGAAAATGCTATTAAAAGTGTACTTATATTTATAGAAATATATACATATCATTAGGTGTATATGTGTTATTTTTAAACATTCTTAATTCTCTGTATGATAAAGGTCATAAAGTGTATTACAGTAGTTTTTTCAATAGTATATTTTGTCTACACCTGTTTAACAAGGTTCTTTATCTCATCTAAAAATCCATCTCATATGTGGTCTGTTTTTAGATATCTTAAAATTTCTTGAGATCTAGTTTAGGATTTTAGTTGTTCAAATATTGCTTTTGTTTTAGAAAAAATCAGCACTCTCAATTTTTTTTAATGATGCTAAAACTATTTCATTTTCTTTAGGTTTATTTACTTTTTATTTTTAGTTTTAATAGATATCTCATCAAGTTTAATTATGTGGTTGTGGTCTCTTTATTTCTAATGTATTTATTTATTTAAGTTTTAAATGCACAACTTAACACTGTAGATCCACATTTTTTAAAAAAATCCCTTTTGTAAGCATTTTAGAATGGTTTCTAATAAATATTAAAATATATTCTATCAAAAGCAACCTATCTAAATTTAATTTTATGATTATATTTATCTATTATTTCCATCTACATAATATATTAATAATTTAAATAAGATTCTGGTAGTTGCAAAATTTTTCTAATTTATCATATTTTCTAATTTTGCGAAAAGCTATTCTCCTTTCTTGCTTACTTTTGATATCTTTTGTTTTCTTCAGCTGTGAAACATAATTTTGAACAATCACAACATCTGAAAAATTATGTGATTTAAAATAATATACACTTATTTTTACGTCTTTAACTTTTCATTTTAACCCATAAAATATTTTTCATAAACTTCCATAAAAAAGTTTTGGATTGATAAAATTATGCTGCTATATATTCTTACTAAGATCTTCATAATGTTATTATAAAAAAGGCATGCATGAGAGTTCATAAGAAGGATGAACATCAGAGCTGTGTGCACCAGATTCGATCATGGAAACTCCTCATCCTGCTATACCAACTGCATCAAATCATGCAAGACAATGATCAAATGTATCATTGTGATATGTTGATAAATATTTTCTTAGAATGTGACAATATCCCAAAACATTGATATCATGTTTTAAAGCTTTAATCATAGCAGAAATGCTTATTTTAAAATATCTTATTTTTTGTAATTATAAATATAATGCAAACTATCAACATTGGGTTCTGGTTCTTTTTGATGATTTCTTTTTAACAAATGTGGGTACTTTCCAGTTAAACACCTTAAAATCGAGTTTATTAATCTAAGGCATATTTTTCTTACAGTTTGTATGTCCTCTTGATTTTTTACTTCCTTTGTATCTGTAATATGAATTTGCATATGTTTGTTCATCTGCTATTTCTTCTTTGTAATCTAAAACTGTGTTATGACTATGGTGCACTTCACTGAGAGTGCACTCAGTTTTACTTTACAAAGAAGAAACTACTTCATTATGCAGATGAACAAATGTATGCAAATTTGAATTTACATGTTTTATATAATGTTAGAAGATTAATATTGTCGATGATTCTGAATATTTTCCATTTTATTTGCATTCTCATTCTCATTTGGTATATTACCATTTTGATATTTGCTGTGTATTGACTCATCAAATACAGCACACAAATATTAATTCACCAACTAGTTTAGACTTTAATTCACAAAGTAGTTTAATTCGCTAACTAGTTTATAGTTTGAACAAAGTTTTCAACTGTTCCAAGTTAGGGCATGATGAGAGATTGACCTATACAAATTAAAGGAGTTCTGGTTACCACCAAGCTGTATTAGAAAAGTACACTGTACATACAATAATGAATACTTGCACTATAATCAAACATATAGCTTCTATGTCTTAATTCACTCCTTCCTCAATGTAAGGTGATTCACAATTCCCACACTTCTCCTTTGCAACAGATGCTCTCCAAGAATTCACTGAATGCACTCAGCACACACACACACACACAACACTCTGGTGACCTTTCCACCCCCCCCTTTTATCTGTTTCATTTCTTTTGTTTTCTGGAGTATACTAGTTTATAAATTAAGGTGGAATTTAATTAAATTGGGGTTTTTCTAATTAAATTCCTTTTGTTATCTGCTTAATTAGTTTGGTTCAATTAATTGCATTTTAAGCCGAATCAGACATCAACTAATTAAGATGATGTCAAGCATTGATGGTTGAGAGGTCGGCGACAGCTTGTTCCGGGTTAGCAGGTTTGCTTCCCAGCTGATGCTATGACACATGAGAAAAAAAAACTTATTAAGATGTCTATAATTAAAATATTAGAAATTTAAAATGACTTTTAAAAGAAATATTTTATGACAAATCACTTTCATATATGAATTTAATTTTAAAATAAATACATATTTTACAATACCTCCCCTTACTTCAGAAAATGCATTTTTCTGATTAATTGATGTAATCTTGAACATTAAATAAACTCTTCTTTTCCCTCGCTGCTTTGAGTAATTTTTTCTCCCACTTGGAGAAACTCTGGGTTTTTCCTTCTTCAGTTTTTGTGTCTGGCAGCTTCTTGTCTAAAGATTGCCATTTTTCTGAAAAATATTTGTAAGCGTCTATTTCAATTTTACTTTTGGCCATCTTTTCTTGTAGATCGATTCCATACACGTGCCAACTCTCTACCTGTTCGGGTAATTCTGACATTGCGAGTTTACTTTTAAAAACTTCATTCTGTCTTTCAAAACTCTGACATTCGGAAAGCTTGGTTTCTAATTTTTCACTAAGTTCTGAATTTTATTGCTCAAGTTCTTCTTTTAATTTATTTAATTTATGAGCATCAAGTTTTAATTTGTCCATTTCTTTTAATAGTTCTTTAGTCATCTTTTCGTATTGTCGACTGAAAGTGGTTGTATTGGTTATACTATGTTTTAGTTCTGTTATTTGTTGTCTAGTAGTTTTCAATATTCCTTGGCATTCTTCAAGTTCAGCTGATTTCTGTTTAAAATTCTTCCATTCCTCTTCCAAGTTGATTTTGTAATTTGAAATTACAAATTTTCAGTTCTTGTATCTGTAGGTTGAGTTGTAGCTCAGATTGCGTCTTTCTCTCAAGCATGGTAGCTAATTTTTGGTTCCTTGACTCCAATTCCTATAGTTTAGTGACCTCTATTTGTCCTTGTGAAATGGTCCTACGCTTTGCCCCTTAGTTGATATATAGTTGATACTATACATTCTACCATTTGTGCCTGGATTATATTTTCTATGTTGATCTCTTTCTGGTGATTGTCTACATGTACATGCAACATGGCCCTTAGTTCCACATTTGAAATACATTTCTTGTTTTCATTTTCAGTCTTTAGCTATGTGGCCTGTTTTCCCACAGCAGTAATATTTAATTCTGTCATTTCTCTGGGGTTCCCATTGAAACAAACATTTCTTCTTTATCAGTTTTGAAAACTTGCTCATTAATTTGATCTTTTGATCTGAAGGCCTATGCCTGTTCTAGAATTAGCTCATAAGCTATTCCTTTTTTATAGTGCTTTTGTAGGTTAGGTCTACCTCTGTTAACAGCTGCTGTCTGAGCCTGTAGTCATACCTTCCCCATAAAAGCTGATCTAGTAATATTTCTTCTACAAAATCACTGTAAACACAATCTTTCACTAGCTCCTTGAGTGCTAAATCATACTGTTTGATTGTTTCATTATTTAGTTGTTTTCAATTTCTTAACTGTAGGCATGCCATGTGGTGGGATGGGCGAGGGCTAAAAAATTGGTTTAGCCTCTGGATTAATTCCTTGAATGGTACATTCACATCTACAGGATTTTTATATAATTTATTGGTGATTTCAATATTTTTTTTCCTGGAGAAACATAGGAGAGTGGCTACTTTGCACTTGTTGTCTTCAATCCCAGTTAGAATGAAGAAATTTTTAATTTGCAACTGATATATTGGACAATTGGCCATGTTATCCATGTTGAACTCTCCAATAGAGCTTTGTCCGAAAACCGACATTTTATAATTAATTGTTAATTATTCACTATAGTTTTAGGTTAGACTAATTTGACTGTGCCAGGTTGCTGTGTATTGACTCATCAAATACAGCACACAAATATTAATTCATCAACTAGTTTAGAGTTCAACTCACAAAGTAGTTTAATTCACTAACTAGTTTATAGTTTGGATAAAGTTTTCAACTGTTCTAAGTTAGGGCATGACAAGAGATTGACCTATACAAGTTAAAACAGTTCTGATTCCTGCTGAGCTGTATTATAAAAGTACACTATGTACTACAATAACGAATACTCACACTATAATCAAACATATAGTTTCTATGTCTTAATTCGCTTCTTCCTCAAAGTACGGTGATTCACAATTCCCATGCTGTTCCTTTGTGACAGATTCTCTCCAAAAATTCACTGAATGCACTCTGTTCTCTTTCTCTCTCTGGTAGCCTTTCCAACCACCCCCTTTTATCTGTTTCATTTCTTTTGTTTTCTGTAGTATACTAGTTTATAAATTAAGATGGAATTTAATTAAATTGGTGTTTTGCTAAATAAATTCTTTTTGTTATCTGCTTAATTAGTTTGGTTCACTTAATTGCATTTTAAGCCAAATCAGACAACAACTAATTAAGACGTCTATAATTAAAATATTAGAAATTTAAATTGTCTTTTAAAAGAAATATTTTATGACAAGTCACTTTCGTATATGCGTTTAATTTTAATATAAATACATATTTTACAATATTTGATTATATATACGGTATGCGCACAGACTTTCACACGACCCACCATTCTCCACTCCATCTAATAACACTGATACACTTAACCACATATATTTTTGAAAAGATAAATAATCACCAATATACGTAATTCATGCTAAACCAGCAATCATCAGTTGGTCCAGATTATCATCTCCACACATATATACTATAAGTGCTCAGATATATATTAAGATAGACAATCTTCATACTTTAATGGACAGGCTTCAATCTACTCCACAGTCCAACTCTTCAACCGTCCATCCAATCGAAAATCTGATGATGGAATGCTCAAAGGCCACCCTGAGGCCGAGATTCTTGTCACACCCATGTTGACCTAAGGTCAATCTGAACACCACATGTACAGGACATAATCCATTAAATACATATGATTGCTGGTTTTAGCATGAAATATGTATATTGGTGATTATTTATCTTTTCAACATATATGTGTTTAAGTGTATCAGTGTTATTAGATGGAGTGGAGAGTGGTGAGTCATAATGAAAGTCTGTGCTCATACCCTACATATTACATATATATATATATAGACACAGGTATAAATAAGCCTGTGTTTCAGCTATTACATTATAGAGATGTCTGCCCATCCTTGCATATGTATTTAATGGATAATGTCCTGTACATGCAGATTGACCTTAGGTCAACATGGGTGTGACAAGAATCTAGGCCTCAGGGTGGCCTTTGAGCATTCCATCATCAGATTTTCGATTGGATGGATGGTTGAAGAGTTGGAGTGTGGAGTAGATTGAAGCCTGTCCATTAAAGTATGAGGATTGTCTATCTTAATATATATCTGAGCACTTATAGTATATATATGGGTGGGAGATGATAATCTGGACTAACTGATGATTGCTGGTTTAGCATGAAATACGTATATTGGTGATTATTTATCTTTTCAACATATATGTGTTTAAGTGTATCAGTGTTATTAGATGGAGTGGAGAGTGGTGGGTTGTGTGAAAGTCTGTGCTACATGTATATATAGACACAGGTATAAATAAACCTGTGTTTTAGTTAATATTTGATTATATCATTTAAAAATGTTTTATTTTCTTCATTTTTCTTTAAATATGTATACTTTCTTTCTTTCTTTCTTGTCTTTATAATACCATCATTCCCTGGACATTTTTTTTTTTGATGAGAAGTATAGTGAAAAGTCTCATTTATTCATTTTGAACAACTAGTATTTTAATCAGTATTCTTGTGTGAGATTTTTTGTACTCATATTTTTCATTACTATATTATATTTTGTATATGGTCTAGTGATTAGTTAATTTTTTGCCATGACCATGAATTGATGCTTAAATCCAGGCTGAGTTAGTTTGACAATTATATCTAATAATGAATGATCACCGAACAGTAGGGAGTATCTAATTATTTTTTAGCTTGAGAATAAAGACCTCAGGTTAACTGGCTATAAAAAAATAAAAAACAAACATTTTAATAATATGCCCTACACTATTGGTTAGGAAAGAGTCAACACTCAACTGGTGGTCAATCCATGATTGTTTCTTAATGTAAATGACGTCATACGATGAAGATTTCTATTGTTTTCTGTAACTTATAAATCGTTTTCCTTATAGCAACTTTATTTTTTTTAACACTTTGATTTATAAGTGTCAAACTTTCCGTACTCACAACATTAGTATTACTCACTTCAGGTACATATATTAAATATTATTATTAATCATTTATTAAACTAGAGATTATCCCTAGATCAGATATAAACTTTAAATCACACTTAAAGATTAATACATATTCTATAGAAATTTATCAATTTGAATATTCTCCATATAAATATCGTACACACAGTTTATATTTTTTAAAGAAAAAAATAAATTTTATTGTTTGTATAGAATTTTATATCAGTATACAATATTTATCCAGAAAATCTTTCAGTCATAAGTAATTTATTTGATTAATTATGAATCAGTTTATATATCTATCAATCTATGTTGTACATTATAATTTATTACTAATGTGAATTTTAAAGCACAGTATTATTTTTTTTGGAGATATAATTTTTTTTTTTGCGTAAAAATTTTAGCATAATGCCATTAATAATTAATTTCACAAAACATAACGGAAAGTTTATTTAAGCATGAATTAACTTTTAGCAATATAAGCCATTATAACTCTTACAGCAATTAGTTGATAAAGTAGATGGAACTATTACAAGTGCAGACGAAGATTTTCTTTCTTCAAAAACGGTTTTGTACTTATTAGTTGTTATCAGATTGACTTTATCAAATGTCCGTCTGCTGTATAGGGCTCTTACTGCGCGAAACACTTCCAGAAATAATAAAGGTGCACTACCGATTGATTAGTCATGTGGAGGGCTTGTGTAGATGACGATTTTCCACTGCTAATAACGTTAACGAGGCTAATAAGATGAACGGATCGAATTTTTAATAGGGTTGAAATAGTGTCGTCTGCCAAATAATCTTTATTTCTAGCCTTCAATCTATTGTCAACAGAATAATAATGAAAACATACGTGGTTATAGTCAAGTGCACGTTCAAAGGCCTGACAATTTGATAATCGCGTAGTATAACTCTATATCAGGAAGGGGAACGTTAATTGATCATTCGCAAGATGTAATTGTTAAAACTAAAATGCATCGTATTATATTATGAATAAAAATAAATTTTATAATAATTTTTATATCTCTTAAAAATAAATAATTTTTTTTCTTTTAAAAAATGGTTATCGCAAAATTAGCATTATTAAATTATTTAGTTAGAAGATTATTAAGTAATATTATTAGAAAAGTAAATGAATTAGGAAGTCTTATTTTTTTATTAACTTTTTTTTTTTTAAAAAAAGTTTTTTAACTAATTGCTACAATTAAAGAAATATTGTAATTTTTTTTAAAAAAACAAACATTTAATATATATATTTAATCCCCACACTTAATTTTAACAAAGTAGGAAGTATAATATTTAGTAAACATATTTGTGGGGAAAGGGGTTAGTTAGCACATTTGCCTTCCATAATTGCGACTTGGAATTCGATTCTGGGTCAGGCTATCTATAGAAATATTTTCGAAGTACAAACATATTTAAGATTTTTTTTTTTCAAGTCGCAGCTCATCTATTACTGCCTGGCTAATCATCTAATACTGCCCCATAAAATTTTATTACACGTATCTATTATTAACTTGAAAATAATATTCCAGATTAATTTAAATTAATCAAATCGATGAGGGTATATGAGCACAGACTTTCGCACCACCTACCACTCTATCTCATATCACTGATACACTTTATTGGTGATTATTTATCTTTTCGACATATATGTGTTCAAGTGATATGAGATAGAGTGGTGAGTGGTAGGTGGTGTGAATGTCTGTGCTCATATACCCTATATATTACATATATTGATATAGGTATATAATAAGCCTGTATTCAGTTATTACATAGTAGAGAAGTCTGCCCAACCCTTGTATATGTATTAAATGGATTAGGTCATGTACATGAGGGGTCAGATTGACTGTAGATCAATATGGATGTGACAAGAATCTCAGCATCAGGGTGGCCTTTGAGCGTTCCATCATCAGATTTTCAATTGGATAGATAGCTGAAGAGTTGGAGTGTGTAATGGATTGAAGCCTGTCCATTAAAATATGAAGATTGGCTATCTTCCTACATATCTGAGCATTTATTGCATATATATGTGGAGATGATAATTTGGACCAACTGATGATTGCTGGTTTAGCATGAAATACGGCTATTGGTGATTATTTAACTTTTCAACATATATGTGTTCAAGTGTATCAGTAATATGAGATAGAGTGGTGAGTGGTGGGTGGTGTGAAAGTCTGTGCTCATATACACTATATATTACATATATTGATACAGGTATATAATAAGCCTGTATTTCAGTTATCAAATCGATGAGCTAAATATAAAACAAACATTGATAATATAATGCAGTTTTCAACCCTGAGTAATTAAAAAATCACATTTCCAAAGATACTGAGTCTATGTTTTTAATATTTTTTATTAATTTTTTTTTAGCTAAGACTATATTGATACTTTTTAAATAAAAATATTTCTACATACCTACAATAAAATAAATAATAATAATTTTACTTTCACTCAAATTTTTGATTACGATAATTAAATATAGAATTGATTATTTTATTGTTTTAATACATTTAAAATAATTTTTTTTAGTCTTAGAAGATGACAAATATAATGTATAAATTTTTAAATTTATCTAAATCATCTACCAGAAAACCGATTCAGTGATATCTATACGCCACTAAAGTTGAATGATAATATATCAATACCTAATCATCTTTAATGGTTACTGTTTCTCCTAGTCTAATACATTTTATTCTATCCTTATTAAAAGTCATTATCATTATATTCAACCATTATCGATCTACTGCAGGATGAAGATTCTCTAATTCAATCCATCTTTTCCCATCTTTAATCTCCCTTTTCACATCACTCCAGCACACTTCCTTATTTCATGCATCCATCTCACATATGGTCTTCTTCTAGGTATTTACAATCTCTAACAATCCAGTTTAAGATTTCAAGTATCCAGCTAAAGTCATCATATGTACATTCAACTACATTTATATTTTTCATAATATGTATAAAGTATTGATGTGGATACACTTAACTTCTCTAACTAAAAAGACATATTGGGTTAACTAGTCATCAAAATATTGCAAACAAATAATAATACTGCCATCACTGGAATTAATCTCTTAAATAATTTATTTTAGTAATTCAATTTAAGAGCTACATGATAAATTTTAATGTCTCCCATCATTAAAATGCATAAGGTCCACAAGTATTAGTGCACACAGTTGCATTTAATTATCAGTACAATCTAATATTATAGTATTGTAATATAACATTTTACAATTCTTATATATATTTTTCTATAGTGCAACCATTAATTACTTATTACATATGTATATATTGTAGGGTATTGCATTCAAACCCTACATTACAAACCCCGAAGACCTCGGACTGAAAGTGGGAGAAATTTTTTTTTTCGCTATTCAACTGATTTTATTTTATTTTATTAGTGAAAGAGACAATATATATATATATATTTGAATAGATTAATATGTATACTTAAGAATTAAAGTTTTTAAGCACATATAAATAGTTGTCTGTAACTGTAAACTCTATAAATCATTTTTTAAGTCTACTTAATAACTTTCTATATTTAACTTATATCTAATAAATTATAATTTTGTTCTTTACTAATAATATATTTTTTGTACTTATCATTACTAATTTATTCTATGACCTTTTAGTACTTTATAATCTGTAGCTTTTTAAATCATTTAGATTATTTTCAACAGGTAAGTTTTTACAGATATGATTGGATATATGAATGAATATGAATATATGCGTGTGTATGTACAAACATTACAATTTAAACATTTACAGATATATTAAAAAGGTTTTTAAATAATTTCATACTTTCTATGCAAAAATATTTTCTTTTTATATATTATTTAAGGTCAATCCTTTTTATTTAAAGGTGTTAAAAAGAGAGAGATGATCAATTTTAAAAAGATTAAGAAAGACTCAATTCTAAAAAAGAATTCAATCTAGTGTTAAAACTTGAGAGAGATAAAGTCAATTTTAAAATTGTATGTCCTGTAATTTTTTCTGGAAATTCAAAATGGCCATTCAGGTCTCTAAGGGTTAAGATAACTTCAGTATGAGAAAATTGGGAGTGAAAAAAAAAACTTATTGGTAACCAGTTTAAAATTAAAAAAAGAACTGTTGATCACATTAGAGCACCCAAAAAATAAGATAAAGATCAAAGAGATTGCAGATCATTGTGGACCAGACCAAATAATAAACTTTGAAAAAGTATAAAGATCAAAGAGATTGATATCGCTGTTGCACTGGTAAGGTATATTTTTAAGCTAATAAAAACCACATGATCACCATTTCCAATGTTTGCTTATAACTTATTAAAACAGGCAAAACTCACTATATGTATTGCCACACACAGCAAGCCAGAGTAACCAATGGATGCCAGAAGACATGCACAAAATCCCCATCTAATGAAGGCCATAAGCCAGAAACTAGTCTGGGGATATTGAATGAGTAGGCATTAGATCCCCATCTGATGAAGGCCACAAGCCAGAAACTAGTCTGGGGATATTGAATGAGTAGGCACTAGATGGGATTTTATGCACAAGCTTTCTGGCATCCATTGATTACTCTAGTTTGCTGTGTATGGCAATACATATAGTGAGTTTCAATGGATAAGTGTGTGTGATGTCATCAATAAGCCAGCACATATATAGTCTGAAAAGAAGATTTAGGGGATTAATAAGTCTGATTGCTTTTTGGATCCAATGCATCATTATTTTGCATGTTTTGAAGGATTCTACAGCAGTATGAAGGGGTAGAAAAGATTTAGTTGGATGGTCCTACCGACCAATCCAAAGAATTCTATGCACATCGGAAAAGTTAAATCTGAAAAGGAAATTAACAAATAGCATCCTATGACTGATCTCCAGACTTCA
This sequence comes from Epiperipatus broadwayi, assembly GCA_028023455.1. Classification (NCBI taxonomy): domain Eukaryota; kingdom Metazoa; phylum Onychophora; class Udeonychophora; order Euonychophora; family Peripatidae; genus Epiperipatus; species Epiperipatus broadwayi. The sequence goes on along the minus strand of JAQFVV010012536.1, from coordinate 1,285,255 downwards.
CCTATGCCATTGGTGGACTACAGCCAAGCACAATGTAAAATGCCAAAAATATATTAAAAGCAGAAAAATATCCATTTTCTATTAACATATCCTTGTACAGAGCAGAAAGAAAAGAAGAAAGGAAGAAACCATTCCAATACTAAAATGGTCCTTAAAGAAATGCAGTTTGTGTAACAACATCATGATTATTAAACAAGGCAAAACTCTTCATATTGTAATGCCACCCTGTGCCAACCAGAGTTATCAATGGATGCCAGAAAGCTTGTGCATAAAATCCCTATCTAGTGCCTACTCATCCAATATCCCCAGACTAATTTCTGGCTTGTGGCCTACATCAGCGAGGAGCTTTGGATCTTAGAGCACTGCATCTAGATCTTAGGATCTAATGCAACCCTCCAGCAGCCATCTTTTAACTGCTGGAGGGTTGCATTAGATCCTAAGATCTAGATGCAGTGCTCTAAGATCCAAATCTCCTCACTGTTATAGGCCACAAGCCAGAAACTAGTCTGGGGATATTGGATGGGTAGGCACTAGATAGGGATTTTATGCACAAGCCTTCTGGCATACATTGATTACTCTGGTTGGCACAGGGTGGCACTACTGTATGGAGAGTTTTGCCTTGTTTAATAACAATTATGTGCTAGTATGAGATAGTAATCATGTGATGTTTAGTAGTTTAACATCATGATCATCATAGTAAAACAGAAAGAAACACAAGCCTAAGCTTAAAATGGAGCTTTTCTAGTAAACCATTGTAATTGACATACCTAAGCATGTTAAACAATGGTATGTTGCTGAATTCAAATTTTTAACCCTGAACAAGCTGACTTTAAAATGAAATTCATTAAACTCACTAAAGTGGTCTCTACCTTGGAAATAGAAGAGGAGCCTGATAATATCAATTTTATTTTATTTTCTCAATGACTCTTAACAATTTTTTTAAAAAATAAATCCATTTGTCTTTTTCTCTCTCTCCAAAGTATTAAAATAGGAATCAATTATTAGAAAGATTTTTTTTTTTCAATAATGATGAATATTGACTTTTTCAATATATTATGTGGTATTTGATTACCATTACATGTAACCATTTATATATGTATTTTTTTTATTAAAATGTTTTTATTATATATTAATTCAGGTATCATGAAAAAAATAGGTTATTATTATCATATATAAAGGTTAAACACAAGATTTATTAATAATGGGAAGTAACGCACACACATATATGCTTACATGAATATGTGCTGAGCATGAATGTACAAATCAATGAGGGTTGAAAGTTGGTCTAATGAGAATAGATTTTAAAGTAATTAGCAACCTAGAGTAATGGAAATTGAGATGAATAACTAGGAACACATCTTTTTTAAAAATATTCCACTTTCTCTACCTATTTCTCGATTATCATTTTTTTTAAGATTATAGGCATAAAATTTGTTATATACAATATGCGAATATGTGTGTGCATCAAGTGTTTATTTATTAAATTAAATATTTTTATATGAAACTTCTATTCACCCGCTAGAGATATGAACATGCATCACGCTATATGATATTAACAATTGAATATGTTTCATTAAGAGGGGAGGGGGAGTAATTTTTGATTATCATAATTATTATTTGAGTGTAATTAATTTTATTCTTAATTATGTAAATTTTTCTATTTGTATATTGATGACTAAACAAGAATAAAATTTAATTTTTTTATTAAAAGAAGTTTATATATTTCTTAGAGTTAATTATTGTCTTGTGAAATTAGTTTAATCATCATCACCACTGGTGGATTTCAATCATAAAACATAGTTTGAATATGTAACAGTATTTTGGTAAATATTTGTGTTGTGAGGTAGGCATAAAACTGTGGCTGGAAATGTCATTGCCACCACCACCATAATCATCATCATTATTTTATGAATTAATAAATAGTCTAGCCTTACAAGCAGTTGTCTCAGGTTTGCTTCCCAGCCAATGCTTTGACACATGGAAAAAAAATAGTTCTCTGTTATTTGTGAGCTACCATAGAGATGTGACTACCATCTATGATGTGTAAAGACGAGCTACTAAAACTTATGATGTTAAATGATAAACATACAATCTATAAAGAATTATATTGAGTAATTAAATGATTTATATAGGAATTTGTATAATAATTTATTTGCACAATTAGAGAATAATGAGGATGTTTTACCATTAACTCAAGTGCAAATGATATACTATTGTTATAAAATGGAAATCCTACATACTGTTATAAATAACGTACCAACTGAGGTTCAAACCAGGTATGATTATAAGTAGGTATCCAATGTAACTATCTAGGTTCAAATAGCCTAGTGGCACCCAGATATATATGAAAGAAAAGAATAGAGTGTAAAACAGCTGCATAATGGCTTGTCCAATTGGGGTATAAAACTACTTACATGGTTATCTGTAATTGATCTAAAACAATTGATCTGTTGCAGATGACTGCCCCAATGAGGAGTGGTAATGAAATCGATCTTATCTAGATTATTTTCTTTTCCATTACAAACAGCTGCTCAATGTGAAGTGATGCAATAATGGATATTTGAAACTAGATAAATTCATTTACTGTTACAAATAGTCTGGATTATTTCTTTTCCATTACAATATATATTAAACTATAAGTCCTAAATCCAACTGGTTATTATATATAAATTGCATACCTCAGTCTTCTTCTTTAACTAGATCACTTGAAACTCTTTCCACTTTTTTTAATAAAAAAACCCAGTGTCTGTTTCTGTCAGATTTGCAACATTTTATTTTTACAATTAAACTTTTATTTTATATTATACATTTATAATCTTTAAATTATTTATTACAAATATAAACATACAAATAAATACATTCTAAAAGTTAATATTTGAACTTTGCAAAATATAAATATAAGTTACTAAAGTGAATCCCTCTTTACATATTTGATCTCAACCTCTGTCTATTCATAAAAAATATTAGGCAAAATATTTATTTGAATTCCATTTTTAAAATGAAAAACTTTGGTTAAAATATAAAAAAAAGGTGAACATATATTCTAAAATTGAAAATTATACTATTATTAAAATTTCAAAAATGTATTCATCAGTATTTATGAAAGCATTTATTTTTAGGAAATACTAATGACTTCCGCTTTATTATAACTACACATTTAACCTTTATGTAATCTAACATTTTCTATTGTTACACCTGGTGGAAGTTTTTGAAATCTCTACCCTTCATTTCTATATAAAATTTTTATCTTATATTAAAAATCAATAAATTGGACTTCATTTATTTTTAATTTAATATTACAAATGAAATATATTTAAAAAAATAATATTTGATTTTACATATATTGAAAAAATGAGTTGTAAATATGAACAAAAGACAAAATTATGTCAACAAAGCTCATAGATTGATGTGAAAGTACTCTCTTAGAAAATAAATGAACTCATTTTTATTTTAAGTTTTGTACTGGTTAATTAGCCACTGCATGTTGCTTGGGGGCTCTGTTTCTGTGCAAAAACACAGAAATATGTCATTTACACAGTCGAATCTACATTTCTACAACCCTACCTTCATAATAGCTGTTTTGTGCTGCACGATATTATTCTCTATGCAAATACACAGAAATCATATGCCTAGCTATGTGTGACCATGCTTTATGCGTATGTTCACTAATGGAAATTCGCTACCATTTGATATGAGGGTGTTTGTTATTCAATTTCACAGAAATATTGAAATCTGTTTTCAAAATCATTGTCTCACACACCAACTAAGTAGTATTCCATAGTGGTAATTATCACCCTGTCAGTGCACTTTCCTACATATCTTGGAAGCTAGTATAAATTTGGAAACTCTTTTGCAGAGCATGATGTGGCAGATACATGTGAAATTTCACATTCTTGATGAGCTAAATAAAATGGCTGAGGGCAACAGCAAATATTTAAGTTGAAGGATGCCTTTCCTTAAAGCGTTGAAGTTTGTGTATTACTGAGAAGTGAATCACTTTCAGAAGAAATTTTAATGTTATCGAAAGTTGTGTTATTGAGAAGTTGTTATTTTTGGAAATAAAGTTGTTGTTGTTGTTGGAATCAATGTTTGTTGTTGTGATTTCTTTGAAAACACAATCAATCCAAATTCTTTTTTGTCCCACTTGTATTACATATTTAAAAGCAAAGTCGGCTGATGTGAATTTTTTAGATTTTCTATTTAAATTTGTTTAGGATAACGTAAATTTGGAAATAAACAAAAGTGTTTGGTTTTGTTTTTGATTTTTGATTGGCATAAAAAACAAACTTTTTAATGTAGTGTTTCTGTTGTTTTTTTTTTTAATGTTTAATTTATTATTAGAAAAATAATGTATTTTCAGTGTTATTGAAATTTGGAAACGAAGCTGTTGTTGTTGTTGGAATCAATGCTTGTTGTTGTGACTTCTTTGAAACACAATCAATCTGAATCCTTTTTGTCCCACTTGTATTACATATTTAAAAACAAAGTTGGCTTATAAAATACAAAATCAATTGGCTGATTAGTTTTTCAATGATTTTTTTGGTTTTGTATTTTGACTTTTCATCGGCATAAAAAACAAAGTCGGACTAACTACTTTTTTAATGAAGTGTTTGTTTTTTATTTTTGTTTTGTAAATGTTTAATTCATTATTAGAACAAAATTTGGAAATAAAAAAATGCGTTTTTTTTTTTTTTTAACTTTCAATTAAATGTTTAATTTAGAATGATAAGAATAATGTAAATTTGAAAAAAAAAGGCCTGAAACATTATATTAATATGTTTTTGTACAGACACAGCACCATCAAGTGATGTACAGTGGCTAATTAACAGTATCTAAGTTGTTTTTTTTTTTACTTTAAATGCATTCGAATGAATATGTATTTTTGATAAATCTCTCATATTCACTTTTACAATCAGATATTTGTTTTACAATTATTACATTTTATAAAAAGATTTTAACACCATAATAAATTCTGACAGGTAATGATGTTACTTGCAATGTGATTTTCTTTATTTATATTACAGTCAAATTTATTAAATTCTATTTCTACAAATTAAAGATAAATGAAAACATTAAAAGTGTACATGTGTATCTTTTTGTTTTAAATAATTATTGATTAATTAGTGTACCAGAATAATCAAAAATATTTTATAGAAAAGCAAAAAAATCATATTATTTTTATTCCAAAACTGTGCAAAAACTAGACCAAAAGAATATGAATGACTTCTGGTTATTTTTCTAACATAATCAATAGTATAAAGATGTTATGGATAATAGATCTTAGCTGATTGTCTGTAAGATGCTGATTTTTTCAGGCTTTTTTTTTCAAATTAAAAAATTAATAAGAACAATAAGGGATAATCCGTTTTTAAAAAAATCCTATACTAAAATGAGATACTTAAATAATGAAACAGTTCTCTATAACAGAGAGACAATTATGTTTTTTTTCTGAAACACTCACTGATTCTCAATGAATATGAGAATTATCAAGTTAATGAGATGTCTTCTTAAAACAAACATTTCCACATATTTTTGCTTTTAGTTTAAATTAAATAGTTTACAAAGGTGTAAATAAACTTAAATATGTAAATAAATTACTGAAAATTACAACTTTTCTTTCTGAAGTACAAACAGAAAAAAGAATGCTCTTAAAAGCCTTGACCAGATAATTTATCAATCAGTCATGTGATCAGTTTCTTTATATTATTATGCAAGCAATCCAGAGCATTGATCACTTCTTTTCAGTTTGGAAATTTGCATGATATTTGTAAACCATTTCTTAAACTAAATAATTTTAATTCTGATTTTTATACAGAAAAAAGTGAACAGGAAAACCAATATTATAGATAATCTCAAAATGTCAAAGCCATCATAATGTTTCTAAACATCCAAAAATGAGTGGCTGAGTAGTAATTAGGAAAGAATAGATAAATAAACAATATCAACCAGTTGCCAAGGCAACACTATAATATAGTAATGGTTTTTGTTTATTATCTAATTATAATGTTGTCTTGATAACATCTTGTTATTGGTTTATTTAAGCATTAGAGTTGTTATGCGATTTATATTTACATATCTACACACCATGTAAAGAATTTTTACACTTCCAAACCTTAGTCTATTGATAAAAAAAATTAACTAATCTCAACATTACATATGTTTTGAATTTTGTCCGTATGAAATATCCCTAGAAATAATAATCATCCCATCAATATACTAATGTTACTTTTATTTAAATAGCACAGTACATTTAATTTGATTTTAAATCTCTAATGTTCAAATGAGGCATTTTAATACAACCTTATTTATTTATTTACTTATGTGCAAAGTTCTTTGGGAATAAAATAAGTCCTACATAGCTCTGGTTTATATATTAATAAGGCTATGTTAATTTGAACAGTCTAATTGACTAGTTCTGACATTTGAATAAAAATAATATTTCTAAGTTGATGAAGTATTAACCATTTCCAGGGCATCTAATTGGAGAAAGATCAAAAATGTGAACATCACATGATCATCATTTTCTATATGCTTGCTCGTAACTGTTATTAAACAGGAAAAACTCTCCATCCAGTAGTGCCACTCAGTACAAGCCAGAGTAATCCCAAGATCTAAGTCAGTGCTCTCAGATCCAAGGTTCCTCACTGATGAAGGCCAAAAATTCAGAAATTAGTCTGGGAATATTGGATGAGTAGGCACTAGATAGAGATTTTATGCACACGCCTTCTGACATCCATTGATTACTCTGGCTTGCATTGAGTGGCACTACTGTATGGAGAGTTTTGCCTGTTTAATCAAGAAGGTGAGTTGTGCTAAGAGTGACTTCTTTTTTATATCAATAAGTTAACATTTAAGAGTTTAGAAAATCTCAGATGTAGGAGTTTAATTAATTACATATTAACAGTGCTGTTTAATTATATATGTACACACACATTCTGGGTTGAACTTAATCTATTCACAGGATTTACAAAATATGAGTGTTAAATGCAAATTATCACTAAAATGTATCTAACAAATAATATTATCTGCTGCATGTGATTGGTTGTTTTATCAATGTCATTAGCAGCTATAAAAGAGTATGACTATTTTAATTACCAAAAAAAAAGTTACAAAAATAAAAAGTAAATAAACGTTGAAGATGAGTTTTGAGTTAACTATATAAACCAATCCCTCCTCCACATCCCAAACAAATTTTTTCACATACATATATAACTCCTTTTAGTCTGTTATCTGATAGCTTTCGATATTATGTTTTCTTAAGGCTTAATGGGTTTATAAATTTAGATGATAGTAATCAACCCTTAAAGCAACAATCTCAACTTGTAGTCAAGGCAACCACCTTTAAAAATAAAGGTGGTATTATAATTTACATTTTTTTGGGAAAGAGAACTTTATTTTTTGAACACCTTAATTATAGATAAGTGAATTTTATCTTGAGCCATATCTTCTCGATGACAGCAATAAGTTAGCACTTGTTTAAAGACCCTTAAAATAAATTTTGTAAAATAAATATTGCCAGATTCTCCGATAATAATCATATTCAAGATCATTATAAAATACTTTTTGGCAGTCTGTTATAGTTCACTCTTCATTTATCCAATCCAGTAAAGAATGCTTATACAATAGTAGCTTTTGTAGTATTATATTTGTCAAATCGAATATATCTATTGGTTTTATAATCTTACCATCAATTTTTCATAAACTTGCAGGGCATAAAATACATATTATAATGCTATTTAAATTCATGAATTGCTATTATGCATGAGATAATAAATCAGTAACGATGCACCTTGAACTGGTTTCAATATAGAAGTCTCCATATATGTAAATGAATACACTAAACTTCTTTTTAAAACTTGTTTTTTATATTGTACCAGTCGAAACATGCACCACCTAAACTGCAAGTCAGATCCAAACTCAGCTAGTTCAAACTGAATTCAAACCCAACTCACCAGCTCAGATTAGCATAAATCAACGGCACAGTGCTATGTGCCAAGAAACTAGCTCAATGGTTGGTAAGGATCAGAGACCCCTGAACTGATATTAATATCTGATAATAAACTGACTAAAATAATTTTAAATCGAATCATATGTATATGTTCAGGTTGCCAACACAGACAGTGAGTATTAACATTAAAATAATTATGAAAGAATTAAGAACTAAGAAACCAAGTGTGTTTAGAAAATATTTAATAATAATAGTTGTTGTTTTAATTTTAATAATGATTATATTAATTAATTCTAGTCCTTAAACAAAGTTTACAATTATAATAAGAGTGGCAGTCCTTATTATATGCCAATGAATATTACGCAATATTTGAAAGTCTATGTCTATGCTCCCAACAAGAAATAAAAGGCAGATAAAGGTATTCATTAGTAAAGGGAATTATTACTCTAATTTTATACGAAAGAATGTGATATTTATTTTCACATTCGCAAATCCATTCATGAAGAGCAAGATACGTATTTTAGGGCATAACTTTAATCTTTATTGGAAAACTTATTTAATTAAATATAACTGATAATTTGTTCGACTTTAATTGAAATCACTTTGTCATGAATTACGAGCATGAGAGCAGGCTTTACTGGAACAGAGTGGTAACAGTGCTGACGAATTATGAGCTATAAAATGAAATTGAAAGATAATAGCTAGTCGATAATCGAAGTCCTATGGCGGCTTGTGTCTGACAAGTCTTATGCCCTTTGACTAATATGAACAGGAGAGGAGCTTTCTTCCTCGATAATTTAAAATAACAGAAATATGATCACCGACCAGCCTAACGGAGTGGAAGATTGCCCTACATTAGCAACGTTTGAAGATGATGACTTGATAGTCATCGTTTGAATACTAAAACCCATATAGAATGCTCTACATGATGACTTGATCAATTACTTAAAGTCAAACAAGCTTTAACAAAAACTATTTTAAAGTATTTGTAAATCATATTAATTATGCCCCAATCATCGTGCCCTTCCTGAATCTAAATAGCAATTAACTGAAATTTGAATTAGAGTATATTTAGTTGATTCCTTTATCGACCCTTTTGCAGAAAACATTTTAAGATTATATATATATATATGAATAAATACATATTGGTAAACATGAGAAAATAGCTGGGGCATAGATTGGAAGCGGAGCTAATAATTTATTATTAGCCAATTATAAAAATTGTAAACATGTAATAATTTCTTTCGACTCGATGATTAATAGAATTGTATAAATTTAGTTCTAATGGGAGAAAATTATTATCAGATTTAATATTATATTATTTGCATGAGGCAAATAGAATAAAGGAGCTCATTGAGTCGAAGGATTATTGGCATATAATTAAAAATAAACAACATTAATAAATCACACGATAAATATATTATAATATAGTAAATGAACCGCCCAGGCAAGAAAGGAAAAAGTTAAAGAGGTTGAGAGAATTACAATATAAGTTTACAGTAGCATGAATAAAAGGTTTTATAAAGATTATTACATTAAAGAATAAAAAAGCTCTTAAAGGGAGTGCAAAGTAAAGTTCGGAAACTGGCCAGAAAATTTAAGGTTCATTATGGAAATATATTACCCATTTCTTTCGGGGCTGGTTCCCTTATGTTACATGTCCAGGTTGGTAAAAAACATAGGCACCATTTGGTCGATTACTTGAACAGTATTTTAATGAATTTTCACAATTTTAGCAGCATGATTGGTCCGGAAAAGATTCAGCAGCACCATTGAAGATTTTTAGGGGACTTCAGGAACAATAGCCAGATTCCTGATGTTTAGCCCCTTACCATGATAGGAACACTTTTTGAATTTATGATTTTGAACAGCACATAATTTACTGGCACTTTTCTGCAACAAAGATGGCTTTTTTTTCCAAACTTTTCAGAGCTATATATATCTGTCCTCTGATGCCTTCAGGCTAGCACTTCTTTCATTATCAATGTTTTTAGATTTACTGGTTGTTTTTAGATGCATTCCTTCGATAAGGCTTTCAAACTCATTAACTTGAATTCATTTTCTAATTAGAAAATGACTTCTTAAAATCAGAAAATGATTTTAATTAGAAAATGCTTATCTTTTTTTCTAATTAATAAAACTTTAACTGTTGTTTTTGGAAAGGGAAAATCTGAAAGCTTATCGAAAGAATGTAGCTTTTAATCAATAAAACTTTAACAAATTATTTAAAAATAAAATCAAACATTCCCGACACAATGAAACTTTTAAACAATTATATATATTTAAATATTTACAAATATATACACACAATCCACACAGTTATAATATATAAATTCATGAATAATTCTATCATGAATTTATTAATAGAATTGATCAATTTAAATCTGAAACTAATTAATTTTAATATGCATTATGAAATAAGTTATTCTTTATGGAAATTAGTGTGGATTAAACGTGTAAAGCCCCATTGCATCAGAAATTTAAGGTTAGTACTAGGGTTTGAAGTGGGCTTATGGCTAGATGTCATGAAGCTAGAATCGAACTCAGATCAAACTGCTTCAATATGGCTATTATAAAAATAAAATAACACACCGATGTTTCACTATTTTGTAATATAGTCTTTACTAAACTAGAAAAGATACTAGCTTGGTACTCAGACAAATACAAACTCAAATTCAGTAAGGACAAATCAGCCTCCTGAAATTTGCTAACTGGGAGAAAAATTGCTTCTCACTTTACAGCTGATCCTCAGAAATTTTTAGGCTTTAATTTTTCAAAATGGAATAGTGGTATGAGGAAAGAAATTGAAGAATCCCTCTTAACAAATATTTGCCAGACAACAGCCTACATTTCTAAGATATATGTTTCACTTCATGGTAAGGTAAAATTCTTAAACTCATTGATATTCCCAAAAATTAATTACTTTCTATCTGGTATCTGCCCCTCCAAAAAAATTATCAAAAAAAATAAACTCTCTGTGTGCAAACCTATTCTGGGGCCAAAAGGTTGCTGCCATCAGCCTTCAAAAACTCCAAATGCCTAGAAGGCTAAATGGTGTTTCACTCCATTGTGATAAAACCATGAAATTTCAGAGAAACTATAACCTACTGTTTTGGCTTCAAAATAAATACTTGACTACTTCACATCAAGAAATTGTCACACCAATGGATAGACCGCCACCCAATATAATAAATTTTGGAATTCATTATTTGATAATATTCAGAAAATGATTGACTTGAATGAAAATCCAATTATATCAAAAATTAAATACTGGAATGCACATAAAATAATACATGGGGAAAATAATATAAGCAAAGGGTCTCTTGAATTACCAATCAGCAACTGGTTTTGAGATCAAAATTCTGGTTCATTGAGGCAAAATTTCAAGATTTTCTAATAAAAATCAACCTGGACTCCCTCCCTATGAACTCATTTTTGGCATACAGGAGAAATTTCAAGAATATTGATTCTGTGTGTCGGATGTGTGTGTGAGAGAGGAGTAATCAATTGACCACCTTTTTCTTAGATGTCCCAATATGTCCAATTACAGATCAATAACTCATGAATAGTACAGCAATACAAATAGAAACTATAAATCAATTAAAGACTATAATATAGGTCAGGGTCTATTTACGGACATTAGACTGGTGATTTCGTGAACTATGCTCTGTGGTGTGTTAGATGTAAAGTAACAATTGAAGGGGTGAGAGATTCACAAGGAACTAAATTTAAAAACGTCATGGAGAAAATCATAAAGAGGGGCCGACTATTGCTCCAAGCTATATCACAAGAGCATCATGGGAGAAAATTGGATCTACTTTGCTTCAAATAGATATGTAATTGATGTCTTTTTTGTATTTGTAACATTCAATATAGCAATAGAATAAAATTTCTTTTAAAAAAATACAAATATATAATAATAAATATAAAATATCACATTTTCCAAACAAATCCAAAAACATTAAAAAATAAAATTATCTTTAACTCAACACCTTTTTTATTACAAACAATCTCAAAACTTTATCAATTTTTTTACATTTATATATCAATCCAAAAATACCCTAAAACATTTAATTAATAAATCTATGAGTTTCTTTTCTATTAGCTTTCTATTTAATTCGGGTTTCATTTCACTAATGTATAAAAAATAATAATAAAAGAAGAAATTTACATTAGTGAAATTGAACATGAATTAAATAGAATGTTAATAGAAAAGAAAAAGAAAATAATATGTTCCTTAATTAAATGTTTTTAGAATATTTTTGGATGGGTATATAAATGTAAAAATTTGATAAAGTTTTGAGATTGTTTGTAATAGAAAAGGTGTTGAGGTAAAGATAATTTTTTAGTATTTTTTAATGTTTATGGATTTGTTTGGAAGATGTGATATTTTATATTTATTATTATATATTTGGTTTTTATTTTTTAGTGTTACTTGAAAAAGACTTATAAAATAGTCGAAATGTTGGTGTGTTATTTTATTTTTATAGTAGTCATATAAAAAACAAGTTTTGAAAAGAAGTTTGGTGTATTCATTTATATATATGGAAAATTATGAACTATTTTTGAAAAGAGAAACTGAGTACATGATATTTTACAATTTATAGAAGTCTCCCTTTGCGATTGTATGCTTGAATAGATTAATTAGATATTTACCTGTATCACATACAATTGAAAAGAATAAGATAATATATAAAAGAACCTAGTCAGCTTGTTAAAATTTGGTCTGCTTGTCATCATGCCTATTGTATTGTTTATTTAAGAAATACCAATATTAGTATTAAAACTGATAAGTGCTTCAAATTTCTTTTTTAAATATAGATTTGCTGAAGATATAACGTCTGCAGACACCTGAAATTATCATAATATTTGCAATTGAAAAGTTTCCAAGTTTAATATTAATAGGCTGTTCTAAACTGATAAATGAACTTTTCATTTTCCACAGACAAGTTGCAATTTGTATGCAGAAAAAGGAAATTTTATCATATGTAGATCATCTAGGTTTTTGGAAAAGAAGTTTATAGCATGGAAAAATTGCCTGATCTGTTGGATTCATCGTAACGTTTAACTTGATATCTTTTTTTACAGCTTTGAGATGTATCTTCAGTAGGCTAATGACATAAAAATTGGGTTTCACAATGATCTATCTACATTTTATCAATGCAAATTAATCAAATATTGTATTCTTTAGGTTCTGACTAATAAAGCCATTTATAACAAAAATGCCCCTATTTACCGTGACTTACAATATCATTTATATTAAATTGACATTTCTAAATTGATGATAAATATTTTTTGCAGATTTCATTATTTTGAGAAGATTAAATATGGATAATATTTTCCCTCTCATTCACACCAATGGTCAAACAAAGAGGGTACAAATATATAACTCTCAGTCACATTTTCAGAGCGTTGAACCCTTCCATAACTGCAGGAGTCAAACAGTTCATCTGGGAATATTTTTATTTGAATGGAATGATTGCTTGGCACCATCTAGCGAAGGCTGACTAGAATATCCTCAAAAAAAGAGTTTAAAACACTCACAACACTTGATTCTACCAGGTTAGCACAAAGAGTAAGAAACTGGTTTTAATCAGACTATCAACGCAGGTATTATTGTAAAGCATGCATACAATTAACTTTAAATTTACTTACTACTACTATATGTTAATTAAAATGTTATATGATGAGGTATTGTAATCATTACGTTCTGACTAATAAAGCTTTTATTCCTTGTTAAATAAGACAAAAGCATCAATACCAATGTTTCTTTTCTTAGTCTTATTGCCATGTTGTAAAAAATATGAAATGTTATTATAATAATATTGCTCTGAAAATTCATCACAAACTGATTGGTTTGTAATTTGACTGTCTTTTGTTAGCATTAACAGATAGATGAGTATAATAAAAAAATTGCTTTTAAACAATTATTGGTAATACAGTTTTGCACTATTTGCAGTCTTATCGAAAACTTTACGAGCTAACAGGATACTTTGGCTTTTTATTAATTTTTGTGGCATGAAAATATTATTTAGAAAAAGGAGAAGAGCCATATAGTTAGAATATCATAATGCCATTTTCTAGTAATATATTACTGTCTTTTTGTTGTGACAAGTCCAGTGGAAATGAGTCATTTAGCTTAGAGAAAGTTTACCAGTTTTTGCATTTTCTCTCTCCTCCCTAGGGTGAGTCATAGGGGATGCAGTAATTGCAATGCATTCAAATCCTGTGCATATAGTGTCCCACAAAGAGATTGAAAAAATAAATAACCAAACTAAAAATATATACATTCAAAAGCTATTTCCTTAAAAATTTTCTTTGTGTTGCTAGTAACTACATCAAGCACAACCCTGGGCGGTTTGGCACTGTTGGTAAACCATTTGACTTGGGATCAGGAAGTTTCAGGAATGATTCTGGAACTCGTACTTCTTATGAACTCCTGAGCAATCAAGCTATATGCTTTTTTTATATAGCAAGCACAGAGTGTTCATTTAGCTAATATGAAGAACACTTGAACACTCTTGCTATATCTATGGAAGGGTTAAGTAACGAGAAGACAATTGCTAAAAATTGTAATTTTTTAAATATGATTAATGACATGACCAAAAATATATATGTTTAAATAAATATACCATGACCATCATCATCATTGTCAACTATTATCAATCCACTGCAGGATGAAGGTCTCTCCAAGTTTAATCCATCTTCTCTGATACCTAGCTTCTCGTCACATCATCCCTGCATACTTTCATATTTCATCCATCCATCTCATGTGTGCTCTCTTTCTGGGTCTTTTACAATCTCTTGGAATCTGTTTTAAGATTTGAATTGTCCATCTATTATCATTTCTTCTAGAAATCTGTCCAGACCAAATCTACTTCAGTCTTTTAATTCTTTCAACAATGTCACTAACACCCATTTGTTCTCTTACCCATATATTGCATTTTTGATCTCTTCTTGTTACTCCTAACATGCATCTCTCCATACATCTTTGAGTGGTCTGAAGTCTTTGTATTGTTCTTCAATTAAGTGTCCAAGTCTCAGATCCACAAGTAAGATCTGGTAAAATAAATAAACATTTAGGCATATTTCATTTTAGTATTAATTTATTTATACCAAAAGCACTCTAACCAAGTTTAATTCTATGGTTAACTTCATCCATTATGTTTCCATCTGTAGTAATAATCTGACCAAGGTATTCGCTGTTGTTAACTTTTTTTAACTCATCATAATCAATCTTTATTTTCATCTTTTGAAAAAATTCATTGAACATGACATAATATACTTTCTTCTCTTTTTTTCTTTTTTAATATTGACAATTTTATCTTTTGGAAAAAAATTGTTTAGAACCTTCAAAAAGCCACTCCCACGAAATAATATTTTAAATTATAGTTTTACCACATGCCATTTGATTCTTTAGGGTCACGCTAAAGTTTGAAAAGCAGTGGTCTGCAGCATGTGATTCATAAATATTGTCTTTTATAAGTTGAGCAAATGACCCATTATGATATAGATCCTAAAGTGAGAGAACATACTTTGCCTGATTAATAAATATCGTTGAAAAAGTAAATTAGATTATTTGAATAAGAATAGTATTTAAGTCGAATTAAATAATTTAAAAAAGCAAACAGCAGGAGAATTTCGTGGATGCTCTGATAAAGATGCGGATCTCCTTTAATTGAGTCAGAAGATAAATCGATGGATAGACACATGTATTAACTGTAAACAGTACATATGTATATATGTACAAATACATATGTAATATGGTGAACATAACAAACATTTCTTTCTCAAATTACAATAAATGCTTCAGTTCATTAATTAATCTATTCATTAATTAATCTAATCTTCAAAGTAATGAAAAATAAAGAGCAAAATTAATTAGTTTTCACATGTAAAACTATTGATTTCATTTAATAATATGAGTTTCTTGTGTAAAATTCCTTCCAAGTGTGGATGTAGTAGTGTAATGCTCCAACTCAGACTCATTATCAGTTATAAGAATTGAATAAAAGATCTCGCATATCTCAGCTGGATAATTATCATTTAATTAATTTTAAAATTGATTTTTCTAAATTAACATATTATGTGGCAGAATCATAATAAAATGAGTTTTCTGCACAGTCTTTAGAGGATTGTAATCAAAAAGATTCCTTAAAATGCGTTATTTAATTAGATAATTACAAAACAAAATTTGTCTTTTTTTATTTTTATTTCTGTATTTTTTACTTTAAAAAAAAAAAAAAAAATTCGAACGTATAATAAATAATAAAGATTTAATTGAGAAAATAATATAACAGATTAGAAAGTAAATAAAATATACCTATCCACCTATTTTTATAATTAAAATTAATTTTAAAGGATGGCTATATTTATAATAATCTATTCAGATATATATTTTAGATTTACATTTTTTATTTTCGCGAATAAGAAAATGTATTTGCGCTAAATATATGTAGGAGGCAAATACGTTAATAAAAAATATATATTACTAGAATCATTACAAATATTTGGTGACCAAAAACTAGCTTGATTTTGTTAAGAGCTATTTCTTAATGACACTATTTTGGAATTATTATCTAAACGATGAGCGATTTCTTCTTTTTTTTTCTTATGTGTCATAGCATCAGCCGGGAAGCGAACCCGCTACCCGTGGACAACTGCTTGTAAAGCAGCTGTCGCTGACCTCTCGACCACCAATGCTTGACACAGTAAACGATTTCTTCTTGATAATGTAATAAACTCTCTAGACTAAAGTATTTTTTCAGTTAATTAAAAAAAATTGTAATACTAATAAAATTGGATTATGGCACACTCCCTTTATATATATATATATGTTGAAATGAATGTTCTTACGGGCAAAATATGTTTTATAAAATATGTTTTCGGAGCAAAAGTATTTAATAAAACAATATTAAAATAAATATACAAGTGACGTTGCGACAAGAGAACACTTGCCTTCGTGTGAGTGGGTGGAAAAAAACAGTCATAAGCCTTTAGATGTAACAGAGACAATTGTATCGCATGGTTGCTACATCACGTAAATGACTAAAGATGCCAGTCCAACTTCTAAGCGAATATTGTCACTGTGCATATAGGCCAGCAGCACCTGAAAAAAGTGGAGAATAATACTACTCGAAACGTTGTGTAATTACGAACCTGTATTGACTATTTGTGTGTTATTACTAACAAGTTGTTTTTATTTGGAAAGCTTAAATAAACTTTAAATTTTTCTATACATTCAACATTCACTCATAAAATGATGGAAATAGACCAACATATCACTTTGACTTAAATTTGACAGTATTTTTTATATTCATTTGTGCAAAAAAACCTTTTCCAAATACTGTATTTGACAATTTTATTGTTTCATCACGTTTGTTAATACAGTTTTATTCTAGCAAGTTGCGTGTACGACGCAACTGTTCCCAAAAGCTATAAAGTGTTATTACAAAATAGATAAATAAAAACAAACGAGCTGAGCGCTTTCAAAGGATCTTGCCTTCATAATCATAGCTTGCTGATACGTTTAATGATATGCAAATGTGTTAATTCCATTTCTTCGATAAAGCATAGCACGTGTCCTTCCTGTTTATGGCGTCTTTGTCTCGTGAGATGAAGCAGGTCTCTTTGATTTTTCTTTTAAGGTCATATTTCTATAGCCTCCCTGAAAGATTTAGTGGGAATTTGCATTTTAGAAAACGTTCAATTATGATATGACCAAGCAAGCAAATAATTAAAACCCGGCATTGTTAACTGAAAGTGCATAATCTAGTAAATACAAAGCGGAAGTAATGTAGCGCCAAGATTTATGCAGCATCAAAAACCAGTGTACAGATAGAATTCTATTCTATCTTTGTGGTCTGTTATTATATAAGTTTAGTTTTTGATTTGGTTTTTAAATTATACGAAAATTTTGTCTATTGTATATTCTGCAATTACCATTAATATATAGAAAGGATAAAAAACCGAGTCTTAGCTTTAACCACCTTTGAACATAGGTGAAATTTGGGATTTAATAATTGTAATAATAAATAAGTAATCATAACTTCTTAATAGTCTGTATATAAATTTAAACAATAGACAAAATTAACCTTGTAATTTAAAAACCAAATCAAAAACTAAGCTATATAACAACAGAGCCCAAAGATAGAATGGTATCATTCTATCTTTCCATTGGTTTTTGACTCTACTTGATGCTAGAGATTGTTACTTTGCTTTGCAATTACAAATATTTAGAAATTATATTTATTAAACAAAGGCAAAACTCTCCATACAGTAGTGCTACCCTGTGCCAACCAGAGTAATCAATGGATGCCAGAAGGCTAATCCCTATCTAATACCTACTCATCTAATATCCCCAGACTAGTTTCTGGCTTGTGGCCAACATCAGTGAGGAGCCTTGGCCCTGAGAGCACTGCACCTAGATCTTAGGATCTAATGCAACCCTCCAGCAGCCACCCTTTAACTCTACTTTACTACAAAACTATGAGAATGAAATTGAAAACACAATAATATTTTCAATCTAAGCTCAATAGCTTATTGAGTTATATGGGTCTGAACTCAATTCAGCACCCATACATTTTGGTGTCTTTGGCTCTTAAACAACCATAGCCACCACTATCCTATTGGGCAGGATTGGTGTTAAACCACTAAACATCACATGATCACCATCTCATACTAGCACATAATTGTTGTAAACAAAGGCAAAACTCTCTATACAGTAGTGCCACCCTGTGCCAACCAGAGTAATCAATGGATGCCAGAAGGCTTGTGCATAAAATCCCTATCTAGTGCCTACTCATCCAATATCCCCAGACTAGTTTCTGGTTGGCACAGGGTGGCACTATTGTAAGGAGAGTTTTGCCTTTGTTTACAACAATTATGTGCTAGTATGAGATGGTGATCATGTGATGTTATATTTATTGTTTGGATTAATTCCATCATCTAATATGAGTATTGAATGTCTTTAGAAAAATTTAACTTTATTTAAATATTCCAAATGCATTCAACTGTTAGTAATAACATATCAAACTGGTCATTTAAATATTCCAAATACATTCAACTGTTAGTAATAGCACATCAAACAAGTTAGTGCTATAACTAACAGCTGAATGTATTTGGAATATTTAAATAAAGTTAAATTTTTTTAAAGACATTCGATACTCATATTAGATGATGGTCTAAACAGTAAATACAACGAAAACACCATTATTACAACCCTTCAGGAAAACATTTAGAAATTATGATTATTATTTATTATTGTAATCTAGTAAAGTTTCTTTATTTGCCAGATCTAGCTTTAAATCAAAAGTGGAATCATTTGTAAGTTGCACTGTAACTTTAAATAAAAAAGATAAATCAGACATTAATATTTCATATATGTAAAAACTGGAAATATCAAAAAAATTTAAAATATTTTTACAAGTAAACAAACTTCTATAAAAAGTTATATATATAATAATTAGAAGATTTTCACTGACGTAATGAAAATGTTAACCTCAATTTTTATGTCTAATTTTAAATAATCTTTATCTATAATAAACTCAAGCGAACAACCAATTAAAAACTCGAATTGTAAACAAGTATTAAAGTATTGTTATTTGCCTGATAAATCTTTAAAACAAAGGGAGGTAGTCTTGCATTGGTGGTGAGAGGTCAGCGCGACTGCCTTGCACTTGCAGGCAGTTGCCCGGGTTGCGGGTTCGCGTTCCAGCCGATGCTATGACACTTAAAAAATAAAAACAAAGGGAAGTAGTTTTCAGCTTATATCTTAACATTAAATAAGGAAGATATATGATACATTAATATTTTATGTGTGATAAGTGAGAATATCTCAAAATTCTCAACTATTTTTATACAAAAATAAATCGCTCCTATAAAAAGTTATATATAATAATTAGAAATTTTTTATGAACTTATAAATATTCTAGTTATTATACATAACTTTTTATGGAGTTTGTTTAATGCTTAAATATATTTTTAAACATCTAACCGATATCTCCCTAATTTAAAGCTAGAATATAAACTAAATATAGTTCTACATTTGGTTCATACATAGGTCAGAAAAATAGTACGTGAAAGAATTTCAATTTACAATGACAGCCTTTAAGTGGTTGTTTGTCTAATTACGTTTTAGTTGAAAGTTACGTAAAATATTGCATGGAAAATTTAATAAAAAGTTTAGATTGTTACATCTATAAATCTGTGAAAATCTTCTTGTTGATATACACACACTATCTATCTATCTATCTATCTATCTATCTATCTATCTATCTATCTATCTATCTATCTATCTATCTATCTATCTATCTATCTATCTATCTATCTATCTATCTATCTATCTATCTATCTATCTATCTATCTATCTATCTATCTATCTATCTATCTATCTATCTATCTATCTATCTATCTATCTATCTATCTATCTATCTATCTATCTATCTATCTATCTATCTATCTATCTATCTATCTATCTATCTATCTATCTATTCAATCATTCATTTATCTACTGATTTCCCTGCTTGATCCCTTTCCTGCCTACCTACATATCTATGTATCTATTAACAACTGATTTATTAAGTAAATAAAATAATTTTAATCCAAAGACCAAGAATGGTCTTGTCACTTTTACTAAATTCTTTTATATAGGTAAATCTAAAGCACTTTGGAAAGAAACTTAATAAACCAGTGTTCGGATATTTATCTTGTGTATTACATAATATTAACTGCCGGAAAAAGTTTATATTTACATATTTCGTTATAGTTATAATTATTTATTAAGTGCACAGGAAGTATATGTAAATATTTTTAAGTCAGGCTATAATCTGTATTCAATGTGCCTTGAAATTTATAATAGTCAAGCAATATCTTTATTTTGCCAATAGAGGTTCCTCTCAAAGCCCAACACAATATAGCAACTTTTATAAAGATAAGAGCTGCCATCTTATCTTTAACCTAACTTTCCACTTATATAGGCCAATCTGAAGCATCTTGATTAGGAAGCATTGGATACAGATTATAGCATATCTTAAAAGTATTTACATATACTTCCTGTGTGCTTAATAAATAATTATAACTCTACAATAGTTTATATATTTCCAGTATAAAGATCATAATATTAACATGTTATAAATCGTAAGATTTTGGGACTGTTAATTTGCATAGGCAATAGTGGACTTAAACAATGGAGAGAACAACAGCTTCATGCTCCCAAATCAAGATGCTTCAGATTGGCCTATATAAGTGGAAAGTTAGGTCAAAGATAAGAAGGCCACTCTTATCTTTATAAAAGTCACTATCTTGTGTCATGGTTTGAGAGGTCCCTCTATTGGCAAAATAAAGATATTGCTTGACTATTATAAATTTCAAAGCACATTGGATACAGGTTATAGCCTATCTTAAAAGTATTTACATATTTCATTATATGATTTGATATTGACATGCTATAAATTGCAAAAAATTACAAATGTAAAAAAAACAAAACATAGCAAATGTAGTTATAGAGAAGTAATATGATCATTTTAAACTCTTCATGTTTCTTTTCATGCCCCAGATTTGCCTATATAAATGAATTTAGATAAAAGAGATAAGATGGTATGTTCTTTTAAAAAGCTTTATCTTGTGCTTGGGATTGAGAGTATTTCATTTACTTAATAAACCAGAATTGGGGGAGTTCACCTATTGTATTACATAATAATAACAACTGGGAAAAGTTTGTTTATATGTATTATATTAGAAAAGATTTGGATAGTTTATAAATGTTAGAAATTTAATGGAATTATTACAGTATTTTATAAGCAATATTCAGCTATGATGTAATGAAGTAAAGTAATAATTAAAACAGACACATACCTTTGCTAGACAAAATAATTTCATCTTGTAATAGTGGTTTTCAGTGAATAGCTGATTTGTTATGTCGTAGCTAATTGTTCTTAAAAAAATAAACAAAAAATTCATCATTATTTTAATAAATATATACATGCATAACTAATGATAGACAAAACTCTTTTTATATTTTTATTAATTCAAATATTTTCAAGATAAAATTATTCTTTGTTTTATGGAAATAACATAACATTTTTGCGGCTTAAAACTATAATAATTAAACTTTCCAAATGCCAAAAATGAATTTTGGTCTGCTTTATTTACTACTTGACTTTATATATCTTGAACAAAAACATGTTTCCAATCAATAAAACAGTTTTATAGGGGAAAAGCCATGAGCATTTTGGTGCAGTTGGTAGAGCATACAACATGGGATTGGAACATCCCAGGATTCACTCCGATATTCTCAGCTCGGGCATCAAATTTCTTATAAACTACTGAGATATAAATCCATTAGCATTCTTTTATAGAGGAAAAATGGAGTTACTATTTTCTGGAGATTCTTTATACTTTCTTCAGATATCTCTTCTTAAAAATTGTAAGAACATATTCGGCTAAACTATTCATTCTTGTCTTCCATTCTATTAAACGTTTCCCTCACATTCTTTTAAAAAAATCTTCAGTTGGAGAGTTTATCTACATTTTAATTCAATTTTTTCTAGAAATGTTTTTATTTGATTGCCAACGTTTTCTTGGATGCAAAAGACTTCCATCAAGTTCTTAATATGCAGCGAAAAATAGAGCAGATTTCCACTTATTAAAGCATTTCGTAAGTCTAATCAAGGAGTTTAAAAGTATATACTGAAGACTTTCTCATCAAATAATAGTAAACAAATATGTTTATTATTAACTGTTTTGTTACCCAGATGGTCAAGCTTCATTTGAGATTTCTAGAAATTAAATTTGTGTTTTTTCCCCCTGGTGAAAATTTTGTAAACCTTTTTTTTATTACAGCTTTACAATTCATGTATATTTATTTCCTAATATTTTAAATACAAAAAAAGGTAAAAAGATGGTGGGAAAATTGAATAGGTGATCCATCAAAGCATCTCAAGTGCTGCCAATGATGGATATCCATTATATATTTCATGCTCTCAAACTTTGTGAGATTACTTTGAGAAAATATTACGATTGTCTAAAAACTTGATTTTTTGGAAATTTATGATTATATTTGTATCGTAAATGTGTAAGAATTATTAAAAGTCAAAAATAAATTCTTATTATATATTTATTTTTTTACAGAAATGTTTTATTTTTAAATATAAAAGAATATTTTCTTCTGAATATTGTTAGTATAAAGATTACAGTTGGAGAAAACATAGCAATCTAGAAATAAGGTCACTTAGCAGATGTTATAATATTTAGCGATATCATAAAAATTACAAAAAATTTTAACTTTTAAAGCATAAATTGATAGATTTAGTAGTTATTAAAAATAATTCATTCCAAGTTTTAAAACAAAAAAGATTTTATTCATGTTGCAAGTTGAATTGGCTCTACCTGAAATTTGATGACATGACAGCATTTTGTTTTGATTAAAATCTAACTTTTAAAATAATTCTGAAAATCAAATGTGATTTTTTTAAATTTATTTAATTTCTAAACAAAAACATATCGAATGAGGTCAAATTTATTATATTCTGATAAATAATAATGGTTTAATATCAAAGTAAAAGTTGAAAGCTTAACTCTGGTGAGAACAAAGAAATCTCTCAGAATATAATGAAAAATGAGAGAATTAATATTTAAATTTTAATAATAAATAGATAGTTGCCAATAAAGTATCATTCATTTTTTTAATAATATCTTGCTATCATCTATAAGTAAATAATCCTAATTTTAATTAATAATAAGACTCTTATATTTAATATGACTCTTCTTTTTCATCAATTTAGAATAATACTTGTGATGCTATCAGTAAGAAAGGAATTTTGTTCATACTCATATATCACACCTAGATTAAAGTAATAAAATAAATTAATCTTAACCTTGGATATTATTTAACATCAAGCAACATAAAATTTGATGAAGTGACTCCAAAGTATTATTGTACTTTTATATTTCAAACATTATTATATTTGTGTGATTTAGAATTTCTGAGCATGCAGATGATGATACAGGTACAAAATCAAAATTTAAGAATAAAAACAACTTTTTATTAATACTAGAAAATATAGCTACTATAAATTATTGAAATTTTAATATGATTAAAATAATACAATTATCACAATATTTTAATAATTTATTTAAATATATAAAGAAACATAGTATTACACATGAATACAGAAAGCCCTTACATTTATTTTATTAATCTGGCTTTCTTTATAATAAGCCTTAAGTACAAAAAGTATTCCATATATTAACAAATAAATATTGTCTACAATAAAATGACATTGGATTTGGAGAGGATGCATAATTTCATAAGCCCAATATAAAATAATTACACAAGTTTATACTCAAAATACTTTATCATGGTTTTTGCACATCAAATATGCACGCTATGCATACCAACAGCATCATAGTAGTCAAACGATCTGATAATATTATGAGAAACTAAACATATGGTTGTCATTACACATACCTTTAATGTTTTCTTCCCAAATCATCAAAAAATACAATAGGCAGAATGATGGAATAATCTAAAAGTACACACTTGTCCATAAGTGTAAATAAAGAATTAGGATTATATCACTAATCTTAGTAAACTTAATAAGAATAAACCATTACAAATGTTTGCCAAAGTAAAAGTATTTAGATCTACATGTCACATATGACATACTCTATTTCAAAAGCATAAATAAAACAATATATGAAAATAGCTTTGATAATCCTACTACTTATCATATAACAATAATAAATGCATGATGTGAAAAATCAATAAAACATATTATAATTAACATAAAATAACTAGGCATATGAATTAGCAATTGAACTGTCAAAATTGTTGACAAGTGCTCTCTTTTGTAGAAAATGAGAAACAACCAATCACTTCAGAAGGCAGGCTTTATCTTATTGTAATAACATTAAATTTAAATATTATTGATTTATTAGTTGTAAAATAATTATAAAGGTGGCAGCATCATACGATACATTTATCTTGATAAAATAACCATAAAAATCAGCAAAATAAATAAAAACCAGGGGTTTAAGAGCAAGTTAAAGCTGCACACAAAAATCTTCAGTGAACACAATCTACAAGTTAAAGAAAATATTTTCAAACAAAATCTAAATTGAATCACTTTATTATATTTAAAAAAATAAATATTACACAAGTATTTTGTGAAATAAATTGTAAATATGTAAGCTTGCAACAGAAAATATATGGTTTTATTTTTGAAACTGAAAAAAAAAAAATATCCCCTCAAAATCTTTCAAAAGAGCTCTTGTGTGTAGAGAATAATAAACTATTAGTCTGCAATATCAATATTGTAAGCTGATACCAGCTTGTTTGTAATAAGTTTTTTATGTAAACACCTTGAGATTTTTTTTATATTACAAGATCAGTATTATTTTAATTTCTGATGATGTCATCAATTGATGTTGTCAAAATACTGTCAAAGTTAGCCACAAGAAAATGAATTTAGGTCAACATGACTACCAATGCCATCATATGTCCTGTTCAACTTATGGAAATATTACTAAAAGAGTTCAGTAAAACAACCATGAAAATGAAGATTGACTATAGAAATTATTTTATCTTTATTTGTTAACTTCAGTAAAAAACAAAATTATTAAAATTAATTAATAAAA
This sequence comes from Epiperipatus broadwayi, assembly GCA_028023455.1. Lineage (NCBI taxonomy): Eukaryota > Metazoa > Onychophora > Udeonychophora > Euonychophora > Peripatidae > Epiperipatus > Epiperipatus broadwayi. Next base: position 1,259,670 of record JAQFVV010012536.1, on the reverse strand, counting down.
ACAGTTTTAATTAATTAACATGTTTCATAAGTTAAATGCATGATTTTCTTATTATGAAGTTTAAGAATTATTATTAAATTTTCTTTATTAAATAAGTAATGTATATTTTCACACTCGCATTCATATATGCACACACTAAAATTCACTGAGTGTGCATATATATATATGATGTTTCTGATTACAAATTTATAAAAAAGTTTAGTTATAGCTAAATAATTTAGTGTAACACAATTTCCTTTTCCAAATGTTTTACAATATTTCACCCCTTGCTCTGTCTCAGCTTTGTACCTACAATGAGACCCTATGAAATGTCTACTTTAATATATATTATAACATAATGAAAATGAACCATGAAAGAATGGTCCTGGTTTAATAATGCCCCATGAATTGGGCAACATTTGCAATAGAATGAAAACGAGAATATGAGATGAGAATAAAAAAACTTTAGTATGCCCCTGAATTGAGATACCATTAATGATGATATAAACTCACGATAAACATTAAATACTACTTATAACTAAATAAAATGATTCATACATGGATAAAAATAATGATTTTAATATATTCTATGAACCTAGAAGCTATTTGTAACAAAATGAAAATAAGAATAAGAAATGAAAACTTTATATAATCAGCAAACATAAAACACGAATGGTAATTAGTATAGTTTAATCTAATAATTGCTTGCTAATGATATCTGAACAAAATGAGACAATACTAACAAAGCAATAATATCTCAAAAACAATAACATGCCCTTATTAAATCAACCAATTGTAATGGAATGAAAAACTTAAACACCTTAGCTGACAAATTTTCTTATTTGTCAAATTGTGTAAAGTGAAACCATTATGCATCACATGACCACCATCTCTTGTACTAGCACATAATTGTTTATAAACAAGACAAAACTCTCCATAGAGTGGTGCCACCTTGTGTCAACCAGACTAATCAATGAATGCCAGAAGGCTTGTGCATAAAATCCCTATCTAATGCCTACTCATCCAATATCCCCAGACTAGTTTCTGGCAAGCTACTCACTGACAAAGGCCATAAGCCAGAAACTAGTCTGAAGATATTGGATGAGTAGGCATTAGATAGGAATTTTATGCACAAGCCTTCTGGCATTCATTGATTACTCTGGTTGGCATAGGGTGACACTACTGTATGGAGAGTTTTGCCTTGTTTATTGTGTAAAGCTTTGATTACTTTTATTCGTCAATTTACATTTCTGTTCATAAAAATATTAATGCAAAAGAATTAGAATTGTTTTAATTTAACTTCTAAAAATTAAATTATTTTACTTTCACATTGTTTAAATGTAATGTGAAATTTAAAATAAAATTAATAACTGAAAAAAATATATATAAACATAAGAAAAATAGTCTTTAGTGAAACCAAATAATTATTTTTCAACCAATTATAACATACAATCGCCATTGATTTGATTATGTACTTCTGTTAACTTTTTTTCATTTAAATTAAATATTTTAAATAAAAATCTAAATCTAACCACATTATTAGTCAATATAGTGTGAAAAATAATTAGAAATACATAATTATTTATGAAAAACAGTTATGTTTTGGTAGTAGTCATCAAATGTCGTTAATATGCAAATAGTTGTCCAGTGTTATTTTTCTTTCAAAAATTAAAAATTTTCAAATCAAAGTTTATATTTAGGTACAGTATTATAAAAAAATAATTATTAATGTAAAAAATTATGGAAAATATATTTATTTACGTTCAAACATAAAACCTTTTTGTTTATGTGTGTGATTTCGACTTTGACAGTTAGAAATTTCTGGTAAACAATGGCTAAAATTGACAGACAGCATTTTGAAATATCATATAAGGTAAAAGGGGATGGACAATCAGTTCTTTGTATGACCATATATGATAAGAAAATTTTGATTTTTTTGCTAAAACCCTGGTAAATGCAATTTTTTTTTAATTTAAATTTTAGATGTACATTAAGCTAAGAATTTATGTTACATTGAGCAAAAAAATGCAGAAAATGAGACCAAAAAGAGAGATGACACAAAATGCAAAAATTATAGTTTTTAACCAAAATTAACAGAAAGTAATAAAATTTAAAATATCTCAATACTAAGCTATAGTAAAACACAATACAGTGATTAATCTAACATACCTCACCACTTTCACCAATTTATAATAATATAAATAAAAATCAACACTTTAAATAACCTTAAAATTTACAAATATCCAATCATGACATCATAAACTAATTGAAAGATTTTTATTAGCTACCTATACAAATGCTATCAACAAATCACGGTGAATTATCTTTTAAATCAATAAAGCTAAGTTACTAAACTCCAAGTATATGAATCATGCTTGTATTTAAAAAATAAACCTTAAATTATAATTATCCTATTATGTTTAATATTACTAATAATTTATTATAATCAAATATCAATATCAAAGCTTAATATTTAAATTAAATATATAATCTATACTGATGAGCTTTAAATTTAGTCAAAATAAATTATTCTATTTATTGAGATTCAAATACCAATTTCAATATAAGCTATTATCAATTTTATAATATAATAAGATTATCATCTTTATAATAAAATACTAAATTGCTATAACATTCCATCAATAAATTAAAAGAATATGCAGTCATTTAATTATAATTGCCTTTATTTATTGTAAACAATATTTGTGCTTTATAATCTATCAAAATCGCTCAGATATCAATTTCTATCTTAAAATAACCATTGCATATAATTAAAAAATTAATTATGATAATCTGCTAATTACTTATTAAATATCTAGCAATACCAAATTAATCAATTTATTACTATATAAAATGTTTACCTGGTTCAAATGACAATATATTGAATTTATCATAAAGAAAATAATATGCAATTGTAAAAACACTGACCAATCAAATTGCTTAATTTCAAAACTGTCTTATGAGTATTTGTTACAAACTATATGGCGTAAGTCAGTATATGCCATTATCTGTCAAAATATTATTAGCCAATATGTTTGTGTTATAAACTGAATGACAACTAAAACAAATTTATTTGTTTTAAATGAATTTAAAATTTATTAACAATAAATATATTAAATGACATAGACAATAAATGTTTAAAATATATACTATAATCAAATATTATGGGACATAATTTCTGTTGAAACTAATATTAATAAGATAGATGTTTATACATCAAAATTCACCTATATAATGTTTAATATATAATACATATTTATATGAAATGAAAAAATATTGTTACACATATACATTTTTTAAAATATACAAAAGTTAATGACACTTTTCTAATCTGCATAATAAAATTATTAATTAAAATGAAATATAATAATAATAATAAGTTTACTTATTTGTTCACTTTACTTTTCAAATAAAATACCAAATGAATAATTACTACAAGCATTTTTCTTTAGATTTTCAATACTTATAAGATGCATATTCAGAAATAATTTGAAGTTAATGAATAAGGAAATAATACTTTAAATCAAAGTCTTAATTATTAAAATTTAAGATATTAATGTAAATTTATACTAAACTTAACTCTTTTTTATTTCTCATATATAAGACAAACAATCATATAACTAATCAGTTATATTAATAAATACTATACAATTAAATACATAAATAAAAATACATATTAACATATAACCTTACTCACTATCCTTCTGTATAGTACTTTAAATCAACACAATATTTCCAGTGTCTACTCCATGAGTTATAATTTTAATGATATTTATTATTCTAATCCGAGTAATGGTATCAAAACAGTTATCCTGATCATGTGTATTTTGTTAATTCCAATATTTTCCAAATAATGGCATTATAAATGGACAGATGCCAATCTCCATTTCTGATGATACACTGTACAAATAAATTGATTTAAATCTTGAGTTCAAACACTTCATCGATGCTATAAAATTATATCTGCAGATGAAAACAATTCCAATATACAATATTACATTGTTAGCTTTTATATTTCATTATTGAAACATTTTATTCATGTAATATCCATTTTTAGTAAAGAAAATATTAAAGTGATTTTGAATGCTATGAATTACTTTCTCATGCCTTTAACAAATTTTGGTAATCTGTTCAGTTCTTCGAACAAATATAATCCTTCTTACCCCATCATTTTTATAGTTAATAAGTAAATACCTTTAAAATAAATAAAAAAATATGAAAAAGCTTAAGTTTTAATTTACGCAGGTCAGAACATCAGAGAGTGATTTCAAATCATTCAGTTCGTTTTATAACCTTATACAATGGATATCATTAAAACCAAGGTTATGCTATTTACTTTCTCTTATATTGAAATCACCCTGCATTCCACATTTAAAATTACTTTTACAACAATAATAAAATGATTTTTTTTTAAACAAATGTATTTAAGACATTAAATATGTGTATGTATTGTTTATAATCTATTATTCATGAATGCAATAACTAAAACATATATAATAAAAAATAATAATTTTATTAAAACTATAAACTTTATTATATATATATATGCATTTCAAATGAATAAAATTAATTCATAATTTTATGTTGCAATAGTAATAACACATTTTCTTGCCTAAATATTTTGTTGTCATAGTAACCTATTTTACTGCTCTTGAAGTAATACATTCTCTATTAAAATCAACTAAGAATGAAAAAAAAAAAATTATATTTGACATTTCATCACATAAAGAATTCACATCAAATTTCAATTGGCACAATAGGTGTGCGTGTGCATGTATAATTGCAAAACGGAAATAACCATCTCCCACAGAATTATATAGTATCAAGAGTTATGTAGCATCAAAAATGAAGTCAATAACAAAGTCTACATACTAATAACAGAACCCAAAGATAGAATGGTATCATTCTATCTTTTCATTGGTTTTGGATGCTAGATAACATTTGGCACTACATAACTTAGTGGGAGGTAGTTACTTACACTTTGCAATTATAGATTGTTAGAAGTTGTGATTTACTATTTATTATGTATATATTTATACATTTATTATTTTTAACAGTTAATATAGCTGTAAATTAATTAATTAATGGTTTTCATGTTATATAACTGAAGTTAAAGCCCCTGCCAAGATGTACTGATGCACAACCAGCAATGATACTGGTTCTGCGTGCTGAAAGAACACAATAGCAGCAATAGCTTGGATAGGTTTGCCATTGTTTTCTTTCAGCCTCCAGAACCAGTCTTGTTAGTGACTGCATATTAATATACCTTGCTGTGGATTTAATTTCAATTATATAAAGGAGATCCCATTTACTAACTAATTAATTTAATTATAAGGGACTTGAACTCAGACCTTCAAACTTCCTACAGCTATCTAATCCATTCTATACAGGTGATACACATGACCACACACATGTGAAAAAGGTAAATGATCACCAATACATGTAATGCGTGCTGAGCCAGCACTCATAAGATGGTCCAGATTTCTATCCTCCACACATATACGTAATCAGTACTCAGTTTATATTAAAACAATAAATCTTCAAACTTTAATGGATAAGCTTCAATCTTCTCCACTCTCCAACTCATCAGCCATCCATATCATTGAAAATATGATGATGTAAAATTCAAAGCCCTTGTTGATGCCAATATTATTGTCATACCCATGTTGACCTTAAGTCAATCTGACTCCTTACATGTAGGAAATCAATATGTCCATTTAATTATACAAAAAAGGGATGGGTAGAGTACAAGCTATATATGCAATATTTAAAAATAATTCCATCTTTTTTTCATATTGCAGATATAAATTTTCTACCAATACCAATACATTCTTGAGACTTTTATTTTCTTCTACAGCTTTCCTTGCTAGTTCACAGTTACACTTTCTTATATCATTTTCAACTCTTTTCCGCACCATTTTACAAAATTCGAGATATTCAATCCTTTTTAATGCATCATTTTTTGTATACCTTCATATTCCTTCTTTTCTTCATAAATTCTCTAGTCTCAGTAGAAATTTTATTGGTCAATTGCTGCTTTTTTCTACCAGCTATCTTTGTTGCAGTTATTAAAAGTGTATCAGTTATTTTCATATTAATTTCATTCAAATCTGAATCATGTTCAAAATCTACTAATACTTGAAACCGATTTGTAAGTTCTAATTTAAATTCATTAGAATGTTTCTGAAGATTAGGAATATCAACTGTAAATATTGTTTTTCTTAATAATTTTTGTCTCTCTAGTTTTACATTAACACGTATCTTACACCTTACTAATCGATGATCATTTCCTGTGTTAAATTTATTAAGAACATTACAATCTTGAAATATATATTTCCTGTTAGTCAAAATATAATCCAATACTGCTGTACCCTCATTTGGATGCTTCCATGTCCATTTCCTTTTAAAATTTTTCTCAAAAAAAGAATTCATAATATAAAGTTTTTATTTTTCTGCAAACTCCACAAGTCTATATCCTCTCTCATTTCTATTACCATAACCAAAATCACCTACAGCACTTTCATCTTTCATTTGTTTACCAATTCTAGCATTAAAGTCTCCCATAATAATTTTAAAATGTTGTTTACTCTGATCAAAAGCCTTTTGTACATCCATATAAAAATCTTCTACTACTTCATCACTATGAGAACTTGGGGGGGGGGGGTATAAACCTGAATTATCTGCATTTGGTATCTGGTATTAAGTTGTATGACTAATCTTACCACTCTGTCTAATACACCATCAATCTCCACAATATTGTTCTTCCACTTTTTATTTATAATGAATCCTACTCCACTTGTATTTCCAATATTTGTGCCTTTATAATAGAGTATATGTCTACTTTTTAAATCAATTGTCTCTTCACCTTTTCTTCTAATTTCACAAAACCAGTAATGTCCCATTTAATATAAGACAGTTCTTCTTCTAATTCTTGCAATCTTCCTTCACTTGAAAGTGATCTGCAGTTGTAAGTACCTAAATAAAAAGATGTCATCAAATGGCAGCCTGGGTCTTCAATCAGGGGATTCTTAGCACCGTCCGCCTTCAGCCCCCAAACACTGCCTTGATTGGTGACTTTACAGCCTCCTGGGAATAAGGGCCATGCTTTATTTTTGTCTGTCATAATTGTATATATATATATATTGGAAAAATATTTATCATTTACACAAACATTCATTCTGCCTTATCAAGCACTGAGAAGAAAGACCATGGTGTTTCTTGATCTTAAACTCAGAGGTAAAAAGCCAATAAACTCACCACGCTGGCTAATGCATATTGGTGAGCAGCCCATCCATGTTCGTATACTATATGAATAATCACATAGTAATAACAGCTGCAACGACAAGAACGTATGGAATGGACATTAAGAATTTGCCCTGCTCGGTTCCTTAAAGGCCTTCAAGAGTATTCAAAGAGTCTCCTTTCAGTTAATAGCAAACTCTTTTCTGCAGCCAATGATCATGATATATATATATATAATAAATTTTATAAGAGTATTAAATAATTTATCAACTAATTTATTTTATTATATATTATCTATAGTATATACATATATTATAATTTATATATAATATATAATCCATCATCATTTTCAACCATTATTGATTCATTGCAGGATAGAGGTCTCTCCAAGGACAGTCCAGTTTCTCTACTGTCAGACTCTTCTTTTCAACAACGCACCTGCAAACTATCTTATTTTATCCATCCTTCTCCAATATGATATCCGTTTAGGTCTTTTACAATCTTTTGAGATCCAATTTAAAAGTTTAACTATTCATGTGTTATCTTTTTTTTCTAGCAAAATGTCTACCTCAGATCCATTTCAGTCTTTAATTCTTTCAATGATGTCAATAATATATGTTTGTTCTCCAACTATGTATTTCATTTTTCATTTTCTATTGTTGCTCTTCAACTACATTTCTCCATAGGTCAATTGTGGACTAAAGAATCTATTTGCTTTTTAGTTAAGAATGCAAGTTTCACATTAATAAGTAAAAACTGGTCAAACACATCATCTACTAAAAATTTTTCTTTTCAAACTCATATGTATCATTTTTTAAAGTTATTTACAAAATCTCTCCATTTCACACAACCCACAACTCTCAGTGTCATCTTATATTGCTGATCCACCTAATCACACACATGTTGAAAAGATAAATAATCACCAATATCCGTATTTTGCGCTAAACCAGCAGTCATCAGTTAGTCCAGTTTACCATCTCCATACATACATACAATCAGTACTCAGCTTTATATTAAGATAGCAACCTTGGCACTATCATGGACTTTGAACGTTCCATCATCAGATTTTCAATGAAATAGAAGGCTGAAGAGTTGTGAGTTGGAATAGTTTGAAGCCTGTCCATTAAAGTATGAAGATTGGCTATCTTAATATAAAACTGAGTACTGATTGTATATATGTATGGAGATGGTAATCTGGACCAACTAACGAGTGCTGGTTTAGCACGAAATACTTATGTTGGTGGTTATTTGTCTTTTCAACATATGTATAATCAGGTGGGTCAGCAATATAAAATAGCACTGAGAGTTGTGGGTCGTGTAATAGTCTGAGTTCGAATCCCGCTTATATTACATATATAAATGCAGGTATTAAGCATGTACAATGTATTAAAATCTCTCCATCCAAGTTTAATTTTATTTAATTTTACGATTAATTGCATGCATTATGCTTTCATCTCTATTAATAATTTAACCATGATATTTGTAATCGTTATATTCTTCTAATTAATGATTGCCAATCTTTATTTTCTTCTTCAAAGAAAATTCATTGACCATCACTTTAATCGTTCTAGCACTTATCTTTAATCGTACTTTCTTACCTTCATATAATAATTATTGCAACATTTCCTGAAATTCTGAAGCGTTATTTGTAAAAACACCCACATCATCTTCAAAATCTAGAATATTTAAATAATTTCCATTTACTTTAAATGTTTTACCCGTCATTTTAATTTATCAGATACTTCTTGAGATGGAATGATCCTGTAGTACATTCTTCTCATTGTTAATCTTCTTAGTATCAAAATGTAATTACTGTTGCATTTTGATAAATATTCTTCAGAATAAATTATGACAATATTCTGGGTCGATATCTGATGATTCAAAGAGTAATTCACTGTGGAAATGCTTACAATCAAATACCTATTCATAATCTAAATATCCACTGCATAATGGCAACACATATGCATAGGACCTTTCCATAACTTATTTCAATATTTAAATATGATCTACTGTTGAAACCGCTTTTAAATCCAACTTGTTCTTTTGATTAGTTATCACAGGTTCAATGAAGATGAATTATTCAATATGAAACCGATAGAAGGCTCATAGGTATATAGTTTCTAATATCTTCTTTGTCATCTTTTCTAAATAGCAATATTACTATTGCATTTTCCTGGTCATGTTGCACATCTTTACCATTTAGACATTTGGTATATAACTTTGACAACAATTTTTCTGTTTCTTCACCTGTTTCTTTTAAGATATCACTTATATTTCCACCACTAATTGGAGCTTTTTTTCTTCATAGATGTAATTTCATGTCTCATATCTTTATTTAAATGCTGAGAAAACCAAGAATTGTAATAACTGTAAGGACACTTTATATATTTGTTTATATTATATAATTCTTTACAGAACTCTTCCTTACATTCCGTGATGTCATCTCTTTTTTAGTAATAATTTCATCTTTACTTCTTGTTAAAAAATACTTTGTGATATCTTTTTTTTTCAATTCTCAATTATATTTTCATATATTGTTATAAACTCACCTGTTGCATGATTATTATAAAAATTTAAAAAAAAATATTACATCTACATTTTGCGTTCTCTCTCGACCAGTTTTGGTTGCATATTCTTCATTTTATGCTTATTTTATAGTAAATTCATAGCTTAATTTACATTTAAAATTTTAATTCTAAAAAATCCACATATGGCAATGTTGAATATTGCTTGATGTCTATGGCCATATAAAGTGCCGAATGTCCACCCTCTTTTACTTTATATGATACCACAAAGTGCTGACTGTCAACTTCGACCATTGTTGACCAGACATTTCTAACTGTCAAAGTCAGACACCACAGGAAAATGTTTTATGCTTTCTTAATAGATTTTGAACATAAATAAATATACTTTCCATAGTGTTTTACATTCGTAATTAATTTTTTACTTTAATTTACTTAAATATAAACTTTGATTCAAAAATTTTTATAATTTTACAAGAAAAACAATCAAGACAAGTGAATAAAGCTTAATCACTATTCAATAAAAGTAAATAACCGCTATTTGCATATCAATGACATTCGGTGACAACTAGCGAAATGCAACTATTTTTCATAAATATTTATGTATTTTCTGATTATTTTTTACACTATATTGACTAATAATGCGGTCAGACTTATATTTTTATTTAAAATATTTAATTTTAGATAAAGAAAAGACAACAGAAGTGAATAATCAGCATTTATAATGAGAAATCAATGGCGATTGCATATAATTGGTTGAAATATAATTCTTTTGTTTTACTGCAGGTTATTTTTCATATGATTTTCTTATATTTTTCTTCAGTTATTAATGTTATTTTAAATTTTTCGTTACCTTAAACAATTTGAATGTAAAATAATTCAATTTTTAGAAGCTAAATTAAAGCAATTCTGATTATCATACTTTAATATATTTATGAATAGAAATGGACTAGAGTCGTATTTGATGAATAAAATCACTCGAATTTTTACTCAATCTGGCCAATAAGAAAATTTGTTAGCTATTAACTCTTTTTTCTATTATTTGACAAAATTCTTTAGATATTTAATATTTTTACAATCATTAGATAGATATTTAATATTTGTTAATGAAACTTTTTTTTTAAAAAAAAAAAAAATCACATTCCTTCTTTTCTTCAAATAGTGTGTTGTCTCTGTAGAAAATGTACTAGTAAATTTATTAGCTATCTTTGTTACATTTATTTGTAATATGTCAATTATCTTTTTATTGATCTCATTCAAATCTGAATTATTATTAAAATCTGTTAATATTTTAAAACTATTGCAAGTTCTAATTTAAATTCATTGAAATGTTTCTGAAGGCTAGAAATATCAACTGCTAATAGTATCTTTCTTAATATATTTTGCTCTCTAGTTTTGTATTAACACTTCTTACATCTCATCAATCAATCTATCACTCTCTGTATTGAGACTACTAATCATGAAATATTTTAATGTCTATTCCTATTCTATTTAGCTTTTGTTTTCAATGAAAAAACTTCATAAAAAAACAATCCTGTGTTTCCCTGTAAACGCCATAAGTGATTCTATTACCACAACCAAATTTAACCAATCATTTTTATCTTTTCAATCATTTAAAGTCTCCCATTAAAATATTATTAGGTTTGATCAAAAGCATTTTGTATATCCATTCAAAAATCATTTAACTTTATCATCACAATAAGAATTTATTGGGATATTAATCTGATTTATTGGTCTTCGACATTTTCCATTATTTGGATAACTAATCTTCCCACTCTGTCTGATATAACACCAATCTCCACAATAATGTTCTTGCCCGGTTTATTTACAGTGAATCTCCTTCATGATTTCAATATTTGTGCTTTTGTAGTAAAGTATAAGTCTACTTTTATTCGGTTCTTTTTTCATTTTTTTTACTAACTTCATAAAGTTCAGCAATGTCCCATTTAGGGTTAGTTCCTTTTTCAATTCTTGCAGTCTTCCTTCATTTGAAAGTGTTCTGCAGCTATAAGTATCTAAATAAAGGGTCATGCATTGAATGTCAGCCTGAGTCCACAATCAGGGGGGTCTTAGTGCCCTCCACCTTTGGAAAATCTTTGCCTTGGCTGGTGACTTTACAGTCTCCTAAAAATAAAGACCATAATTTAGTTTTGTCTATCATGATTGTAAATATCTATAATTAAAAAAAATGTTTATTCACAAAAACATTCATTTTGTCTTCAAGAAGATTATTTCGGTTAAGAACTATCAGATAAATGAGAAGAAAGACCACGATGTTTCTTAATATTAAGTTCACAGTTAAAAAAAAAAAAAAATCAATAAACTTACCAATGCTGGCTGATGGGTGCTGGAGAGAAATTCATTTCTGTCCATTCATTATATGAATAATCAAATGATAATCTAGTTATGACAGCTGCAACGACATCGTGCTCTTGTTCTTTGAAGACCGCAAAGAGGATTCAAAGACTCGTTTAGTTAGCAACAAAACTTATTTCTGTATCCATATGCATATATTTGATGAATACGATGAATTAGAAAATACTAAATTTTAAAAACTTTAAATTATTTCTTTTTTTGTAAAAAAAAATATTTTGCTTAAAAAGTTCTTGGAAAAAAAAGGAAACTAATTATTTCTTTAGTTTAATATATAGGGCATATGAGCACAGACTTTTATACAACCCACCACTCTCCACTCTATCTCATAACACTGATACACTTGACCACATATATGTCGAAAAGATAAATAATCACCAATATACGTATTTCATGCTAATCCAGCAATCATCAGTTGGTCCAGATTACCATCTCTACTCATATATGCTATAAGTGCTCAGATATATATTAAGATAGCCAATCAATAAAACTTTTATTTTTAAAAAAACATTAACAAACTATATAGGAAAATATTTCTTTCATGCAACTATATGCATAAAGAGAAAAATGATTTACTAAAGAAATAAGGTAATTAAAAGGAACTTGAACTTAGACTTCCAAGCTCCATACAGTTATGCGCTCCATCTTATACAACCGATGCTGTAGGATTACAAACATGTAAAAAGGATGAATGATTTCCAATATATGTCTTTCGTGCTGACCAGCACTCATCAGTGGATCCAACTCACCATCTAACTTTTTCACATGTATGTGGTCATAGATATGGTTGTACAAGATGGAATGTATAGCAGTAGTAAACTTGAAAGTCTGAGTTCAAGTCCCTTTTAATTATATTAAGTTTAGTATAGACAATATACTCACATTTGAATATTAAAGAAGTAATGCAAAATTAAAGTTTAATTATATATCCATATTACAAAGAATTTTTCTTTAGAAATACAAATTTTGATGAACCCAATATGTAAAGTTAATAACTAATTCTCTATACAGATAGACCAAATATATACTTGTCAAGTAATTAAATTATCTAAGAATAAGTGAGACAAAAAACTTTCTTAGTCAGCAATTTTAACAATTTCAACAAGAAAAAAAAATTCTTAGTAGGTATGTTCTTATTTATGAAAATATTTTTAAAAGAAAAATATTTTTTAAAGATGTAAATAAATTTTATATTCTAAACAATAAAATAATTGACTTTAAGAATATTTATTTAATATATGTCATCATGATAGATTTTTTTCAAAAAATTTAAATGTTTTTTTTTTTATTATTGTTTGTATATATTAACAACCGCAGTATTAAGTCAATGTGTGACGTGGTTTTAGTTTAATAATTATTTAAAACATCACTGACATTCAGAATAAACATTTTATTATAAGCGTATATGAATATACTTTTTATTTGATTTACACACACACACATGCGTATATTCAAACACGCTCAGATACGATTATTAGAGTTTTCTGTGACTGAATTTATTGGAAGACTACTTAAAAACTATTTAGTTATTTTTAATTGTATATGCTTGACATATATATATATGTTTTAAAGTAAGCTATGCATTTTACATATGCAAATTTATCTAGTGTTAATCATAGCATATCTATAGAAATCATTTGTAAACATTAATTTTAAAACGTTAAAAACAATACAGAGTTTTAAATTAGGTTAAGAGAATATCGTTATTTTTTATTAGATAAACTATTAAAAATTGAAAAATAAAAATTGACAAAAAGATTAAATTTTCTGAAAATCTTATTTTTTTTTCATTTCGTTTTTTTAAAGAAATGTCAAACACAAATAGATGAAGAGACAAAATTGACATTGGATATTGTTTACTATTACAAATTACCGTTTGTGTGTGTGTGTGTGTGTGCGCGTGCTATCGCAAAAATAACAATTATATACTTTCTGTTGTTGTACCCTTTACTTCAGGTTGATGATAAAAGTAAAAAAAAAAAAAAAATCACATATTTGAGAAATTCTTTAATTAATTGATTGCGTTAATTAATGTTATAAATATAAAAATTATCTGGCAAAAATATGGGTAGTCAAGCGTTGGTGACCTAACGGTTAGCATAGCTGCCTTCCAAGCAGATGACCCGGGTTCGCTTCCCGGTCATCGCTTTGACATATAAAATATCTTATATATATGGGTATTTTTTTTTTTAAATTAAAATATGGCTTCACAATAAGTTTATAACATTATCCAGAAAACTTATACTGTTACTCAAAGGCTTAAAGGTGAAAGCATTAAAAATTCCAACAATACTCGATAGGTTGGTTACTCTCTGATAAACAATGAATTATACTCTAAAAAATGAAATAGGAAATGAATTACATACTGCGCCAAAAATGCTTCAAAACAAATAAACTACATTTTTTAAAAAACAAAACAACCACAAAGTCGCCAATCAAAATAATTAGGTATTTAAAAATTGACCACCGAACATTAAACTACGACTCCTATCATTGAGAGAGAAAATTACATTATCCTATCTTATTCTTTACTTTCTCATTGGTCAAGTAATTAATTAAAGAAATCTTTTATTGCAAGGGAGTGTTTAAAAGCTTTTTATCTGCTGCACGCATATGTTTATATATATATGCATAACCGTACATATATAAATAAAAATCAATTATTCAGAATTCAAGTGTTTATCTAATAAGAATTTTCATGAAGTAGTCTTTTTGTAGTCTGAAAGGGAGAAATGTTTTATTATAGTCAATTTAAAAATAATCGAAATCAAATTTTTAAATATTTTAAAGTAATTTTGCTAAATTATTTAATTGCAATATATATATATATCGGAGTGCTTTTTCTCAAGTGTGAAACGTGATAGTGCAATCGTTAAATTTGAGAAATTATATTTTGTGTTGTTCCAATAGCTAGCTATTCTTAAAGAAAGAACAGGTTTATTTCAAAGTATAATTTCTTTTTTCGGATATCAACAGGACATTTTTGAAAATAGAAACGCTAACATATATCCAGACTACACAGACAAATATTAGAAGAATAGAACGATGGTACATCTGTCAAAATAGAAGAGAAGGTTGATCTTTTCTAATGTCATTTCTCAAATAATTACTCTTGTTTCTCAAATAATTATTATCAACACTTATAGTATTTTTTGTAGTAATAAAGAATGCTTTAATCTGAACCTGAGAATTGTTTACTCGCTGTGGAACTTCGTACCATATAAAATCTAAACATTTCTTAATATAAATGATAGTAATATCTTAATAAATGTATCACACGTGCTCCAATGTTTTGTTTAATATTTTATAGTCTTTTATTATGTTTTTTTTGAGTAATTTTCAATCTTTATATAGATTTTTAATATATAAAAGGGAATTCTACATTTTAAATATAATTGTCTTTTTGTACTTCATCTATGACCAAGACATTTTATTTCATCAATATCTATTTTTTTGTTTTTAAATATTGTTTATGTTCCTATCTTCCATTAAATCATTGACTCGGTGATTATAACAAACTTTTCTTCTTACTCATCTGTTTGTTTGTTTTTTCATGTTTATTATTTATATTGAAGTCTCAATTGATTAAACATTCATTTTTTTTTTGTTTGTTTCTTGCTTTATATTAACCTGCCTCAACTGCCATTAAATTCAAAAACCAAAAGCGGAAGCAAACGTCATCAATTCAAATTCCACGAATCTAGTATTTTAATGTTAGAAGCTTGTCGATTTATTAAAATAGTAGATTCATGGAATTTGAATTGATGACGTTTGCTTCCGCTTTTGGTTTTTGAATTTAATGGCAGTTGAGGCAGGTTAGAAAGTAACCGAAAGTACTTCTGGATTTAAGGATTGTTTGTAATTGTTTGTAAACCGTTAAAAATATTATTTCAATTATAATTACAATATTGTTTTTAATTAACGGATATTTTATTTATTTTATATATATACTGCCAATATGAAATGTAGGCAACTATTTTTTCAGAAACCTATAAGACTAACCCAGCATATTGCCCCCAGGTTTTAAGACCTTGCTGGAAAATGTTTGAATTAAGGGTGAACTTCAAACTCAAACCAGATGTAAAACGCTTTGAACTCATAATCAATCTACCATAAGTAATAATTATTCTATCTTATTTTAAACATTTTATGATTAATATTTTATATATGTGTCAAAGCGTTGACCGGGAAGCGAACCCGGGCCAGCTGCTTGGGAGGCAGCTATGCTAACCGCTAGGCCACCAACGCTTGAAATTTTTAATATATATTCTTATAAGTATCAGTTATTGCAAAAAAATTAAAATAAAAATATTACTTAAAAATTAATAGAAACTATGTAACTCTGAAATTTATTTATTAAGCACATAGTATATGTGTGTAATTAAATAGAAAGAATTTTTACCTTTTCATATATGTGCTGTACTAATTGTTATATAGGCTCAACGATGCTGTGTTGAGTACAAGAAAATTCTCAAATCCAAACACAAGATAGCAACTTTATAAAGATAAGAGTTGCTGTGTTACCTTCAATCTAAATTCTGATTTATATAGGCCCATGAAGTATCTTGGTTTGAGAGAGTGAAGATGTTACTCTATTCACTTTTAGATCCATTAGTTTTTTTTCATATATTAATAAAAGTGAAATCGTTCGATTTACTGCAATCAATTTTAAGAATTAATAGAAACTACATGTCTGAACTTTATTTACCATGCACCTAATACTTATGTAATTAAATATAAAAAAATTTCACCGTTTCACAAATACACTGTACTAATTTTATATAAGCTCAACAAAAAATTCTTAAATCCAAATACAAGATAAGAGTGGCCGCCTTATCTTAAAACTTAAATTCTCATTTATATAGGCCAATCTGAAGTGCTTCAGATTGGTTTATATCAGGGGTGGGCAATTGTTTTGGCTTAGGGGCCACACAGGTTGGCAGAGGGCCACATTGGGGGCCACTTTGTGGAAGTGAAGGATAGCAGAGGGCTGCACTTTTTTTTCATGACACAATAAACACACTGCTTTATTCCCTATATTACCAAAGAAATATTTGTTTGTCCATTCTTCATTAAACACATGCCATTCATCACCGATTTTACATTTTTTCGAAGGGTTCATGGTTTCACTAAAATTGGAAATGTATATATTTGCTAATGCAAAGACAAAATTGAAATTAACCAGATCAACTGGAAAAGCACTGCACATCGTATCTACACTGTGCATGTGTATTGACGTAGTCATCCTAGTGGAAGGAAGGAAATCTCAGTTCAAAGCAGATTTTTCAGATTGTCTTGGTGCCCCCCCCCACATAAAAATTCTTAGCAGGCCACATGTGGCCCTTGGGCTACTATTTGCCCACCCTTGGTCTATATAAATCAGAATTTAGATAAAGATAAGATGATCACTCTTATCTATCTTGTATTTGGGTTTGAGAGTTTTACTGTACTCAATACAGCATATTAGCTTATATAAAATTAGTACAGTGCATATAAAGGTGAAAATCATTTCTATTTAACTATAAATTATTTATTTATAAATAAATAAATCATTTCATTGGTGTATTTTTTAATTTATTTTACAATTTGCTTTTCTGTCACTTTTATTATTTTTATTAATATATTTCAGTCCTGTTTTTGAAGGAATATTCTATTTTTTAGAAATAAAATACAAAAAAGTTAATTCAGAGACATTACTGAATGCAATTATATTTATATAAAAAACACCTTGTTACTTAATCTCATAGTTTGACTTTCTGAAAGGTCAAGTTATAGCACAGTTTGTCTAGTGTGAAGGTGAATATACTTTCATAGTTGGGTCTTGGTAAGAAAACATTTCACATGATTATGAATTTAGATAGTAAATATCTTGGGGGTCATTTGTCTTTTATTGTATTTTTATTTATATGTATTTAAAAAGAATGGGGAAGTATGGAGGTGTTTATTATATCTATAAAGATATTACATATGGGGACAGAGAAAGGTGAATAACTCCGTGTGTGTGTAAATTTAAAACAGACAAACAAATATATTAATCTTTAACTGAGGTTTAAAGTTTATATCTGTGCTAGAGATAATCTCTAGTTTCGAAAATGATTAGTAATAATCATTAGTGTGTTTATCTGAAATGGTTGACGTCAAAGTTGTGAGTGGAGGAAGTGTGACAATGGTCAATGAAAATGTAACAATTTACTCTAGATAAATACTTTGCATATAATAGAGATATAAATGAGAGATAGTAACCTGGGCCAACTGATGAGTGCTGGTTGAGCACGAAATGCATCTTGGGGGGTCATTTGTCTTTTATTGTATCTTTATTTATATGAATTTAAAAAGAATGGAGAAGTATGGAGGTGTTTATTATATCTATAAATATATTCTATAAACTGAATTTTAGACAAATTTAATCAAATGTTGTGTGAGAGTGACCGTATTAAATTTATTAGGTAAAAATTAAAAAAAAAAAGATTTTTTTTTTAACATTTTAATTTTAAAATTTTAAATTGTTTCCTTCAACTTTTAATACATGGTTTTATGTATAATATTTTGTCTTATAATTATTAATTAAATTCTCTTAAATAGAACACATCCTAAATGGTGGCTTTATGAAATATTTATTATTTTGTTCAACATAGATGAAGAAGTTCATGATGCCAGAGGTAGTACATTCATTTATGATACCTATAACTTAGATTCAAATCCCATTGAAGTAAATCTTGATAATTTTATTCAGAGAGTAATCAAATTAAACATTGTTTTTTATGTAGTCATTTCATAATCAACAACACAATTAATTAATCGTTAATGTATGCGGGGAAACAAGTATTTAATTAATTATTCTTAGCCAAAGAAAAAACAAAACAAAAACAAAGATAGGAAAATCCTTAAAAATTTGCAAGCCTCCTGGATATTGACTTTTTCTTTACTGTTTATCTACGATAGAGAGATTTTTGCCTTAATTAAATAGACTTCTTTAAAAGTTATTTTATCTTTTAAATAGTTCAACAGACATCATGCAGATCTTTCAATTTTTGTAAAACTAATGTTTGATTTAATAATAATAATAATAATAATAATAATAACTACAACAACAACACCAAATATTACCACCATGAACAACAATAACAACAACAACAACAACAACAACAACAATAATAATAATAATAATAATAATAATAATAATAATAACAACAACAACAACAACAACAATTTTAAATGTCAATTTATTTATCATAGGGCAGCTGTGAGTAGATTTTTCTGCAATTTTCACTTTCAGTTTAATTTCAAATCATTATGTATCTATTCTATGTACAAGTGAGAAAACATTAGTGATTTCTCTGTTCTTTAATTAAATTTGGAAAAACCATGGCTCTAACAATATAAAATTATATATATAGATTGCGATTGCTGATTATTATTGATATTGGAATTGTCTAAATGTTGACAGCCTTCTATAAATTTATATACATATATAATAAAAATGATATATAGTTTAGTTTTCTGGGAGGTCATGTGGCTTTTCAGTGCCCTAATAAAGGTGTAATCAATGCTTTTATTTAATTGGCCAATCTGATTTTTTTTTTTGCTCAGTTAAAAAATGATTTCGAAGTCTTTAACTTAGAAGTACAATCCACTATTACTAAGCTAAACTGCGGGATTATCCATAGACTTGTCATACTATAAAAAATAGCAATATCAATTTATAAATTTCTTGCTTTATTTTTATCCCAAAATTTAAAATTTTTGACAAGTGAAGACTTTTTTTTTTTTATCAAAAAAATTATTTCTATGATTTCAGATATTATTTTATTATTTTTTCTGCCCAGAGTTGTTTAGGGCAGTGATAGAATGACGGACAGACGGACACTAGAAAATTGATACCGGTCAACTCTGTTTTTGGTGTTCAAACTTAATATAAACTCCGGAGCAACAAATCATTCTGTTTTTTTTTTTAATTTTTATTATTCTAACTTAAAAAAATATTAAATAAATAAAAAAAAAATCTGCAATATTTTTCTTAAAAAGTGAATTTTTAAAAAATTACTATATGTTTTTTTGTTGTGCATATATGCGCGCGCGTCTTTTAATTAATAAAATATAATAAATAAATAAAATCACTCCGGCGCTTTTAAGAAAACAGAGCGTGAAAATGCCAAACCGCGCAGGGCAATAAAATATAAAATATTGGGGGTCGTGTGAAAGTCTGAGTTCAAAATACACTATATATTACATTGTTTATACAGGTATATATATAGCTTGTATGTTAGATATTAAATAGATTTACAAAATATAATAAACTTATGCTTTTAAATGGAAAAAATATTTTTTTTGTCTATTTAATTTCAATTTTGAAAGATCCCAATTTATGTTTTCATAACTGGTATTTTATTGAAAAATCAGTAGCAAATTCGAATGTGTCATTTATAATATCGTTATTATATGAGAAAAGCAAAATTAGCATAAATATATAGTACAAAGCATTTGATTTTTCCTTTTTATAATATATGTTCACACATCATTTACGAATGTTATATTGCTTTTTACTTGATTTTTATCAATCGTTCAAATATTCTGTTATCAATCGTTTTATAAATCTACGAAAGGTTGTGGATGTTTTGCGACGTTTGTAAAACTTGATATTAATTTTAGAAAGTTTCTTTAAGTTATTTAGTTGACAAATTATTGATTAATAATGCATATTTAAGTCTTTTCGTCAGCTATTTTTTCAAGGCATTCAAATAAGTTAAAAGCAAACAACGAATAGAAATAGTTATTAAAATTATATTTCAAATAATAGATGTAAATAAACGAAAATAAAATTAATACTTTAATTGTTTAATCACTTCTCAAATTTTAAATGCTAATATAAGTCTCATTAGGATGGTGATAAGAATGGCGAAGTATCACCGGTGACTATTAAATATTAGCTCTTTGTCATAACGTTCTATTATTTAATTATCCCAATCTACCTTAGGACATAATAACGTAATTAACACACAGACATACGCACATGCGTATATATACACACACATTCATGCACACACACACACACAATAACGTAATTAACACACAAACATACGCACATGCATATATATATATACACAAATTTACGCACACACATGGCAGATTAAAATGTGTGAGAAACAAAAAAAAAATTGTTTCGGAGCTTATTATAATATATACGTTTAATTAATAATGAAAAACAATTTAATCAATTATACGTTGTAAAAGCAAAGAATCTTAATAAATAAACAAAACAAAAAAAAAAGACTACATGTAAAATGCATCTGTGAAAAATAATAATTTGAATAGGAAAAAATAAAATAAAAAATGGCTGATGACATCATTTAAAACATTTGCAACATTAAAGGAAAGGAATAGGGTGATCAGATTAAAAATGACCAGAAATAAAAATCGATGAAAATTCAGGATCCGACAGATTAAAAAAGAAATATTTTAGAGAGTATCTGGTATTGAGATCGAAAGTTGAATTAAGAATACATTATAGAAAGCTTGAATTATTATTTTTTAAAACTTTAGAGATAGTTTTATAGAGCAGCAAAAAGTAATTGTTCATAATAACAAATATAAGTATAGGTGCGTATTTGTTCAAATAAAATTTCATAAATTAATTTTCCATTTTTAAATAAATATTTTAATAAATTTTCAATTAAAAATTACACAAATACTTGAACTATTTTTTATAACACGCAGAGACCTGTTTAAAATATTAATTTATAATGTTACAGTTAAATCTTTTATTTTCTAAAAATTAAAATCTTTCTCAAGTTTTTCTGTTTTCTTTTCTTTTTTTCTTTTTTCTAAAAGTACTTTCGTTGAAGAGACGCCATAATAGCATTACAATGTGCTAATACAACGTCAACGGTTATAAAGAGGGAACCTCGCTGAGGTCAGTTCTTTCGACTACAGGGCGAGTGCCACAGCTCAGCACAAAAGAACGGAATGGGGTCTACTAATAAGATAACGTTATTTGTAAAAGAGCCGGAGATGAACTCCAGCAAATTTTTGATTTAAAAATGTTTCTTAATGGGGGGTCTTCCGAACCCCATAAAATGAAGTATAAAAGCTTGAGAAGAGATTTATTTAGGAGAGATGAAAAAATGACACTTAAAAAGAAGCAGTTAGAGCCGAGAAAATGAATTACCAAATGGTAAATTGTATTCGGCATATTAAGCTTCAATTGAAATATGTAGAGATGAGATCGACAAGCTTTTCAAACCAATCCGTAATTAAATAAGAGTTTCGTTTTACGTGATTAGCTACAGCAAATTACGAAATAAAAATCTTGAAGGTAGTTTTGCTCATGCGCGTAACTCAAACATTTTTTAGTTACCGTATTCCAAAGTATTATCATGTTGATTTTTAATTTATTTTTACTATACTCTGAGTAAATAAAAATAATAGTAACTTAAAAATTAAATATAAATCTTTAATTAAATTCTCTTTTTTAAATCTTATCAATACTCCCCTCCTCATCCTTGAGTTTTAATTACATTAATTCTTCAATAAAAGACTGATTAATTCTGACCTGAAAGTATATTGGATTCGGAGCCGGCCCAAAAGTTTACGGCGCCCTAGGCAGATTTCAATCCTGGTACTTCACAGAAAACCAAAATAAAAAAATATCCTTATATGTTTCATTTGTAAAATTAAAAACAATATATACACACAAATTAAACAAAATTTTCTTATTTTAATTTTAAGTTTATATCTTTTTAATGAATTCAGAAACATCTCCTTTATTAACAAGACAGCTCTAAATGCTTATATAATATGTTTAATTAAAAAAATTCATAATTTTTTTTTTAACCGATGCTGGTTGTTGTGCTCCTAAATCTTTACACCCTAGGTGACTCCAGAGTCCGTTCTACCTCTGTAGTAAAATATTCATTTAAGATTGTCTCTTTTTTAAAAAATTAATTATAAATTCCAGCAACATTAAATTTTATATTTGATATGTGATAAATATGTGATCTGCATAGTTGGATTTGGCTAGTATGGTCATTGGATTGGTTCCAGTTCTGGCATTTTGATTGAAATTTTTTTTATGAATTCCAGCGCAATAAAAAACGATTTAATTGTTTGCTTTTTTATTTATTTAATATGTTATACAAACAGTTAATTGGTTACAAATATATAAAAAATCTCTGAGATATATATAAAATGATTTTATGTTGCAATGTTTAGGGATATATTTACGATGCAATCTAAAATTTAAGTTCGAATCCAAAGGAAACTCAGAAATGTTTAAGTAGTTAAGAATTTGGATTTTGCAGATAGGAAGCCTATTTAATTATTTATTCGAAATGGGTAGCTTAATTAGAGAGCAAAAAAGAAGAATAAAGTATAAAAACTCTCTCACCTTATGAGGAATATATTTTCATTCGCTGCTTCTCTTTGAAGGAATGCTGAAGAGTTTAATACACAGCTTGTAAGGTAATTTATGTTTATGCTATATATTAAATACAAGATTTAAATTGACATATGCAATTGGTTTTCTGTGCTGATATCTTGGCACAATGATCCCAAGAGTTTAAACATATGTCACGTGATAATTTATGCTAAACAAAGGTTTAATCTCTCATTTATATATATATAATTGAAATGGAAATAACTATTTCCCATTGAGTTATGTGACGTCAACAACTATGATATATTTATGTATATATATCTTTATTTGAAAGAAATATATTTACCAATATAAAATAAAGTAGTTTTTTTTTTTTTACAAAAATATAGAGATACAGATAAACAATACAGCAGATCCATTTATAGGAAAAAAGATATTTATTGGGATTAAAAGAAGGAGCTTCAACATATACAAACCCATACCAAAACAACATCAATAACAATAACCAAAGGTTATTCAAATTATTTTCTTATTTTTTTTTAAATCGGAAATTCATTTATTATTTGTTTTTAGGCTTAGTGGTATTAAAACACTCATATGTAGTAAAATTAATAATAATAATAATAATAATAATAATAATAATAATAATAATAATAATAATAATAATAATAATAATAATAATAATAATAATAATAATAATAATAATAATAATAATAATAATAATAATAATAATAATAATAATAATAATAATAATAATAATAATAATAATAATAATAATAATAATAATAATAATAATAATAATAATAATAATAATAATAATAATAATAATAATAATAATAATAATAATAATAAAATAATAATAATAATAATAATAATAATAATAATAATAATAATAATAATAATAATAATAATAATAATAATAATAATAATAATAATAATAATAATAATAATAATAATAATAATAATAATAATAATAATAATAATAATAATAATAATAATAATAATAATAATAATAATAATAATAATAATAATAATAATAAAAAAACAACCTCTGGTTAAAAAACTTTAATTTAAATATTGAAAAAAAAATATAGTTTAAAAAAAAAATCATAGATGCATTGAAAAATAAAGCTATGTTGGGAGAAAGAAGATTATCTGAAACCAAAAAAAAAGATGAAAAACAACGATACAGAATGACTTTTTAAAACTTTAGTATTTTATTTATTTTGTAAGACTTTTTTTCCACAATATTTGGTGTAAGTCTCTAAAAATTGTGGATCTGAGAAATTGTATATTCTGCCTTTCTAATTTTGATGGGCCTATATATTTGCAATGTGTTTAATAGAAATTGCTTGGTATATTTATTGGAGTCTCACTTGAAATCCCATTTCTCCACACATTATACCAAATTTAATTGATTAAAAAGACTTCTAACAAGAAAGAGATTAGTTAATTTTTTTGAACAAATTGTTCTCACCTGAAATATAAGAAAATTATTATAGAGGGCATACATAATGGTAACATTATATATATATTATGTAATGCTTTCACGGTTATATGATGTAGATAAAATAATATTTTTGGGTACAAACCGTGTATTATTTTGCATTACAATCCGATATTTCAACAAACTAGCAACCGCCATTATCAAGGTTAACTTTTGAAACAACAATCGTTAGATCTCAAACAATAATGTGACTCAGTGCGAGATGATAAGTGAGATTCAACATGAAGTAGTTCAGCATTCACAATATGAGGCTTATCAAAATGTTTATTTCCCTCAGTTTTTTCACCTATTAATTTCAAGTTAATATGGAAACCTCTCATTTTATCTAATATTAACTTCAAATTAATAGGTGAAAAAACTGAGGGAAATAAACATTTTGATAAGCCTCATATTGTGAATGCTGAACTACTTCAAGTTGAATCTCACTTCTCATCTTGCACTGAGTCATGTTATTGTTTGAGATCTAAAAATTGTTCTTTCAAAAGTTAACCTTGATAATGGCGGTTGCTAGTCCATCAAAATATCGGATTGTAATGCAAAATAATACACGGTTTGTACCCAAAATATTATTTTATCTACATATATATATATTAAAAGATGTAAATTATGTAGTGATTAAATAAATCATATAGATACTAAATTATATATAATATAAACTAATACAAAGATTAATATAATCCTGGTTCTCATACTTTCCTTCTAACTAAGCCTTTACTAAACCTATATATATATGTGTGTGTGTAATTTTTTGGAATGAAATTACTATTCACACATGCACTATTTATATTGATATTAAATTTACATGCAGTGATCCATCAATAAGTGTTTAAAGACATAGATGAATCACTTATACTTACAGCCTATTCTTATATAAAGCAATACTTATTAAAATTACTTAAATCAGGGCCTGGACTTATTATGAGACTGATATTATAAGTGATAAAATTATTTCTACAAATTTAGTTTTTATATCACAGGGAAGAGAAAGTTTCTCATTTTTAACTACCTGTGATCTTGAATTTTAGGTTGCATATATGTAATAAATAACTTAGCAATTTATCTATACATATAATCCTGTGGAAGGAAATTACTATTCGGACAGGCTGTATTAGATTGATTTTAAATTTACATGCACTCACAATTTAATAAGTGTTTGTAAGTGGCTCACTTATCCTTAGAGCCTATTCTTATATAAACCTACCCTTATTTACCATGACCCTTTTGATCATGCTTAAACCAGGACTTGATCTTATTATGAGACTGATATTTCAATTGACAAAGTATTTATACAAATTTAGTATATATATCACAGGAGAGAGAAAGTTTCTCATTTTTAACTACCTATGATATATATATATATATAATGTTGAATACATGTAATAAATA
The DNA here is from genome assembly GCA_028023455.1 of Epiperipatus broadwayi. NCBI lineage: Eukaryota > Metazoa > Onychophora > Udeonychophora > Euonychophora > Peripatidae > Epiperipatus > Epiperipatus broadwayi. Next base: position 1,233,290 of record JAQFVV010012536.1, on the reverse strand, counting down.
ATTTAGCAATTGATGGATGAGTGCATGTAAATTTAATATCAATCTAGCAGTGCATGTGTAAAGAGTAATTTCATTCCACAGAATTACATATATCACATATCACATGATCACCATTTCTTATGCTTACTCAAGCTGTTAAAACAGACAAAACTTTCCATACAGTAGGGTCACTCAGTGCAAGCCAGACTAATAAGCTAATGAGCTTGGACTGAAAATATTGTTTTTAATTTTAGACTCATAGTTTTTTTAGTTAAGTAGATATAAAAGGTGCTGCTGGGGGGCTGCATTAAATCCTAAAATCTATGCGCAGTGCTCTCAGCTCCAAGGCTCCTCACTGACTGAAGCCACAAGCTAGAAACTAATCTGGGGATATTGAATGAGTAGGCACTATATAGGGATTTTATACATAAACCTTTTTGCATCCATTGATTACTCTGGCTTGCACTGAGTGGCACTACTGTAGGGGGAGTTTTGCCTGTGTGATCACACACACACACACACACATATATATATATCGCTAAATTACTTATTACATATTTTCAAGCTAATATAATTGATATTCACAGGTACTTCTCTATGATATATACACTAAATTTGGACAAATAAGTTGTCAGTTAAAATATTAGTCTCATAATAAAAAAATAAATTAAAAATATAACAAATGCTCTATTTAAAAATATCCCACTAATTTTAATATATATATACACAACAAACCACTCATAAACTTCTTTATAAATACTGATTTATTATAAGTAGCTATGATTACGGGAGCATAAAGCCTCCTGAAAGTGCTCACCTCATTAAATTGCAGAGTATTATTTGCTTTTACTAACCTCATTATCTATGTGTCAAGCACATATATACTTTGTAAGAACTATTATAATGTACAATGTTTCAATTATATTCTTTTATAGTCTTTATCAAGGAACAACTAAAAAATGCATATAAAACGATAAATACAAATATTCCATAATACATATAGTAAATACAAATATCTCTTATGTTAAATCTCATGTAAATCATTAAAATGATAAAAATTCTGCAATTTATGGTCATATGAGTAAATTTAAGCATAAAAAATTTAAAATAGAACCTATAGAATGTATTAGACCATATTATGCAAGAATTATAAAAGAAGGAGTTTCTATTAATGAAATGAACCCTGTATTGAAAAGAGATGTTAATTGAAAAAAAAGGAGGATAATAGATTGATTTAATTAAATAATTATAGTGGATTATTTTAAGAAAGGTATTTAAGAAATGAATGGAATGAAAAGTTAAGATTGTTTGTTAGAAGAGTTTTAAGATAAGTGTTATTTGTATTTGTTATATATAGTATAGAATATTTGTATTTATTGTTGTTTTATGTATTTTTTAGTTGTTCCTTGATAAAGACTATAAAAGAATATAGTCCAAATGTTGGAGTATATTCTTGTACATTATAATAGTTCACATAATAAATCAAGATTTATAAAAAAGAAGTTTGTGTGTGGTTTGTTGTATATATATTTTCATAATAAGATCAAGTCCTGATTAAAACATGGTCAATAAGAGTTGGTTTACATAAGAAAAAGTTCTAAGCATCAGTGCTTTTAAATCTCTTATTAACAGGTGAGTACATGTAAATTTAATATCAATCTAATAGTGCATGTGTGAAAAATAATTTCCTCCCACAAGATTACATATACATAAATTGCTAAATTATATATATATACAAAATGTCTATTAATTAAAAACTAATGTAATATCAATAAAAATAATAAATATAATGGTAATTAACTATTGTATACAGTCTTTCAATCTGCAGAAGTACTTTCGATTAATTCTTTAACCCTTCTCAACTGCGATTAAATTCAAAACACATAATGGAAGCAAACATCATCAACTCAAATCCCATGAATCTCAAATTTTAACATTGTAAAAATAATCATGATTTAATGACTACTTGAGTTTTCTTGGATTATGAAAGAACCTATAAATTTAAATTTAAGTTTGATATTGAAAGTGTTGAGATTCTTCATGAAGAGAGAAACCTTAATAAGGAAAAATTAAAAAGGCAATTTTAATAAATAGAAATAAAAGTAATATCATTAATAGGCAAGCTGCTAACATTAAAATTTGGGATTCATGGGATTTGAGTTGATGACGTTTACTTACGTTATGATTTTTGAATTTAATGGTAACTGAGGAGGGTTAAGGAATTAACTGAAAGTACTTCTGTGAATTGAAAGACTGTATATAACAGTTAATTATTTTTATATTTATTATTTTTATTCTTAAATATATACAAAGTCTTTACAAACCCATGATTTATTTAAATATAATATAAATTGTGTCTAATAACAATTGGTGCTTGAGTCTTGTTGAGTTAAACAGTACACTAGTATTAATATGTATAGAGGGGGGGGTTGTTATAAGTGTTTATTATTTTAGCTCTTTCAAATACAATGCACCACATTCATGGCTTTTAATTGCTATTATGATTATATTGTGCCCATGAAATATGTGTTTACTTAAAAAGGCTGAAATAATAAGCACTTATAATAAATATTATTTTCTTCATTGATCCAGATTATTGCTATTACATTATTTATTTCAGCTAATGATGATGAAATATACCTGACTATTACACATACACCTATATACTTATACACATGTGCATGCCACATGCAGGCACAACATCCATATTTTCTTTAAAAGAAAATAGGTAGAAAGAATACTACATATTTTAAAAATAAATTTAAACACTTCACATGAAAAATGGTATTATCTACTATTTAGTTATGAAGATATTTTCTGCCTAATTTTAGAGTTCAGTCAATACAGGGCTATGTCCAATTAGAAATACTTGATTAACAAAGATACTAGTTTTACCACTTCATGACATTCTTTTAATATACGTTACTGCAAATTTTGTGGCTCAATGTTATATTTTGATGTACAAGTGTCAAACCTACCCCAACCAGCAGCTTTGATATCTTTCACTCTAGCTATTCTAAGGCTTAAATCGTTAATTCATGATGTAAAAAATGTTGTATTGATAAAATTTATTAAAAGCTCTCTAAAAAGCTTGTTTCAATTTGACTAGGTTAGAAAAATGTTATAACAACAACTACAACAACAATAATAATAATAATAATAATGATGATGATGATGACGATGATGATAATGAGGATAATGATCAATGGTTTATTGCTCAGAAGTTTAAAACAATTCGAGCACTGAAAGTAATATAGCTGGACCCATTACACTTTCTTGGACCTTCTTAAACTCTGCAGTTTTTGACATTATTAATTCAAGCAAATCTTCAAAAACAAATTCAGGTTTTCAATAAAAACTGATTTTGCTGCAATACAATGATAGAACTGGCACTGTTATCCCTGTCCCCAAATAATTTTAGATGTAAATTCAATATAGAGCATCCATTTTTTATGCATATAGCACAATATATTTGAGCTAAAACTATTATGGTAAAGTTTTTAGAAAATGAAAGAATGACGTTAATACTCTATTTATAAATATAACAATTGTTTTAAAAAAATCATTTATAATATTATAATAAGCATGATGAAATCAAATCTGATCGCATTCTTAAATACTTAATTTTTACTATTGAACACCAGATGAAAAATTCACTAGGGTGAAACTATTAATATTAGGTGGTAAAAAAGCCAATCATCAATAGTATTCTATTCCATAAATAGGGCCAGAGAGTAGTCATATCACCAATTTATTCATTTTTTTGACTCCATTCTCTTCATTGTCCAGTTCTTCAATTCCAAGTAATTCTTCCCATCTCTTACATCATCCAACAGTGTCAATCTTTTCCTTTCTTTTCTTCTTGTTTCCACACAGTATTTTCTTCAAAACATGTTTCATTAAACTATACTTTTTAATGTACACCCAATCCAGTTTCTCTTTCTATCTCTAATTTTGTCAATCCATCTTTTTTTCATTTACTCTTTTCAAAACTTCTTCATTTGTTATTTTATTCATGCAACTGATTTTTTTTCATTCCCCTCCATGACCACATCTCAAAGGCTTCCAATCTGGTTCTAATTTTATTACTTATTGTCTACATTTCACAACCATACAACAGTACACTCCATACATGGCATTTAATTTTTTTTTTCTTAATTCTCTCTTCAAAGGTCCACAAAGTATTTCTTTTAAAAATCCAATATTATTAATAAATTATATAATTAAGGAAAAAACTTGATGAGGAAAAGATAGAGCTTATTAAAACATATTTCTAAATTGAGATGCTAAATTAAATTATGTTAAAAGAGTACAAAACAATATCTTTCAATGATGAGCAAATGTTTTTGTGTTGTCATAGCTATTGCCTAATTATTGAACTCACAAACAGAAGAGGACTTACATATACCTGCATACACTTAATACAATCATCAAAAGCATTATTCATAAGCAAAAAGATAGGTATCTTTAACAGTATTTCAAGCAAAAGCCAAACTGTTTAGCATTTATTATAAAGAATAATCAATAGCAATGATTATCAAACTAAAAACAAACATGTCATTTATCTGAAACTACCTAGCAACAAGCTAGCAGATAGAACTAGAACCACACTTATTCATGATTGTTATTGTGCAATCACAAGTGACGTATTTACGTATGGTGTGTATTACTGTACTATCAAATAGTGGTTAGTGTTCGTATAGTTTTCTTAGAGAGCATTATATTTACTTATGGTGTTTATTACTATTAAATAGTGCTTATTGTTTGTATAGTTTTCTTAGATAGCATTATCCATATGAATTTATATAAATCCAATTTATCCAAATCACTTCAAACACTTTTTAGCAAAAACCTTTTATTATACATATATACACATACATCTACATTTTGACTGTCCTGCAGTCTTCTTCAGAGCCAATTTACTTTAATTTTTAAAAAAAACCACCTACATTTCGACTGTCCTGCTGTCTTCTTCAGAGCCAGTTTACTTCTTTAAAAAAATTAAAGTAATCTGCTCTGAACAAGACTGCAGGATAGTTGAGACACAGGTGCATGTGTATATGTGTACAATAAAAAAGATTTTTGTTAAAAAGTGTTTGAAGTGATTTGGATAAATTGAATTTATATAAGATATTATTGAAAGTCTGAGTTCAAACCCCGCATATATTACATATATAAAAATGCAGGCTTAAGCCTGTACAATGTATTAATAAGATATTATTGCAAAAATAAAGGAAAAGGTGATTTTTTATTTAATTGCGAGCTTATAGATCAACAAGAATTGCTCAGCAAATGTATTTATACAACAGGGCAAAACAAAATAATGGGCATAATTCAATATCCCTCAAACATGAAGAAACAATGGGCCATGCTTTTAATCCAACGAATGTGAAGATAGTTTGCAACAAAAGAGATGATAAAAAACAAAAATACAGAAGCATGAACAATTGCAAAAGATCCATATTCAATTAATAAAAAATAATCATACGTTCCGTTGCCAAAAAAATTGAATATTTCAATGTATCATTTACATAATGAAGTACATTTACTTAAGGATGCAGCCTTTTAACAGTGAAATAAGATAGCAATATGATTCTGATTGTGTTGTGCCAAAAGAATGCTTAGTATAATATAAATTTTAAAGTTAAATTCTTTTTACTATTCTTATCATTAGTTTACAATGACTTTATAAATATAAACATAATTACATAAAGGCTTAAAATGTAAGCTTAATTTTTCATACACTTAACTTAGTTTAAGCAAAAATTGTCATCAGAATATAAGACTTGCTCCCACATACCCAATGTATTAATCCTTATTTCACTAAAGATCAAGAGGTTATATAATTACATGCAGCACTTCAGAAAATTAAGTTTCAAAAGCCATATGTTATGAAGTAAATAAATACAACTCGAAAAGTGTAAAATAAAAGCATTTTTCACGTTTAAATTAAGAATGCTTTGCTTTACTGATTAATAAGAACAAAATCCTTCAATTTGAGATGGTGTTGATGGTAATTTAGCTGTTCTTTACTACCATGTGTTATCTACAGTGTTATTTTCTCAATTTTGTGTGTTGACAGCATAAACTTAAACTAAAAGATATTGATTTATTAGTTTAAAACCAACTATAGAGTAGAACTTGCTGATTGGTTGTTTCTTTGATCTTACTTTTCGAGAGCAGTTATGAGATTAATGTCAATTCCTCTTGTTTTGTTAGCAATGAGAAAAAGAATGTATATTGCCATAATTTATTTAAATATTCATAATTATTTTTACAAAATATTTGGATTACAATTATTTAAAAACAGTATACAAAATTAAACTTTGATTTTAGTCGAATATATTTTCTTTTAAAATACAAGTTAAAGAAACTTGTCGTAATGGTAAAAAAACACTATAATCAATAATGGATGTCTAATCACAGTAGTACAGAACTTCTGTGATATTTTAATAATTATAAATATAATTTTTAAATTTAAAACAGAATTTCATAGATTTATGATAGTTTTGCTCACATTTTACAAATGAAGTTCACACGACAAAGATTACATTAATTTAGTTTTTTTTCATGAATATTGTGATAAGAAAAATGTTATCGCTCTCATTACATAATTCATATTGCCATTTTTCTTTCTATATTTGCCCGGTTCAAATATGGTTTTGTAGAACGTTTTTTAAGCCAATAAACATCACATGAACACAATACGTATAGAGATTTTTGCCTGTTGTAGAATATTTTTTATTTGTAAATGTATATTTCTAACAAATCAAGCCAATTTTATTGAATTGTAATATAAAATAAAGGTTCAAATACTTAAATCAAATATTAAATGTTTACAAAAATTGTCACCAGGAAAAACAATGGAGATGTTGACCTGTTGAAGAATTGATATCTTCATTGTTTTCCCTGGTGACAATTTTTGTAAACATTTAATATTTAATTTTAATATTTAAACCTTTATTTTATATTACAATTCAATAAATTGGGTTTGATTTATTAGATATTTAAGTTTACAAATAAAATACATTTAAAAAAAATCATATTTGTAATTTCTAAATATAAAAAAATGAAACACATAAAAAGAATAATAATTACTTTTTATTGGATGATTATTGAATTACTAGTGAGGAAAATAAATTAACAAAATCTTTGTTGTGTAAACATCAGATGTGAAGATTGAACAAATTATTTAAGGCATAATAAGTCTATGAAATTCTGTTACAAAATTTAAAATTGTATTTATAATTTTTAAATATCATAAAAATTCTATACTAAGGTATTTAGAAGACCACTACTATTATAGTTTCTGTTTCATTATTCTTTGAAATTATGTAAGTCATATTTTTAAAACAATATGTGATGCACTATGTAATAAGGTGTGCTATGGCTTCTCCTTTATCAAAGTCAGGAATCTCTCAGCCACTATGCCTAGAGAAATACACATTACCCTCCCTTTCCATTTCACACCCTATGTTTTTCCCATATTCTTCTCTATCCTGCTCCATCTCATTTCCACAGCAATATCTTTGTCTACTCTATGGCCTTTATATCTGGACCCCCGTTATCTTTTCCCAAACCCAGCATAAACCCCAAGAACCCACTTTCTGTATAATCACTTCGTTTTGAAACGGAATCTGAGATTCAGATTGCATTTCACAGTCCTATCCTATCCCTCGCCACCAAACTGGATTCAAATCCCGATCCTACATATAGATACGCATCAATTCAGTTCAATTTTTTTTAAAATTTCGTATTCAAAATTAAACGTTGACAAGAGATTTGATAATCTTGAATTAAATAAATCAATAATAGTGTTTCATATAATTTTAATAGGTCGTATGTATGCGTAAATCACATGTATATATTGAAAGTGATGGGAGATTAGGTATAAATTAATATTTATTTTTGTATATGTTGTGTGAAAATGTATATTTAAAATTTTATGTACTAAAAATCCATATGTATGTAATGGCAGGTGGAATAATGCAATCGGCTTGGTAAACCAAAATCAATTAGCATGATTAAATTATAATCTATATTAGAAAATTAAATAAATTTCAATAACAAAATTATCGTTTGTTAAAATCTATTTCTAGCCAGAAATAGATAGATTTAGAACAATTGTTTCAAAAATACCAATCCGTTTGCATTGTTTTACACTACCTGATTACCAAAGGAGAAATTCCTTACGAAAAGCTGTTTTGCAGTATTATTTTATAGCCGCAGGTATTACAATTTAATAACATTCCTTAGATAAACCGGAGTCATATAAATAGGACCCAAATTTCAGTCATCAAAGAGAGTACGTAGATTCGTAAGGCATCCGCCGAACGAATCTACGTCACTCATATTTTCAAGAAACACATTCTCTCCATGACCAGGCCAACTCAATTCTAGCTAGCCTGCCACTCATGATGAACATCCGCGAACCTGCTGCTATACCGTGAAAAACAATCGGGTGATCTGCTACTTGCTTTCCAAAGGTAACGCTGTAAAGTGCCGCCTTTATGAACTCAGAACTTTCTCCTAATATGAAAATTTAATATTAATTATTTGTAACTTTTATAGTTTATTTTATTCTATAACCATTTTGATTAGCCTCGTAATTTTTATTTTAATTTAATGCGGCAATTATTTTATTAATATTTTGTCTAATATATATATATTAAATGCTAAATGATATTTCAATGAACTCCCACCCTCGCCAGTATAGTTATTTTTACCTTAGCTCCTCGCATTAGATAGGAGTGACACTTAATTAATTAGCTTGTTTTTACTTTTAAAACTATAACGCTTGCTAGGATGGGAGATTATTTTAAAAAATGTTTTACTAATTACTATACTTTTTGCATAAACAACAGAGGGACAAATAAAGTTTCACCTTTGATTAGTTTACGATTTATACAATGTTAATAACATCCGTAAGAGCGCAATATTAATACAAACAAATATGTTAAATATATATATTACTTTTTATGTCTTTATTCTCGCCCATCCAAACATATAAATAATTTTCTTAAAGCACACCTTAGACTTAATTGTATACTATGTTATATGTAAGTGGAATTTTATTAAATAAGTGTAATGAAAGGGGGGAGGGGATTTAGAACTTTCGTTGATATTAAAAATACTTTTCTAATAATATCTTTAAACTTCGTTTAATAAATATGATCATACCATTATCTTTGATGTTATTATTATAGGTTGTAAGCTTAATTATAGATATTTGACTAATTATTAGTCCATCCCAAAGCGTTGTTAGCATAGGCCACTCTTCATGTTTTAAGCTTTATCTAGAGATGCGCATCGGAATGCCCGAGCCATCTCATCATCGTTTCAGGTCGTAAACAGGGCGATGAATGTCCCTGGACCATATATATATACTCGCGCAATGAGAGCAATGCACGGGATAATTCCAGCAAAGTTTGGCCCAGTGCATCTCCGTTCCAGGACCCTTTGTCAACCGATTCCACAAAATGTGGGGTGGCAAGTCGGCTAGACTGTTCTATAATATGATAAAGCACCTCAAAGTATTGGATCCGCAAATATTTAGCCATTATGCTAACACCACATCACTTTATATTAGATCCCTCTTTTCAAAAGGCTCAAGCCTATAAATATCTGTACCTAATGTTATGTTCTAATTAACCGTATCTCATAAATTAAATAACTTTTGATGTGTCGCTTGGCGACTCTATATATATATAATTTAGAGAAATAATTCCACATACGTTCAATAAATAAATCGTTATTAAAAATTATATTTTCTTGTATATAAACTTAAGATAGCTTGGTTAACCGACAATTTTGTAACTCATCCTGGGATCAGTCAAGGTTGTGTTTTTGTTTGTAATTCGGGCGAATCATTATAAATTGTACACTTTATAAATGCGCTAGATAAATTGAAATGGCATTACGCCGCATCAAAATTCTTCCAAACTTATTTGTAAATACTTTTGCTCAAGTGCGAGTAAGCACAAAATAACTTATTTGTAATACGAGGCTAATCACCATTTAATATAATTCGAATGTATATATTTTTTATTTCTATTTGTTCGTTATTAAATATAAATTTAAAACTAAACATCTGATCATTACTCATTCTTTAGTTAATTGATTTAGTTAACTTTTAAATGTCATGATTTGTAGAATGATTTAAGATCCCACTAAAGTTAAGCATAAGTACTTGTCTGTTTTAAAATGTATATACGCATTTGTCTCTTTGTTTCTTCGATGTGCGACGTCCGGTGGTAAATTAAATATTCCAGTATCATCGGATTTGTTGCTCATAAGCTAGTAGATCTGAAATCTAGGCATACAGGGCAGAGTTCATGATTGTTCCTGACATATGTGTCTCGCACATGATTGGGCTCGAGGTACTTTTGCCTAGATGCTAGATCTTGTTATGTGGACAGACAATTTCGACCGGAACAGTTTATATTTATTCTTCTGCAACACCATTATTTCTACTCTTTCTGCTTATAAATACTTACATTCAATTAGCAGATGCCTAATATTTTCCATGCCTTCCTTACATAACTTGCAGACTAAATCACCCACATTTCTCCATTTATGTGTATGTTCCCTTGTTGCAAAAAAATTCTGTTTAAGCTTTAAGCAGTAAACTACTTGCCTGCTATGATTGTGAATTAACTCACACACAATATTATATTTACTTCTATATATATTTTAACTCTTTTCACTTTTCATATTAGTTCTCCATCTTTCCAACTCCCTATTTTTTATTAATGCATTTATTCTTCTATCCCATTATTTGCCATAGCAAATTCCATACAGTAGTGCCTCATAGTGCAAGCTTTAGTAATTAATATATTCAAGAAGGTTTGGGCATAAAATCCCTATCTAGTGCCTACTCATTCAATATCTTCAAACTAGTTTCTAGCTTGGAGCTTTCAGCAGTGGGGAGCCTTGGATCTGAATGGTTTTTAACTTGTACTTTTACAAATAAAACATTTTAAAAAAATATGTGGAAGTATGAAAATATTTCTTTTTTTAATTAATTGCTAATAATGATTCCAATACAATTGGGTTAATTAATTACTATACAAATATTTTATATACAAATATGTTGTAAAATAATCATAATACTTAAATAAACTATGGAAAATATACAATTTTTATGCTTATTACTAACGATAATTTTACAAAAAGCCACACAAATGCTTTCTATTAATCAGCAATCTTGTAAGCAGATTCATAGTCTTGGTAGTTTTATTTGTCAGCATAACTCTGACCTCTTCAGATTTTTTTTGAACTACTAAATCAATATATTTTAGTTAATGTTTTGCTACCAAAATGAATGCAAAAACAGTAATACTACATTTTAGGTAGTTCCAGGAGAATGAAGGAAAGACAAAGACTTATTAGGTCTATATTCAAATGAATTAATTTGCATGCATCAATGAGTTAGCTAAAACAAAAAAAATGTTTTGAAAAACATTCTTGCTTTATTCCATTATTATGTACAAATCATTAGAAACAAAAATTCTATTAGCTGCATAGGTCAACATGTCTTCTAATGGAATATTCTTTAAAATTTTCTGGTTTTTAGCATCACATTCAAAGTAAATATTGATGTGACTTTATATTGTTGTTGTTATTATTATTATTATTATTATTATTATTATTATTATTATTATTATTATTATTATTATTATTATTATTATTATTATTATTATTATTATTATTATTATTATTATTATTATTATTATTATTATTATTATTATTATTATTATTATTATTATTATTATTATTATTATTATTATTATTATTATTATTATTATTATTATTATTATTATTATTATTATTATTATTATTATTATTATTATTATTATTATTATTATTATTATTATTATTATTATTATTATTATTATTATTATTATTATTACTTTTAGTGCACTGAAGTTTTCAATGGTTCTATATTATTTCATCCATATTTTGGGCTATTAAAAGTTATATTTCCATCTATTAACTGAAGATTAAGTTTATATTAAGAGAGATTTAAATATAAGGCTCAGTCTTTCCCTCTAGATATTTATAGTGATTTATGATAGTTTAAAGTTGTCTTGAGGTTACATTAATATATATATATATAATCACATTCTGCATGGAAATGTGTCTTGAGGTTACATTAATATATATATATATAATCACATTCTGCATGGAAATGTGTCAGTAAATGGTATATTTATATATAATCAAAGCTAAAAGTGGAGGTGGGCCTATTCTATATTTATGTTTACTGATAGATTAGTTTATTCATAGCTTGCTGGGGTTTCTCGGTGCTTCTATTATTTTAACTATTATTCTTAATGGAGACCGCTCTATACATGAGGGAGAGGTCACAGTAACTTGAGGTCAACATGGGCATGACAATAATATTGGCATCAGCATGGGATTTAGGAATTCTATCATCAGATTTTCTATGGTCTGGATGGCTGAAGAGTTGGAGGTTGGAGTAGATTTAAACGTGTCCATTAAAGTATAAAGATTTGCTATCTTAATATAAACTGAGCACTGATTATATATATTATGGGAAATGGTAGTCTGGACTAACTGATAAGTGTTGGTTTAGAATGAAATATGTATATTGGTGATTTTTTTCTGCATGTGTGTGGTCATGTGTATCAGTAGTATGATATAGTGTGGAAAGTGGAGGGGCTTGAAAGTCTGAGTTCAAATCCTTATATTTATAACTATTTTTACAAAATGGAAGTTTCTTTTGTTATACAGTATATTTTAAATTAGAATTTCTCATATTCTTTTATTTTATTTGCTGAATGTCAAGGAATAAATCAAACTCCACAATCGAAAAATAGTCAAAATTAATAGTATATTATTCATTTAAAGTTCTTGGCTCACCATTTTTAAATTTACATTTAAATAGCATATGAACTTAACAAAACAGAATTTTCACTTAAGCCATAAGTTTCAATCTTTTAAAGCCTTATTAAAAAAATCATTTCATGTTTAATTTTTTTCTTTTTCTTTTTTATTGAGAAGCAGAATACAGTTACATAGAGATGAGTTCATCAATGGCGCATTATGACTAATTTATAGGATCTTAGGGTAAATATGATTGGGAGGAGACTTTTGTTTAAAAAAAAAAAAAAACAGCAAAAATATACTAAGGTAATACATAATATAAATATAATAATATTTTAGTAGCAAAACAATTATAAATTAATTAGCACTCATTACTGTATAAATTTATTATTATTCTTACTATTATTTTGCAGCCGTCAGCAAAATATTAATTTTCAGAAGAAAAAACGCTGACACTTTTATTTAATGTAATAAAACTAATTAGTGTTTTTCATATTCAATTATATTTGAACTTTTTGTGATTTTTGATAAGAACTTTTCTATTAACTCGTTATAATTAATTTTATTTTTTACATAAATTATTTACAGTTAAAATTTTAGCAACAAAAATTTATTTATACAAGGATAAAAATAAGTGCTTTTTAGGTAATCAAAAATAAGTGTGAGCAAAAAAAATATTTTACATATCTTATTTATCTTTTCAACATGTGTGTGATCAAGTGTGTCAGCAGTATAAGATAGCGTGGATGTGAAAGTCTGAGTTCAAACCCCTTATATATTACATATTTGAGTGCAGGTATGAAAAAGCCTGTACTGTAAAAAAAAATCGTACACTGTATTAAAATGTCGCTTTTTTTGAATAAAAACTATTTGCTATAATTTATTATTTCTTTGTTTGAAGTTACGTTTTTATATAGATTTTAATCGTTACTAATCCTGTAATATAAAGTATTTTAATCTTTTTATCCAGATGGCATAAATTATAATCACTAATAACCATTGGCAGATAAAAACCTCTCTTATACTTACTATGAGCATCTACCACAAATTAATACTTTATGAAATTTGTAATATTATCTCATACAAATCATTTTTAATGACATTTATTTTTCTGTATTAAAATAAACAAAGAGCATCTTACCATAATTATTATTGCATCCAAAGAATCGAATTTGAGAAAAACTTACCTCGTTATAATATAGCAGTAAATCTATGAGATTTTTTTTTTAGATACAAGATGAGTAACAAATTTAGTGGGTCTACAGACAGAGTTTGATATGTTCACTCAAGCAAAATAGTCACCATTCTACCATTGTAAAGTGTATTACGTCTGTATTTTAGTACACCTGGATCTCATTTTATGCAGTAGATAGGTTCCTCAGAAAATGTGCACAAAAGAAATCATACAAAAATAGACGTAACTTACTTTGAAAAATGGGGGATATGTTCCAGTAATTTTTAGAAATCGTATAAAAGCAAAGCAACAAGGAAAAATTACTTTGAAATTCGCATTAAAAAAATAAAGAAATAAAATATGACTAATAAAAAATTTCAAATATTTAAAAAAAATTAATACAAGACAAACTTTTTTTATTAACTATAGTATTTAATTTAACATTTTTTTCATACATATTTTAATCATTACCGCTATTTGACAATATGCGTTCGTTTGTGAACTGATAAGAAATCAGATTCGTGATGTGATATACAACTAGCACCACTTTCAGTCTTGCGCTGTGTTAATGGTTTTCTGTTTCTATTTTTAAAAAATGAGATTGCAATCAAAGCAAAAAGATTATACATTATCATTAGAAAGATTATTTTCAGTTTAAAAAAATCAATAAAATCTTCATTATTTATTTTAACAAGCTAAAAAAGTATTTCTGTTATATCTAACAAAATACATTTTAAAAGTTTTAAATTTTTGAATATTTATTGTGATATTTGTATATATAAGCATAATCTATTATTATTATTTACTCATTAGTATAAGTAGGTTATTTGTATAGAAGCTAAGATTTTAAATACAGCTTCAGGCCATATTCACGTTAGCTGCTAATATAACATTATATTTTTGGGAAAAAAAGTATTTCAAGTCAAAATAAGTTATTAATAATTTAGATTTCTTGATATCTAATAAATATAGTGAAATATGAAAGATATTAAGAAGAAATATGAATCACATAACTTCAAAATCGCATTAAAATAATCAGCATAAAATGAGATCCAGGTGTAATTGTGTGACAGAGATCTTCTCAATAGACTGATCAATTGCCATTTGAGAATAAGGTTTTTTCAACTGAAATCAATCTCCAGAAGGATTTTGTTAGACAATTATTATTATTATTATTATTATTATTATTATTATTATTATTATTATTATTATTATTATCATCGTCATCATCATTATCTTGCAAAAGAACTTTATTGCATATAACAAGAAAAAGGGTTACATTAATAACTATTTTACCACATGCAGACAAATTGAAGTTAATATAAACAAATTGAAAAATTGTAATTTCAGGGGGGAGCAGACACAACAAAAGCAAAAGATACATTGTCAAGGTTCTTAGTTTTCTCTTTTATTAGTCTCTTTTCATGCTATAATTTTGAGCATTGTTGCGATATAGACCAAGTGGCTGTGTACAACTCTTGGATATGATTTTTTTTATCCCTTAAGCAGAGTAGCTCCATTTTTTCTCCAGAATGTATTTGGATATCTTTTTGGATTATTGTTATACATAAAGGAGCATCTTGTACACCATAGTGAAAATAATATAAAAGTACTTGCTCGAATATGTGGGTAGCTACCTTTAACAAATCATTGTAAAAGTGTTTGAATGTCACAGTTTCTTTGTTTGTTCAATGATAATATGGATGAGCAAATATTATCAAATCAGGGCAGGTAAATAGAAAATGTTCTTGAATCTCAGTCTCTCTATGACATTACCAGCAAATGTCTTCTGTATTTATGTAAAGCCTTCTGTATCTATAAAAGTGTAAAGTTGGTAGTGCATCAAGAGTTAATTTTTGATAAACAGAGCAAAACTCTCCATACAGTATTGCCACCTGTGCTAAACAGAGTAATCAATGGATGCCAGAAGGCTTGTGCATAAAATCCCTATCTGGCATCCATTGATTACTCTGTTTAGCACAGGTGGCAGCACTGTATGGAGAGTTTTGCTCTGTTTATCAACAATTAATGTGCTAGTACAGAAAATGTGATCATGTGTTACTTAAAGATTTAATTTGAGCAGAAAATCATAATATTTTGGTTCTAATGAACAGAATTTGAATTTTTGGGTTAGTTGTCTGGTACTAATATTTAGAATTGGTCTTTTATTATTTAACACAAAGGTAGAGCAAATTATCTGGTATATATCCCAATATTTAAATTTATCTTGATGTGGTGAATAAGTAAAGTTTGGAATGTTGAGAATTAGAGTGAGTAAGATTTTCAGTATCCATTGACTGTTGGGATAATCTTGAAGAATATTTTCATGTATGGAAATAAATGAGCACAAGCAGAAATAAGATGTCTTTTGAGTGTTGAAAATATTTATCGAATGTAGTCCCAAACTATTTTGTATTAGAGGGGCTTAAATACATTTTAGTGAAATTGAAACTATTTTTTTTTCCTGCAGCAACTTTCTACATAGTGAATTTAGTTTACAAGTAAAAGATTTAGTGTATAGTATTATTGGAGAATAGTATGTGATTCGAGTCATAATTAATAGATTAAACAGCAATACTGTTGAGTACAATGATAGATAAGGTTTTGAAAGGGAATCAATTATATTTTCAATTTTATTTTTAATTTGTCTTGTATTTGTCGATGCATTTCTAGGTTGCTTAAATAGAAGGGGAATCCCATAAAAGAGCTAGGTTTTCCTTTAAAATATTGTGTGTGTAATTTTACTGTGTATATTGATCGAGCACAAGATTTATCCATGTTAAACTCCCGCTTGTATTTGTTAGTGTATGAATTAAGAATTTTTAATAGAGTTGGGATCTGTGTTTTAGAGATTTAAAAAATTGAGACATCATTCATGTAAGCAATACAGGATACATTTGCTTTCAGACTGGATTTATATATGCCTGATAATTCTTTTTCTATCATTTTCAGGAGGGGATTGATATAAATAGAAAAAAAAGCACTTAGAAAAACCTTGTGGAATTGAACAGTAAAGTACAAAATAGGGGGAATTCTTACCATTAAGTGTAATATGTATTTCTCGACTTAATAAAATATTGGTGATTAAGTATATTAAAGATCTCAGTATTTCTGTGTCTGATAATGCTTCAACAAGGAGTTTAATTGGAATCATATAAAATGCTGATTTTATATCCAGTTGAATCACAACTGGACTGTATTTTTTACTATTTCTGACAGAATCAATAACTGTATTGAATAGAAAGACTGCTTGCATTGTAGATAAGCCTTTCTTAGCAAACTGCATTTTAGATAGTATAGGTATAAGATGAGGTTATATTTTGTCTTTAATGATTGACTCCAGCAGTTTGATACCCAGTGGGCTCATTGATATGGACCTTAATTGTTTAATGTGGTTATTTTTCCATGTGTTTTGGTAAATGGTACTAGGAAAATAGGGTATAATCCATGTAAAGTTAGCTAGATTACATAGGTACTGTGCAGTAAAGTTTTCTAAATGATTGAATACAAAGCAAGGTATTCCATGCATTCCTGTGTGACAGGAGTTTGGTGTTGATGCCAATTTTTGAGTAAAATTCTTGAGAGTAAATATTGTTTTTTCTTCTGGCTCACCAAGAAAAAATGGCAGAGGATTGAATTTTTTCTTCTCTTGAAATTCGAATTTAAAATGTGTGTAGAGAGATAGCAACATGTTATAATCAGAGTTTATTTCTTCTTGTATTTTAATTGCTATTAATATGCAAGTTGATGGCTTTTGTCCTAGTGCTCACTGAATATAGTATCTGGACTATGTCTGTGTCTGTCTCAAGAGGATTTTACTTTTTTTATATTGCCAGATATTCTCTAAGTTCTTTGGAGACTGATTGATAAAGTTTCTTTAGGGCAATCACATTTGAACAGCCTTCGTTATTTATTGTACTGTCTTGAGGGGGCCTGAGTTCCCTTTGTTACGACATCAATTGTATATGAAATAATGTTAACAAAGGTAATTCATGTTTTCACTGAATCCATTTCAATATCTCAAAGTTTGAAAAGAGAGAGGTATATTTCCGAGAATAAATATTCTGGGGTTCAACATGGAAGAAGTAGACTTATTGTCTTTTCAATAGATGTTATTTCTATAAAATCATTTTTCAATAAAACAATAATTGCAGAATGATCTAATAAAGATGAGTTTTTTATTGTTAGGCTGATCATGTGATGCAACACTGGTGAGCAAAAAACCAGGTCAATTAGTGATGAAAATCTGCCATTATTAAATGTGACTGAATTATTACTACTACTATTATTATTACTACTACTACTACTACTACTGCTACTACTACTACTTCTATTACTACTACTACTATTATCATTACAATCATCATCATCATTATTATTATTTTGTGAAAAATCAATATGGAGTTTGTTCTATTGTCAATGCCATTAGTCACCATTTCAATTTAACTCTAAGCAAAATTCTGAGTAATATTGGGGGGGGGGGGCGAATTGGAAACAATTCATTTACTTATCTTTTTTGTAATCTCAACAAATTTCTTTCTTTATATAATAATTCTGTTGCATTAATTTATTTTATAAATGATAAGTATATATATAAATCTTTAAACATACAAAAAAAAAAAAAACAATACAATTTTGATATAACATTAAAATGTAAGCACAGAGTAGTAAAAGTGAATACACTTATTCAAGGAAATGATTAAAATGAAATTTATATAATTATACATCATAATAAAATTTTAAGATTTATTAAATCTTGCTGTAGATCAGGGGTGACCAAACGTTTACATTTTGGGGATAACTTTTTAGGTGAAAGTGTACCTGAGGGTGATTATATTTATTTCAGGTCTTCAAACCGAAAACCAGAAAAAAAACCTTATTTTTGTTGGAACAGAAAATCGGAAAGGAAAACAATAGTGGTTCGAAGTCCTGATTTTTTAAATCTCCTTGGGGGAGGGGATTATTTGCTAACTAAATGAAGTGTTTTAAAAAGTTTACAACTTCTTTGTTTTAAAATCAGTTCATTAAAATCCTTGTTTCTCCCCATTTCTCCTTGGGGAAATGGCAATTAAATATTTCTAAGAATTCTAACTCTAGCGTTACACAAAAATAATTTAATTCTTTTCAACTTCTTCCAACCTGGGTTTATTTTTGAGATCGATAAATACAACAGGTGTTATTTTAAATTTAACTATTTTTACATGAGTATAATTTTGAATATTTTCTGTTTTTCTTTTCTATTATTTTTTATATTCAAATTAACTCTGAATTTATCACTATAATGTCTCAATGTTTATATCAGCTTTGTGGTCGAGTTCCAGAGATCTTTTGGTCAATGTCTTGGCCACCCCAGCCATAGATAAATTGTTTTTGTTGCCAATTGTGTAACATGCTAGCAGTTAGTGTTCATCCAAATAGTCTATGATTTGCTTTTACTAATTCTATCAGCTGTAACTGTAGTTGAGTTAATATTCTGTAAGCAGCTGATTTTTGCATTCATTCTTAGTCCTTCTTGTGTTTATTTAATTTTTCATTATGATTAGTTCAGAAATATATAGATATCATCATTTTCAACTATTATGAACTACTATAACATAAAATTCAGAATAAGTTCTTAACTTCCATAGAAATCACTTTTAATTCACTCTCCTAATCTTATACATCAATCCATGCCAAAATCTCAATTATTAACATGCTCATCTTCCCAAAAACTATCTTCTATTTCCCTATTATTAAATTCACTAAAGTATTTATTGAGAAAATAAATTCCCTATATACTAAACTTATCTGGGGTAAGAGGACTGTTGCTATTAATATAAGATCCATGCAAAAATCTTTAAAGATCAATGGGATATGTTGACATTGTATTCCTGTTTTCCATCTACAAAGGACAATAAATGAAATCAAAAGGAATTTCAACTTATCTCATTATACTCAAAATTTCATACCTGACAACCCGACTGACACTACACTATCAATAAAGATTAAATTCCTTGACAACTTACTCAAATCAATCATTCCTCTCACCTCTATAAATTACACAATCTTTAAGGGAAAAAAAATCGTTATTGGGATCCATAGTACTTACTAAATCAAAATCAGGATGATACTATTATAAAACCCATCCTAAATTTCACAAATAAGTATATTATTAAAAAAAATAATCAAACAATGGTTTCTTGAACCTAAATATCTGAACTTTGTCATTAAAATAAATCTGAATGCACTGCCCATAAATAGCTTTTAGCCAAATGATTTGCCTATGTTAATATAGATGCCTATTGCCAATTCTGCCATAGGGATATAAAAACGAGCCAGCACATTTGCCATGATTGCAATGCACTACAGACATTACATATATTCACTCTCCTTTCCTGTCAGTCCTCATTAACAGCATCCGCCTTTATATTTTCCACTCTGTGGTTTTTGAGGTGTTACTTTTGCTTTAATCCTACATCTAGTAAACTTTGCTCACTCTTTTATGACAAAGTGAATAAAATTAAAATCAGAGACCAGGATTTAGCATCTTCAGACATAGCTGCAGTGAATTAGTGCTTCATCACATTGCCTGTGCCAATGTAGGTACTACACAGCCAATATATTCCATTTACAATAGTTATGTTTAAACAAAACATTTATTTTATATAGTGCGGTGTTTAATAACTGTAATATTAATAAGACAATAAGCTAATGCACATGCGCTTTGTAGATGTAACTATATAAATGAATGCTCCCACTTTCAAATACAAGATAATGTCTTTGGGAAAAGATAGAATGAATCCATCTATCTTTTCAACCCAAATGTTTATATATGGGCAAATCTTAAGTGATTGGAAATGAGAGCATGAAATATTAATTGATCACTTTAAATTACTTTATTACTACGTGAATGAATTTTGCTTGCGAAATTTCTACAATTTACGATAAGTCATTCCTATTAAATTAAACATATATAAACAAGACATTTATTTTATATAGCACAATGTTTAATAACTGTAATATTAATAAGCCAAAAAGCTAATGCACATGCGCTTTGTAGATGTAACTATATAAATGAATACTCCCACTTTCAAACACAAGATAAAGTCTTTGGGAAAAGATAGAATGAATCCATCTATCTTTTCAACACAAATGTTTATATATGGACAAATCTTAATTGTTTGGAAATGAGAGTGTGAAGATATATAAAATAAATGTCTTGTTTATATATGTTTAATTTAATAGGAATGACTTATCATAATTTCTAGAAATTTCATAAGCATCATTCATTCACATAGTAATAAAGTAATTTAAAGTGATCAATTAATAACTTCATCCTCTCATTTCCAAACACGTAAGATTTTCCCATATATAAACATTTGGGTTGAAAAGATAGATGGATTCATTCTATGTTTTCCCAAAGACTTTATCTTGTGTTTGAAAGTGGGAGTTTTCATTTACATAGGTACATCTACAAAGCGCATGTGCATTAGCTTATTGGCTTATTAATATTACAGTTATTAAACATCATGCTATATAAAATAAATGTCTTGTTTATATATGTTTAATTTAATAGGAATGACTTATCGTAAATTCTAGAAATTTCGCAAGCGTCATTCATTCATTCATTCACCTAGTAATAAAGTAATTTAAAGTGATCAATTAATATTTTCACACTCTCATTTCCAAACACTTAAGATTTGCCCATATATAAACATTTGGGTTGAAAAGATAGATGGATTCATTCTATCTTTTCCCAAAGACTTTATCTTGTGTTTGAAAGTGGGAGTATTCATTTATATAGTTACATCTACAAAGCACATGTGCATTAGCTTATTGGCTTATTAATAATAGTTATGTTTATATGTGCCAATTTTGTTAAGATGTGTAAATGGATTTTTAGTGTTTTTTATTGATAAATTACCTATAAACAAAAATGTATGTCTTATTGTTTCATGTAATCAAATCTCATTGTAACTAATATGCCAATAAACTTCCTTTAAAAGTAGTATAAAATCTCCAAGTTTAATCGAATGCTTCTCTTCTTCACATCACACCAACAAAGTCCTTACTTCATCCACCCATCTTACACATGGTCTTTTTATAGGACTTTATAAATGTCTTGGAATACAGCTAACGACTTCAATTGTTCATCCATTGCCATCTATTCTAGAAGTTTATCCGTCCCAGCTCCAATGCATTTAAAAAATTCTTTCAATGCTGCCAGTGATAACTGTTTGTTCTCTTATCCAAGTATTTCACCTTTGACCCTTTCTACTTACTTGTTAAGTGACAGAAATCTCAATGTCACTTTTCTGTTAACATACAAAACTCAAATTAAAATGTTTCCTTTCAAACATACAGGCATGACGTTTTCCTGCTAAAAAAGTTTAATTCTATAATTAATTCTCTGTTTTGTGTTTTCATCTGTATTAATAATATGATCAAAGCTTCTTTCCATTCATGATTAAACATCTTTAATTTCCTTTTTAAAATATCTATTGAGCATTACTTTAGTTTATTTTTAGATTTATCTTTATTCCTATGTTTTTACTTTCACATGATTTTAAAACATTATTTGCAAAACAATCACGACATCTGAAAAATCTAGATATAAATGATCTCCATATATTTTTATTCCTTTAGTTATTGCTGTAAAATGTTTTGGAGATATGGAATCACTCTTCTGTATGCCTTATCAATGTTAATAGCCGACGTAATGATTATCACATGATCAGTAATCTCATAATCTAATTACCGGATGTGCATTTTGATAAACATTCTTCAGAGTACTCTTGAAAGTCTAAAGCATTAATCACTATTAATACTTATGTCTTTTCATAATCTTCAAATCAAAACCTTAGTAGCAATTTATATTAATAAGTTTTTTCTATGACCTTTCTCTGTACTTTGGTATGACCCTGGTGGCAAACAGTATCTAATTCCAGATTGTCTTTTTGGTTGGTTTAAATCTAAAATTTTCTGTTTATACAAGTTGTAATTATCTTGGTAAAGATTTTGTATAGAAATGATAAAAAAAAAATTAATAAGTCTGTAATTTGTAATAGCTTCTTTGAGTCCTTCTTAAGTATCAATATTATTATTGCATTCTTCAAATCATCTGGAACATCTTTATCATTTAAACAGTTGTTATAATCTTTTGCCAACAATTTTTCTATTTCATCACTTGCTTCTTTTAGGATATCAAATAAAATTCCATCATTTCTTGGAGAGTTTTCCTCTTCATTTATATTACTTAGACATTGAAATGATGGAATAATTGTAATGGTTAATTTGTTTTTTCATTCTTTATTATTATACATTTCTTTGTAAAATCATTCCAAACACTTCATAATGTCATCTCTTTCTTAAATAATACTTCCATCTTTTTTTCTTCTTGCTGAAATAAACTTTCTTCAAATACTAAAAAGCTATTGTATATTTTTGAGACTTTCATTTATAACTTTCCTTTCTAATTTACAGTTATATTTCTTCATATCATTAGCTATTTTTAGACCATTTTGCCTAATTTATTTTCAATGGATTATTTTTTTAAAGTATTATATATATATATATATAAGGGAGAATTGCTTTTTTTTTGTATTATATATACCTGTAGTCATTATATGCAAATAACCCCACTTATTTCTTTGTTTAAATCATAATTAATCCCTAAAAATATTTAATTTAACATACATAGCTCTCCAGAGAAGACAAAATAATACTTACAGAATATAAAGAGAAGATAAAAAATTTCTAACTCTTCCTACTTATAAAAAATATGCCTGGATTTAAATTCATATAATATATATGATTAGACATAAAAGAGTATCTTCTTCTATTTCTAAGTTAATTCAAAACAAAAAAATATATATTATGGACTACTAGAGCAAATTATTAATGTTAAAGACAATTGATAGTTGCCTAGCAACATCATCACTAACACATTTCTCTACTCATTATACTGGAAAGAAGCTCAATTATTGTTTTGTTTACATAATAATTAATACATGAAAATATTTAATTTAACATACATATCTCTCTATAGAGGATGAAATAATGTTTTAAGTATATAAAACAAAAACAAAAAAATTATGTCCCATATCTATAAAAGTAAAAGTTTCCAATTTTCATTCCAGCAGAGATATAGACCACATTGGTACATAAATTAGTGTTGCAATTGATCCCATGGGACCTATAATATCTCACTTGCTGCTATTTTGAACATCTGTGTAATATTTTTCTTTTTCATGCATCTGATACAAAACTGGAACGAATATTTATTTTGATTGATAACAATTCTAATATGTAGATGCCAACATCTTCCAGTGCACAATCAGTGTAGAAAGGTCAAAGGTTGCACCTTTACATAAAGGACAGAAGGATTCAGAATGCCCAGCGAATTTGTATTTTCAGAAATTGATTTAAATGCCACTTTATATATAATGTATTTAGTTTTTTCTTATCTTTGTAAACTTATATTAAATATTTATATGTTAGTAAGGGAGTGATGTATGAATTCAGCTTTTATTTTAATATCTTTGCTTTTAGCAGAAAATCATTTGTTGGTAAATATGCAAATGAATAAAATGTGCTTTTGTGAAATTGCAAAAATGCAACCTTATAATATAATTTATAAGCCTATTTGACAAAATAAATAAATCCGAATATGTTACTAAGACAATTTAGAAGCAAGATACCCAAGGAAATCATTTTAAAATGAATCTGTAAATAATACTCACCTTTTGTTATTACCAATGCCAATCAAAATAATAATCATTTTTACCTGACCTTCTGTTTTTATATTTCGATATGTTACCAAGACCATCTACAAGCAACAATCCCAAAGATATTTTAAAAAGAACATGTAAATAATTTTCATCTTTTGTTATTACAAATGCCAATTGAAATGATAATCATTTTTACCTGACTTTCAGTTTTTATCTTGCAATAAATCACACATTGATTCTAAAAGAAAAATTTTAATTAGTAGTTTTTATTTTTATATTAACCAAACTAGTCTACAGTTTCAAATAACGGATTTAGGTTTGTTATATAATAATAAATCAAGACTTGAAGCTTCAAAATGGATGAAATCTTTTATTTGCTGTGATTTCTGTTTTATATTAATCAAACAAGTTTACGATTTAAAAATGACCACAAATAAAACATGTGAGACTTTTAACATATCATTGTTTGATTTGTTACTATATAATAAGCCAAAGATCAAGTAAAAGTGATCATATTTATATGACAAAGAAGATTGACATGGATATAACAACATGGTGTGAATTATTTACCAGTTTATTTTAAAATGATTTTGGGGGAACTTGTTTGGAAATTGTCTTAATCATGGATTCAGACTTGATTATTCTGTCAAATAAGATGATATTCTTATCACCACATATTTGATAGGCCATGAACCTACTTATATACTCATTAAAATAGTTACTATACATAATTTAATTATAATGTTCCAATTATCTTCCCAAACTATATTTTTAAGCAACATCCTATGTAAATATATATGAAATTTAAATTTCAAACATTACATGCTAATTTGAAGGTTAGCTTTTATATTTGTTTACAGAGAGCATTGCTGAAAAAACATATTGTTTGAAAAGGTGATTTGCACATTTTGTATTTGAATTTTCAGCTAGCAATATGCACTGGGATATTTTATACTTTAATTATATATTTTTTCCTATTTTTGTAAAACAAATTTTAATTTCTATTTTAAATAAAAGAATTTAAACTTATGATTTGCAGTCTATATTCAACCTCCACTCTATATCAAAAAATAGATACATATGACTACATACATGTGAAAAAGATAAATGATCCCCAATATATGCATTTCATACAGAACCAGCACTCATCAGTTGGCCAGATCATAATCTTACACACATATATACAATTGGTGCTTGGTCTGTATTAAGATAGCAATTTCTTAAGCTTTAATGCACATCTTTCTCACATATGTGTGGTCATATGTATAGATATTTGAGAGGGAGTAAAGGATGAATATAGAATGAAAATTCTAAGTTCAAATCTCTCTTTTTTCAGTGGTTTTCAACCTTCCTAATGCTGCAACCCTTTAATACAGTTCCTTAGGTTGTGGTGACCCCCAACCTTTAATTTTGCCACTGTTATGTATCGAAAATGTGTTTTCTAATGGTCTTAGGAAACCCCTGTAAAAAGGTTGTTTGACCCTCAAAGGGGTCATGACCCACAGGTTGAGAAACAGTGCTCTATTTATTATAGTAAACATTAAAAATACTGAATAAATAGGTTAATTACATATTTCTATCTTAGTAAGTCAGAAATGTATTCATTCAGCTTTTAATAGAAAATACTTGTTTATTTAGTAAAAAAGTAATCAGTTATAACCATGAAAACAGCTCATCATTTAACTCAGAAATGCCTAGTCTTAGAAGAAATGTGTACTTCAATATTACTTTTGTTTTTTGTTTGATTTTTTAATTATAAATAAAATTTTAATATTAAAAAATGATTTCAGTGCTTGAAGGTATTTTTTATTAAAATTTTTTTTACTGATAGAAACGTTTTTGACAATTTTATTTTGTTACAAATAGGTTTTTTACCCATAATTCTAAGATGAATTCACTTTTCATTATTTTTGTTTAGTACTCTTTTTTTTAATTTTGAAAGTTGATATACTATTTTAAAAACATTTTTTTTGTAATCTTACATTTAAAGAAAGTTTTTAAAATCTTGTAAAAAATAACCAAAAATAAAATGAAAAGTTACTAAAACAAAATAATGATTAAATTTACTGTATTAATTGTTCAAAAGTACTCAACTAAAGAGTTAAACATAGATAAAACTCATCCCATAATATAGATGAAAAATTGGAGTGATAAATCCTATGGATGTTGTAATTGATTTGAGAGATAAAAAACTTTTTTCGTAAATATTTTTAGATATGAGATATATAGATTCAAGTTTATAATTAACAACATATTTGCATGTGACTAATGGTACACCATAATATTTAAGTTGTCAGTTTGGTTATAACTCCTTTCCTATGAATGTATGATATTCAACAGTAAATTGTATCTAAAATTATACCATGGATTCTGAATCAGCATTGGTGTAGTTACGAAAATAATTTCTAGAATATAACATAATAATTAACTGATTGAATAAAAGTAAGCAGTATCTTCACTTGATTTTAATATTCTGGGTATTATGATGGCACTGTCACCACTATCATCTCTACATTGTTTTAAACCTATCTGTAATCTTACATTACATTTTGTAACTTCCCTATTCCTATTGCAGTTTTAATATATTAATTGAAAAAAATATGCAGATGTCAGCAGTGTAAAATTTTTTTTGCATGATTGACAGTTCTTTACAAACATGACAAAGATATGAAGCTTATAGAGGAATTGGAAATCCTCATTGTTTATAACTTACAAGCTTAAGCGATAGGGTCATGTAATCTATGACTCTTATTTTGACTATTTATAGTCTCTGCCATAAGTCTTATGCAATTTTTATATTGCTAAGACTATTAATATATGGTATGGTTGAAGATATATCAGCCCCATATAGCTATTAGAGTTGGATAGCTGGGTTTGAAGACATGTAGTTGTCTGAAAATTTCAGAGTTTCCACTCAATAGATAACTTTTAGATAGGTGCTTGGCTTTGGGTTGGTATTTTTAGATCTAATGTCTAAACCTACCCTGACACCTCTTTGAGGAGTGCCAAAGCACAAAACCATGGTCAGAAGTTTGGGGAGGGGTTCCTGACAGAGATATTTAAGTGCTGGCTCTGGCTAAGCATTTATCACAAAGCTTGTAGAGGAATTGGCAATCCTCATTGTTTATAACTTACAAGCTTAAGAGATAGAGTCATGTAATCTATGACTCTTATTTTGACAATATGAAGGAGGTGGTTTAGAAGTCAATTGAAATGAGAATTTCTGATTGGCTGAGAGTTTTAGCTTAATGGTGAAGTAAACTACATCCATTAAAGGGGTGCTCTACTGCTACAGGTAAGAACTTTATATATATATATATATATATATATATATATATATATATATATATATATATATATATATATATATATATATATATATATATATATATATATATATATAACAGAATATAATATGCTGTCACATTATTTTAAAATTAAAATAAAAGATCATAAATAAAAATTGATTTATTAAAAGAAAAAAACTTAACTTAAAACCGAAATTTAAAAACTGTTTAACATATATATGGATCTCATGATGGACAACTTTAAAAACTATTTTAAAAAATAAAAATATTTGAAAGTAATTTTTTTTTGTAAAAAAAGTAAAGCTATAAAGATTTGATATTTTTGGAAATAGAAATAATGTTGATTTCTATAATCTTAGAAAATGGAAATGATTGTCTTATTAATTAAATGATTGTTCAAAAGCAAACTGGCCCTTGAGGCATTTAAAATAAATTAAAGGGTCAGATAAGAGAGTACAAAGAAATTAAATGTCAGCACGGACCGTAATTGAAACACCAGAGGATTAGTGACGTCTTGCCGGTTGAATCCAAAGATTGGATGATAAGAGACTAATAAAAATATAAAAGCCAAATTATTATTATAATTGTTATCTGAGAGCTGACTATGAATATGTTGTTATAATTAGCTATACTGCAGATTTTCACGATGTGAAAGTCTGCAATAGATTTAATTTTCCAGACAACCAGTTGAGGTCTATTGATGACAGTTCCTGACCAAATGCATGGCAAGTTGCAGTTTCATTTCAAAAAAGGACAAAATCTACGAAAGTGATCACAAAGATGGACTTCTAAATCTGCTAAATCCGTAAAGTCTATCTAATAAGAACATTCCTAAAATTGCAATTAATTAATAGCTAAAAATAAGAACTCTTATCTGACTTAAAAATGCAAATTCAATTGTTAATATTTTTTATGCAGATGTTTAAGCAATCATTTCCATTTCATTTTTTTTTTGTGTGTGTGTATTATGTTTTAACTAAAATATATTAAATTTAAAGTTGGGTGTAGATAGCTGCATGGATAAAGATTAATAACTATGTTTAAATTCGTTTGTGTTTAATTTAAGGGATTTTAATTTCAGGCTATTTGTTTCGTAATTGTGTCAGTGCTGGTGGAGATATATATAGACGTTTATATTAATGTAATGTGAAGTGTGTTTAGCATACAGGGCAACATGCCCAACTGCATGCATGACTCCAAAGAGGCAGTCATATCATTGAAATGGTCGCAGATGTATTTCCTGCGCCATTGACCTTTTCTAGCTCTATGGACAGGGATTTATAAGACAGCAGAAAGACAGCTCTCCCCCATACATAGAACTCTTTAAAAATAACCATACATGATTCCTTAGTCAGACAGATGTACTTTCCTGTTCTGGACATGGATCATTTCCTTCAAATAATATCATGCTGTCAGATGCACATTCCTGTTGGCGTGGTTTTATGCTAGCATCTTCATATTACATTGGTTGCAAATATATATCTGGAAGCTGACATTGGGTTAGCTATGAACTTTTACTCTGAGATTGAATGAATGTTTTGATAAGTTTCTAAGTGGAAAAAAAATCTATGTAGACTATCTATGCTCGACATGCTAAAGTAAAATATAATTTAAATATCCATCTGTGCGGTCTATTTAAATAGTAATTTGAATTTAAATTTTAAAAAATTATTAATGTTAAAATCTAAAAATAAATTTATTCCTCAATTTTAAATGTGCGTTAATAAAAATGTATTTGTGTGTTAATTACTGGCAGTGGCTTCTTTTATTTTATTGTTTTAAATATTAATATATTTTGAGAATCTAAATCTATTAAAACTTATGAAAATGTTTAAAATCTCTGCTACTCTATGAGCTAGTGATATTGGGCAAACAGTCAGAATAATATATATAAAAAAATTCTTTTGAGTCTTAACTTACATATCTGCCTACTATATAAATTTTTTTAGATTCAAATGCCTAGATGGCGCCCTCGTATGGCAGATACGTTTAAGGCTCCTTCTCAATGACTGTTAAAATATATATATTATAACAATCGGGGAATAAGGAGACTTAACGTAATCTGCACTACAGGGCGCCACTAGGCATTTGAACCTAGAAAATTTATATAGTAGGTAGATACATAAGTAAAAAAAAAATTATTTTATATTGGTTAATTATGATCACTAGCCCATTGTCACTAGCTCAGCAGAGTAGCAGAGATTTATATTTATAAATTTTTAATTTATATCTTAAATATAAAAAAATAAAAGCCACTGCCAGTAATTAACACACAAACAATTTTTTATTGATGCACATATATAATCTTTTAGAATTTGAGGAATAACATTTATTATTTTAGATTTTAATATTAACATTTAATTTAAATTATTATTTTAAAATTTTAAGATTGTCGAGTATGAACAAACTACATAGATTTGCATTTGAAAAGAAAATATTCTGTCCCTGATTTAACCTTAGGCCAAAAAGTTCGCAGTCAAACCAATGCCAATCTATCTGATATATCGATGCATTCAATGCAACATGAAATACGACAACACAAACTATACTGTCAGGAATGTATGTCTAAACAGCATGGTTAAAGAGAAGAAATTGTCTCTTGTCCAGATAGGAATACTACATCTATCTGACGAGAAGAGCAATAAAAAAAAAACTCCATAGAAAGGGACAGCAGGTTACATCTTACCATCCCTTCCATAGGCAAAAAGAGTGTGTGTGGCATATATATGCAATCCTGCCCATAGCAGATCTCATGCTACATTTACTAATTACATCAATACATCTAATCCATTGACCCAATTTAACTATGAAACCAATAACCCAAGATTACCCTCCCTTAAACCACATATAACTTTACAAATATATATAGCCATTCACGCCCGACTTAAATTTAACATTTATATACTGTACCTATATTGATATAGGCACATATAATTTTATCTAAAATTATATTATTAAAATAATCGTTCATAAAAGAAAAACATAAAATTAAACGTTGAAGAGTTTATTACAGTTTGTTTTAGAAAAGGATAAAAATCAAATAGTTTTCTAGCGTTAGTTTTGAAATAAAAAGCTACAATTAATTAATCAAAAGGGGGGAGGGGGAGTCTTGGTTTGAAAAATGAAACTAAGGATTATAAAAGGAAGTAAATAGTTTTATTAGTATTCATAAAAATATAATTTAAAAAGTTAAAACATACAAATCTCTTTTCATTCAAGTTTAATTAAAGAAAAAATAATGTTAAAACTTAATAGTAAATTGTATTAAAAATATATGTGCATATATATGTGTGATTTGTAAATAAATAAAATGTATGCGAAATAAAAGAAGATTATCATTAAAAACCATGGCAATGGCTATTAATGAAATAAAACAACACATTTTATTGCATGGCTATTACTAATTAAGCAATCTTCCAAAACACGTTTATCAAATGATTACCATTGGAATTTGACAACAGATCTTTGCCGGAGATATTAGAAAGACAACAAGGCGCAGGTATAAATAGACCTTTTTTTTTATTGGACAATTCATTCCACAAATTAATTGAGTTGAGGGAATCAGTTCACAAAAGTAATTGAGTAGTGCAGTTCAGAAATTAATTGAGCAGTTAACAAACAAAATGCAGTGTTGAGAAGATCTTGGGAATGCACATTTATCTCCAGCCCAGATGTCCTAGAAAACAGCAGATCTGCCCATGAAATAATGTCAGCTTAACATCGTAGAAAATCTCCGTCCGTATCTAATTGTCTCCAATAGTAATAATCGTGAAAATAAGGAAACTCATCAAGGAAAAATCCCAGCTGGCTGGTAAGCATTTATAATGGAAATATCCTCACCGAAAGCAGCCTCCAAAGAACAAAATTCTACGTCAACATTCAAAAACGCCTAGGTAAAAACATTTGCTTATTTCGTTTATACTGTAATAGCCATTGCATTGCATTAATTCGTATGAATCTTTCAAGAGTCTAATTATATGAACTCTATATCATACATAAATGAACTATTGATGTGTGTGATTAAATTTCAAATGCTATGTAGTCCTTTATTATCATAATTATGTGTGTGCATGAGTTAATATGTGCGTGATCATTATATCAATGTTTATTAGTTAAATTAGAGTGTTCTGTTATTAAATCTATAGGAATATTTAAACTATTTAGAAATGTTAATTTAAAATATGCATGTGTTTTATTAGAATGTTTAAATTTAGTAAATAAATGTTAGTTAATAAATTATCTTTAAAATTAAACTTTATTTGTCGGTCAATTCTTTTTATCAATTCTTTTTAACAAATTCTTTTATTAATTCTTTTAATCACTAATTAAGTATAATCTATTAGTGATTACAAACAACTGAGCTAGTCGTGGATTTAGGTGTTGAATTAGTGGCCACTATTCAAAGTGTGTTGTCTATTCTTTTAGTATTCTTTTAGAATAAGCAGCTGGTGCCCGTGTTTATACACAAACAAAAAAGTGCTTTGGACTTGGTGTTGAACTCAACAGCCGAGAAGAAGCTATGTCCTGGAAATGTAACGCTAGTTATATACTTTATAGCTATCGTTTGGGCATACATACTCTCCGAGTATGTTCTCTCTGCCTAAGAGGCCGGTATTTCGAATACACATATTCGAACACGGTTCAAATGGCTAGACCCAACTGTGGGGCTGAACCTAAGAAACAATAGTAATGAGGTACATTGTTTCTTGTTTGAAAAATTTGTTTTATACAAAAGTTAAATTACATATGTAAAAGTCTTTTAATTTAAAAAAAAAAAAAAAAGAATTGGCCGAAACTTTCTTTTTTTTTCAAAATGAAAAGAGATTTTGACATTTATGCTATCAAATCAGAGCCAATTGGGTGTTATGGGTGGAGTTAAAGCATTAGATCGGGTAGAGAAAAGGACTAAAAGGGTGGAGTTAGCATGAGTTCCCGTCTTAGTAAGAAAAATAAATAAATACATCGTATTTAAATTTAGTTTAACATAAGCGCTAGTACTTTGAAATTGAAATTTTTGAAAATGGATCCAAAAGAAAGCCCAATATATTTTAAAAATCCCCAGTTAGTGGAAAAAGAGAAAGAAGAAGTATCTGAGATGCGAATGATGATGAAAATGATGATGAATGTGATGCAAGAGTTTAAAGAAGAATTGTGTCAGAAATTTGAACAAAGTCAGTTAGAACTCAAGGCAGAATTGAAGGCAGAAATTAGTCAGGTTAAAACAGAAATTAAAGAACTCAGAGCAGAAGTAAGGGAGATAAGATATGAAATTACAGGAAAGATAGAGAAAAATCAAGAGATTGTAGAAGTAGATTTAGTTAAAGAAAGTAAAAAAGTTGAGGTCATGAAAGAGGTAGAAATTGAATTAGAATCAGATAGCATTGTGGCAGATAAAGTAGAAACTTATGTAGATCAAAAGGTAGACAATAGCGTAAAAGAGTTTTTACAAAGAATTAAAAATAAAAGGTTTAAAGTAAACGTTCGCATTCGCTATAGACGTAGATTTAAAGCAAAGAGAAAGCATAAGAAAAAATATTCACGGTTAGGAAAAATACGGAGGTCTGTAAAGCTTAAAAGTTTTCTAATTTACAACGCAGAAAATAGAACGGTAAGAGAAAGAGATAAAATAGATTTTAATCAAGAAATAGAAGTGAGAATATGGAGTATGATTTATATTATAAAATTAGTAGAAAGAAAAAAGGAACCACCTGACATAGTTTAAAAGTTAGTAAACGGGCGGAATAGTAAAGGAAATAAACAAAAAGGACCGGAAATGGACAATGAGCACGAATATGATTATTCTAAAGTAAATAAATCTAATAAATTAAATCTGAAACTTCTATTTAAAACTTAAGACAATAAATTTAAAAATGAATGAATAATAATAAATGAAATGTTGCAAGTAATAATAATAACGTAGGCTTCGCAAAATAAAAGATTTTTTTCTCCACGCACATATTAATTAAGAAGAAATGTTCGTAAATAAACAGTTCAAATAAATAAAAATCGATAAAATCAAGTTAAATAAATGGGTCAAATTAAGGATTTAGAAATAATGTTTGTAGAATTAAATAAATGAATAAAATAACGGAAATACATAAAATAAAAACAAGTTAAATAAATAAGTATAATATATCTGTAGAGAATAAATAAAATATTCGTAGTAAAATAAAATAGTTTTTTGAATATACGCATGTTAAAATAAAAGTTTGTTTTGAATACCGTAAGTTAAGAAAAGGATGTAAATAAATTGTTTAAAATAATCAAGATAAAAAAAAAAAATCTCTAGTAAAATAATAATGAATGAATCATAATAAAGCAAAATAGTTTTTTTCTGAGTACACGTACGTTAATATATAAGGTAAACAAATGTTTAAAAAATAATATTGTAATATAAATAATATTCGTAAGAGTTTAGAATAGTATTGTAAGATTAAATAAAATAAAAGTTTTTTTTTTTAGAATATACGCACGTAAATAAAGAAGTTAAAGTAATTGTTTAAAAAATAATAGTGTAATTAAATAAATATGTAAGATAATGTTCGTAATAATATAAATAAATATGTTCATGTGCATTTAAAATAATATTGTAGGATTAGTGATAAATAATATAAAGTTAATCTAAGTTATATTAGGAGTGTATAAGGGTTCGAATCTAAAGGGATGAGAGTAGTATTGAAATAAGTTAGATAAGGATTAAGTTTAAAGCTCTCGACTGGATAAATTCTAGTACCCGCAACGGATTGGCCAGGATCATTCCTCTTTTAAAAAAGCGCACTGGCAACAACCAGAGTAAGTCATAAGTCACTTTTCAGGGGAGAATCCCCATATCTCGTACCTCGTTTTCCAAAGCGTAAGTCGGAAATGGACAGTTGAAAATTCCTGCCATTGCAGCTGCTTAGTCAAAGTCCGATCAAGAGAATCGGCAATCGTTTTCCAGGGCGTAAGTCGGAAATGGACAGTTGAAATTCCTGCCATTTGCAGCCACCTTTTCTTAGTCAAAGTCCGATCAAGAGAATCGGCAGCCGAAGCTTCGTCTATAAAAGATCCCTGTGCCACAAAATTAGTTTGTCCTCGTGGTCATTATCCAGGATGAACATTGTAAGCAATGTTACCAGCATAGAAAGAAGAAAAGCATAATTGAAGATTGCCCTTAGTATGGAAAGGAAAAGATACCAAAAAGCAAACTTAGAAAGAATAATAAATTAAGATTTAATGTTGTCAGAGATAAAATGGTCAAAAATGATGCATTTTACTCTCAAAAGGAAGGGCGGTGTAATGTACCTATATTGATATAGGCACATATAATTTTATCTAAAATTATATTATTAAAATAATCGTTCATAAAAGAAAAACATAAAATTAAACGTTGAAGAGTTTATTACAGTTTGTTTTAGAAAAGGATAAAAATCAAATAGTTTTCTAGCGTTAGTTTTGAAATAAAAAGCTACAATTAATTAATCAAAAGGGGGGAGGGGGAGTCTTGGTTTGAGAAATGAAACTAAGGGTTATAAAAGGAAGTAAATAGTTTTATTAGTATTCGTAAAAATATAATTTAAAAAGTTAAAACATACAAATCTCTTTTCATTCAAGTTTAATTAAAGAAAAAATAATGTTAAAACTTAATAGTAAATTGTATTAAAAATATATGTGCGTATATATGTGCGATTTGTAAATAAATAAAATGTATGCGAAATAAAAGAAGATTATCATTAAAAACCACGGCAATGGCTATTAATAAAATAAAACAACACGTTTTATTGCATGGCTATTACTAATTAAGCAATCTTCCAAAACACGTTTATCAAATGATTACCATTGGAATTTGACAACAGATCTTTGCCGGAGATATTAGAAAGACAACAAGGCGCAGGTATAAATAGACCTTTTTTTTATCGGACAATTCATTCCACAAGTTAATTGAGTTGAGGGAATCAGTTCACAAAAGTAATTGAGTAGTGCAGTTCAGAAATTAATTGAGCAGTTAACAAACAAAATGCAGTGTTGAGAAGATCTTGGGAATGCACGTTTATCTCCAGCCCAGATGCCATAGAAAACAGCAGATCTGCCCGTGAAATAATGTCAGCTTAACATCATAGAAAATCTCCGTCCATATCTAATTGTCTCTAATAGTAATAATCATGAAACTCGTCAAGGAAAAATCCCAGCTGGCTGGTAAGCATTTATAATGGAAATATCCTCACTGAAAGCAGCCTCCAAAGAATAAAATTCTACGTCAACATTCAAAAATGCCTAGGTAAAAACATTTGCTTATTTCGTTTATACTGTAATAGCCATTGCATTGCATTAATTCGTACGAATCTTTCAAGAGTCTAATTATATGAACTCTATGTCATACATAAATGAACTATTGATGTGTGTGATTAAATTTCAAATGCTATGTAGTCCTTTATTATCATAATTATGTGTGTGCATGAGTTAATATGTGCGTGATCATTATATCAATGTTTATTAGTTAAATTAGAGTGTTCTGTTATTAAATCTATAGGAATATTTAAACTATTTAGAAATGTTAATTTAAAATATGCGTGTGTTTTATTAGAATGTTTAAATTTAGTAAATAAATGTTAGTTAATAAATTATCTTTAAAATTAAACTTTATTTGTCGGTCAATTCTTTTTATCAATTCTTTTTAACAAATTCTTTTATTAATTCTTTTAATCACTAATTAAGTATAATCTATTAGTGATTACAAACAACTGAGCTAGTCATGGATTTAGGCGTTGAGTTAGTGGCCACTATTCAAAGTGCGTTGTCTATTCTTTTAGTATTCTTTTAGAATAAGCAGCTGGTACCCGTGTTTATACATAAACAAAAAAGTGCTTTGAGCTTGGTGTTGAACTCAACAGCCAAGAAGAAGCTATGTCCTGGAAATGTAACACTAGTTATATACTTTATAGCTATCGTTTGGGCATACATACTCTCCGAGTATGTTCTTCTCTGCCTAAGAGGCCGGTATTTCGAATACACATATTCAAACATGGTTCAATACATTCGCACAGATGAATTTTATAAAATTTGTTTTATAATGATGAGTATATAGATCAGCTGCATAGATTCCATGGTTAAAAACATTTCCAAAAGAAACATAACCGATTAAAATACAAAGTCATTGATAATGTCAATTGCAGAGGGAATACAAGAAACCCAATGGCATTCATCATAAGATACCGCATTGACATCGATGACTTATATATTCCTATAGAATATGAAAAACACAACATAATTAACCGCTAACGGATCCATGCAACATTCATACCCAACTTAAATTTCATGCATTTAAATAATTTATACAAATGAATATTAATAGAAATAAAAAAAATGGAAATGATTTTTATTTTTAGCAAACTCAAATATATATAATCTAACCATTAATTATCAGTTTGAAAATCAAATAAGAGTTCATTTTAAAATTTAGATTAGCTGAATCTTTAAAAAAAAATTGATGAAAGATCTTAATTACTTTTTTATTTTGTTAATTTGTAAAGTTCATAGCTCACGGTAGAAGAGTCCAGGTTCCTGTTTTTAATTCCCATGGTGTCTCCATTGGAAGACCAAACTGATGTTCTGGAGGTGACCTTAGCTGGTTTCATTTCAGAATTACAGTCATTTCATTTTTTTTAAAAAGAGAGAGTGATATGTGTGTCCTATCACACGTCCCAAACACAAAAAAGCTGGAACTGTCCTTAACTTCAATATTTTTCCTTTTATATCATCCACACAGATTCAACAAACAAATGTCACTAATCCATCATTTTTATTAGGGTCCGAGCTGAAGCTTGGTGCTTCCATTGGTCAAGCTAATTTCTTTATTTTTTTATCTATCTTTCATCAGACTTTTTAATTATACAAGAGCCCAAGGGCTAGCTTGCTTTTCAATTAATTTATAAAACAATTATTTCCATTTACAAAAATATTTCATATTTAAATCTTGTACTTTTTTATAACAAAGTACATTCAAATACTTTTATTTATTAAAAAAATATATTTTTAAAATTTTGCATCTGTGCGAATATATGTTTAACAACTCTTTAATTTTTTTTTAGCTTTTAGATTTTTAATAAATTTATTTTTATTTGCGAACTTAGTTTTTATTTTAAATTAATGTAATGGCATATTTATATATCGTTACAATATATATATATATATAAATTAAGAGCATGCTAATGAGCTCTAAACAAGCTTTTTTATTATGATAAATGCTACTACAAGATAAGGCATTCAAATCATTTTTATCTTAGATTATCCCCATCCCCAGACCGGTTTCAACCTATGGGTCTCTTCAGTGAGGAGTTGGGATACTAGATTAAAAAAAATCACTTGAAAGCTTATATTTGTAATTATATAGTATATACAAAAAATATTAAATTGTGAAAATAAAATGCTCAGATATGGAGGAATATTTATTGAAAGATTAGCTAGGTTCTATTCAAAATAGACCCATGGAGTTTTAAGCTAAACAGGTTTAAAAATCATCTATTTTATTATATAAATATAATAAAGGCAAAATTATATATTTTTTGCACTCAGCCCATATAAGTAAGAATTGTACTTTTTACATACCTATGACTTCGACTTCCACCACAATTGTTTTGATCATGACGTTATATTTAAAACAGACAAAACTCTGCATACAGTAGCGCCACTCAGTGCAAGCTAAAGTAATCAATGGATGCAAGAAGGTTTGTATAAAATCCCACTCTAGGGGTCTACTCATTCAATAAACTAGTCTGGGGATATTGTATGAGTAGGCGCTAGATAGAGATTTGATGCACAAATTTTTCTTCCATTGATTACTCTAGCTTGCACTGAGTGGCACTGCTGTATGGAAAGTTTTGCCTATTTTAACAGTTTGAGCAAGTATAAGAAATGGTGATCATGTGATGTCTAGTGGTTTAATAACAATCCTACTTAATAGGATAATGATGTTTATGGTTATTAAAGAACCAAAGACAACAAAATGTATGAGTACTGAACTGAGTTTAGACCTATATGATTATATAAGCTAATGAGCTTGGATTGAAAATATTACTGTGTTTTCAATTTTAGACTTATAGTTTTGTAATTAAGTAGAGATAAAAAGTGGCTGCTGGAGGTTGCATTAGATCCTAAGATCTAGGTGCAGTGCTCTCAGATCCAAGGCCCCTCACTGATGAAAGCCACAAGCTAGAAACTAGTCTGGGGATATTGGATGAGTGGAGACTATACAGAGATTTTATGTATAAACCTTCTTGCATCCATTGATTACTCTGGATACATAGGGATTTTATGCACAAACCTTCTTTGAGCCATTAATTACTCTGGCTTCTACTGAGTGGCGGTACTGTGTGGAGAGTTTTAGTAATTTGAGCAAGTCTATGAAATGGTGATCATGTGACCTTTATATTACTTGGTTTAATACTTTCTATATTTAAATACATGTATATTTTGTATATTAAACAATGTAATTAGAAAGGACTTGAACTCAGACTTTCAAGATCTCTACAGATATCTACTCCATATTGTACAAATAACATAGTGCTGGTAGTTCACTACAACTATCCATTCCATCTTGTAAAACTGCAACATATGACCACATTACATGCAGAAAAGATAAATAATCTCCAATATACATATTTCATGTGGTTCAGGACGAAATACATATATTGGAGATCTTTCATCTTTTTACATATAAGTGGTCTTGTGTATCAGTTGTACAAGTTGGAGTGGATAGTAGAAGGGAGTTTGAAAGTCTGAATTCCAATCCCTTCTAATTAATTTCTATATTGTAAGTGAAGATAAATAAAAATTCATATATTTTATTATATAAACAGAATAAAGAAATATTTAAATACATGTACATTATCTATACAAACGTAATATAAATAGAAGGACCTGAACTCAAATTTTAAGCTCCTTGAAACTATACACTCCATCTTATACAATTGATACCTATGACCATATTCATGTGAAAAATATAGATGATCTCCAATATATGTATTTCATGCTGAACCAGCACCCATCAGTTGGTCCAGATCATCATTTCTCACACATATAAACAATCACTGCTCAGCTTATATTAAGATGGCAAATCTTGAAACTTTAATGGACAAGCTTCAATCTTCTCTGCCCTCCTACTTTCCTGCCATCCATATCATTGGAAATTTGAGAATGGAACATTCAAAGATCTTGTTGCTGTTGGAAATTTGAGAATGGAACATTCAAAGATCTTGTTGCTGGCAATATTGCCATACCCATCTTGACCTTAGATCGCTCTGACCTTTCACATATAGAGTCTTGATATGTCCATTTAAATATACAGAAGAGGAATGGGCAGAAGTACAGCCTGAATATTAATATTTATATACATGTATATTATCTATACTAAACTTAATGTAAATAGGATCTGAACTCAATTTTCAAGCTCCTCACAGCTATCTACTTCATCTTATACAACTAATACAAATGACCACATACATGTGAAAAAGATAAATGATCTTCAATATACATATTTCATGCAAGGTAAATGATCTCCAATATATATCATGCTCAGCATGAAATATGTGTATTGGAGGTCATTTAACTTTTTCACATGTATGTAGTCATGTGTATCAGTTGTATAAGATGGAGTGGAGTGGATAACAGTGAGGAGATTGAAAGTCTGAATATTCAGGTCCTTCTATTTAAACATAATAAAGACAAATT
Source organism: Epiperipatus broadwayi (assembly GCA_028023455.1). Taxonomy (NCBI): domain Eukaryota; kingdom Metazoa; phylum Onychophora; class Udeonychophora; order Euonychophora; family Peripatidae; genus Epiperipatus; species Epiperipatus broadwayi. The sequence continues at coordinate 1,192,566 of JAQFVV010012536.1, read as the reverse complement.
TGTTGTATTTAAATTTGATTTGTATTTGAGCTCACACTTGTAAATAATTTATATCTTGGATACACTTGACATCCGTTGCAATTATTTTGATGGCAACTTCTGAAGAGTTAAAGTAGTTTCGAAGTTGAAAAGCAATTTAAATGAATCAAATACCATGTGGAAAAAATTAACAAAAATAATGAAAAAAATAATGATTAAGATAATAGTGTTACAAACAGACTGTTCCTTCTGTGACACTTTACTTATGCTACCACAGAGCTGCTTCCCATGCAGAAGCCACATTCATATCTAAACATATCTCAAATTTGTTTCCTTTCAGATCTTAACTAAATAGATTGCTGCTCTGATTAAGTTTATTCTACCTGCATTATTAGATTTTCACAGAGGCAATAGTGCTACTCAGTGCAACCCAGAGTAATCAATGGATGCAGGAAGGTTTTTTGCATAAAATCCCTATCTAGTGCCTATTCATCCAATATCACCAGACTAGTTTCTAGCTTGTGGCTTTCATCAATGAGGAACTTTGGATCTGAGAGTGTTGCTCCTAGATCTTATAATCTAATGCAACCCTCCAATAGCCATCTAGCTAACTATAAAGCTTGGAATCCAAAATGAAATCACAATAATGTTTCCAAGCTAAGTTCATTAGTGTCTATAGTTGTATAGATCTGAACTCTGTTCAGCATGCATACCTTTGTTGTCTTTGGTTTTTTAATCCTATTGGGTAGGATTAGTATTAAACCATCAAATATAATTGTGATCACCATTCGTTATGCTCGCACAAGCTGAGTTTTTACACACAAGCCTTCCTGCATCCATTGATCACTCTAGCTTGCACTGAATGGTGCTACTGTATAGTTTTGCCTCTGTGAAAACAGCTTGCGTAAGCATAAAGTATCCTGATCATAAGATCTTTGTAGGCAAAGAAATAAAATTATATTTATTTTGCAAACAATTTCTGATTAATATTAATATGTCATAATTTCTTTATGCTCTCATAAATATGCCAATATAACAAAACTATCTTACTTCTTAAGAAAAGAAAAAAAATTAGAATACAAGTAATAATACTCTTGAGAAAAAAACCTACTGTGCATGAGTGTTATTACATGTGCAATATAAACACAAATTATTCCCCAATACAATAAACCAATTAAAATATCTACAATGTTGTCAAAACAACCTCTATAGATACAGAGGCTGCTTTGTCAATAAATTGTGGGTATTCTTTTGCTTTATTAAGCTTTAGCAACTCTGCTATAAATTACAATAAAAAAACAGTTAGCTATTTGAAATTTATGATTTAAAAAATGTTTCCATTACCTAATATTAAATAAAGGCAAAACTCTCCATACAGTAGTGCCACCCTGTGCTAACCAGAGTAATCAATAGATGCCAGAAGGCTTGTGCATAAAATCCCTATCTAGTGCCTACTCATCCAATATCCTAGACTAGTTTCTGGCTTGTGGCCATCATCAGTGAGGAGCCTTGGATCTGAGAACACTGCACCTAGATCTTAGGATCTAATGCAACCCTCCAGCAGCCATCTTTTAACTCTGCTTTACTACAAAACTATGAGAATGAAATTGAAAACACAAAAATATTTTCAATCTAAGGTCAATAGCTTATATAGTCTGTATGGAGAGTTTTGCCTTTGTTTACAACAATTATGTGCTAGTATGAAATGGTGATCATGTGATGTTTAGTGGTTTAACACCAATCCTGCCTAATAGGATAGTGGTGGCTATGGTTGTTTAAGAGCCAAAGACATCAAAATGTATGGGTGCTGAATTGAGTTCAGACCCATATGACTATATAAGCTATTGAGCTTAGATTGAAAATATTTTTGTGTTTTCAATATCATTCTCATAGTTTTGTAGTAAAGTAGAGTTAAAAGGTGGCTGCTGGAGGGTTGCATTAGATCCTAAGATCTAGGTGCAGTGCTTTCAGATCCAAGGCTCCTCACTGTTGATGGCCACACACCAGAAACTAGTCTGGAGATATTGGATGAGTAGGCACTAGATAGGGATTTTATGCACAAGCCTTCTGGCATCTATTGATTACTCTGGTTAGCACAGGATGGCACTACTGTATGGAGAGTTTTGCCTTTGTTTACAACAATTATGTGCTAGTATGAGATGGTGATCATGTGATGTCTAATATTAAATACTGAATATCTTTTAAAAAAAGTAATCTTTATTAAATTTTCAACTACATTCAACTATTAGGAATAATACATAAGATAGTATATGTACATTTTGAGTAGCATCAGACTCCATTCTTCTTCAGGTGTTGCTGACTTAATCAGTGACAGTACTAATATGGGAATCAAACCTATTCATTAGCTTCTTTAATAATGAATTTTATGGAATCACTCTAACCAATTGAGCTATCCTGTCAAAGGAAACAGTCAATACAAATTTCATATACTTATTTATAAGTGTTCCTGCTAATTTCTTCACTTTTCCCTAAGAGTAAAGTTAATTAGTGTTTTCTAGACTTTGCTCTTAGGGAAAAGTGGAGAAATTAGGACAAACCTTATAGATAAGTATATGAGATTTCTACTGACTGTTGTGTCTTTCACAAGATGGTTTAGTTGGTTAGAGCATTTCCTTAAGAGTCATTATTCAAGAATCTAAAAATCCAGGTTCGATTCCCATGCTAGTACTTTCACTGACCAGGCCAGCAATATCCGAAGAATTGAATGTAATTGAAAATTTAAATAAAGTTTAATTTTTCTAAAGACATTTAATATTCAATATTAGAAAAGGGAAATAGACCAACATATAAATAAAACTAAACTGCCACCATCACAAACCTTCAGGTAAACAGAATATCTATGGTTTGAAAACTTATGTTACCAAACAAAGTTTCAAAAGATAAATTTATAAATAATATTAGTCATTCATTGGACTAGAAATTATCCAATAATGAATAATATTTCTGTAGTGCAATTTTAACCACACCGCTCTCACAAAAGGTAGGGACTGGTTTCTATCTGATTTTACCATCTTGTGGAGAGATATAAACATATGACCAAAGAATATCCACATACTTTTGCAAACAAAATAAAAGAAATAATAATAGCGTTTAAGTAGCTCCTATTTTTTCTTCCATCTTAACAATGGTTAAATAGTCTATTTTTGATACCAGAAAAATTCGCAAATCCAAAAATGTTCTGGAGCCAAGGATTTTTAAATTAACGATAATTTACCTGGATAAACATTCTACAAACGAAAACAAAATAAGATCTATGTAATTTTTACATATGCTCATCCGCCACGGAAAGCAAAATGACCATTTTGTTGTAAAACTAAATTTAAATTATCTGGAGAAGTGAAAAAAAAAAAATACAAAAAATAAATAAATCATTAACATAGGATTTTTAAAATTTGAATAAACATTTTTCTGTTGCATTTAGAAATTAATTTTATGTAGAAAGGAAGTTATTAAAAATTCGTAAAAAATAATTACTATAGAAATTCAAACTGTCACGATGTATAAATATGAATGGATTTTAATATATATATATATAATGCAAAGGCTGCAGAAAGGAGTTTGCTATTAACTGAAAGGAGACCCTTTGATTCCTCTTGGAGGCCTTAAAGGAACCGAGCAGGGCAAATTCCTAATGTCCACTCCATACGTTCTTGTCGTTGCAGCTGTTATTACTATATGTTTATTCATATAGTATACGAACATGGATGGGCTGCTCACCAACACGCATTAGCCAGCGTGGTGAGTTTATTGGCTTTTTACTTCTGAGTTTAAGATCAAGAAACACCATGGTCTTTCTTCTCAGTGCCTGATAAGGCAGAATGAATGTTTGTGTAAATGATAAAGATTTTTCCAATTATACAATTATGACAGACAAAAATAAAGCATGGCCCTTAATCCCAGGAGGCTGTAAAGTCACCAATCAAGGCAGCGGTTGGTGGCCGAAGGCGGAGGGTGCTAAGAATATCCTGGAGGCAGACCCAGGCTGCCATTTGATGACGACTTTTTATTTAGGTACTTACAACTGCAGATCACTTTCAAGTGAAGGAAGATTGCAAGAATTCGAAGAAGAACTCTCTTATATTAAATGGGATATTATTGGACTTTGTGAAGTTAGAAGAAAAGGTGAAGAGACAATTGATTTAAAAAGTGGACATATGCTCTATTATAAAGGCACAAATATTGGAAATACAAGTGGAGTAGGATTCATTATAAATAAAAAGTGGAAGAACAATATTGTGGAGATTGATGGTGTATCAGACAGAGTGGCAAGATTAGTTATACAACTTAATAGCAGATATCAAATGCAGATAATTCAGGTTTATGCCCCAACAAGTTCTCACAGTGATGAAGTAGTAGAAGATTTTTATATGGATGTACAAAAGGCTTTTGATCAGAGTAAACAACATTTTAAAATTGTTATGGCAGATTTTAATGCTAGAATTGGTAAACAAATGAAAGATGAAAGTGTTGTAGGTAATTTTGGTTATGGTAATAGAAATGCGAGAGGACATAGACTTGTGAAGTTTGCAGAGAAGGAAAAACTTTATATTATGAATTCTTTTTTTGAGAAAAATGTTAGAAGGAAATGAACATGGAAGCATCCAAATGAAGGTACAGCAGAATTGGATTATATTTTGACTAACAGGAAATACATATTTCAAGATTGTAATGTTCTTAATAAATTTAACACAGGAAGTGATCATCGATTAGTAAGGGGTAAGATACATGTTAATGTAAAACTAGAGAGACAAAAATTATTAAGAAAAACTATATTTACAGTTGATATTCCTAATCTTCAGAAACATTCTAATGAATTTAAATTAGAACTTACAAATCGGTTTCAAGTATTAGTAGATTTTGAACATGATTCAGATTTAAATGAAATTAATATGAAAATAACTGATACACTTTTAAAAACTGCAACAAAGATAGCTGGTAGAAAAAAGCAGCAATTGACTAATAAAATTTCTACTGAGACTAGAGAACTTATGAAGAAAAGAAGGAATATGAAGATATGCAAGAATGATGCATTAAAAAGAATTGAATATCTCGAATTTTGTAAAATGGTGCGGAAAAGAGTTGAAAATGATATAAGAAAGTATAACTGTGAACTAGCAAGAAAAGCTGTAGAAGAAAATAAAAGTCTTAACAATGTAAAACAACATTATCTGCAATAAGGAAAAAAGATGGAATTATTACTAAAAAGAGGGATGACATTATGAAATTGGTAGAAGATTTTTATCAAGAATTATATAGTAATAAAGAACAAGTACCTCCTATATCTATTACATCTTCCGAATTGCCCAGAATTTTAAATGAAGAAGTGAGAAATGCAATTAAATGTATGAAAAAAGGAAAGGCTCCAGGTAATGATGGAATTATAATTGATATATTAAAAGAAGCAGGTGAAGAAACAGAAAAAATATTAGCAAAGTTATATACCAAATGTCTAAATGATAAAGATGTACCGGATGATTGGAAGAATGCAGTAATAATATTAATATTTAAAAAAGGTGATAAAGAAGATATTAGAAATTACAGACCTATCAGCCTTTTATCAGTTTTATATAAAATTTTTACCAAGATAATTACAACTCGTCTACAGAGAATCTTGGATTTTCACCAACCAAGAGAACAAGCTGGATTTAAAAGTGGTTTTAGTACAGTAGATCATATTCAAGTATTGAGAGAAGTTATAGAAAGGACAAATGAATATGAGTTGTCATTATGTTTTGGATTTGTAGATTATGAAAAGGCATTTGATTCTATAAACATTTCGTGATTGAAGCATTGGATCATCAAGGTATAGATCCAGGATATTGTCATATTTTAAAGAATATTTATAAAAATGCAACAGCAACAATTAGATTACATAATGATACTGGGAAAGTCAACATTGAGAAAGGTGTAAGACAAGGTGACTCCATATCTCCAAAACTTTTTACAGCAGTGCTGCAAGAAGTATTTTGTGGATTAAAATGGGAAACTAAAGGAGTGAAAGTAAATGGAGATTATTTAAGTCATTTAGATTTCGCAGATGATGTAGTTGTTTTTGCAAATAATGCTACCGAGCTGCAGGAAATGTTGCAGGAGTTATCAGATGAAAGTAGGAAAGTAGGACTAAAGATAAATGTTAAAAAGACTAAAGTAATGTTTAATCGATTTGCTCCAAATATGAAAATAAAGATTGATTATGATGAATTAGAAGAAGTTAAGAGTTACAAATACCTTGGTCAGATTATTAATACAGATGGAAACATAATAGAGGAAATTAATCATAGAATTAAACTTGGTTGGAGTGCTTTTGGTAGAAATAACTTGATATTAAAAGGAAATATGCCTATGTGTTTGAAAAGAAAGGTTTTTAACAAATGTGTTTTACCAGTTCTTACTTATGGATCTGAGACTTGGACACTTAATAGAAGATCAATACAGAGACTTCAGACCATTCAAAGAAGTATGGAGAGATGTATGTTGGGAGTAACAAGAAGAGATCGAAAACGCAATGTATGGGTAAGAGAACAAACAGGTGTTACTGACCTCATTGAAAAAATTAAAAGATTGAAGTGGAGTTGGGCTGGACATATTGCTAGAAGAGATGATAATAGATGGACAATTGAAATTTTAAACTGGATTCCAAGAGATTGTAAAAGACCCAGAAGGAGACCACATGTAAGATGGATGGATGAAATAAGAAAATGTGTAGGGGTGATGTGGAGAAGAGAAGCTAAAGATCGGAGAAGATGGATTAAACTTGGAGAGACCTTCATCCTGCAGTGGATTGATAATGGTTGATAATGATATAATGCAAAGTTATATACCAAATGTCTAAATGATAAAGATGTACCAGATGATTGAAAAAATGCAATATTAATATTAATATTTAAGAAAGGTGATAAAGAAGATATTAGAAATTAGAGACCTATCAGCCTTTTATCAGTTTTATATAACATTTTTACCAAGATAATTACAACTCGTCTACAGAAAACATTGGCTTTCCACCAACGAAGAGAACAAGCTGGATTTAAAAGTGGTTTTAGTACAGTAGATCATATCCAGGTATTGAGAGAAGTTATAGAAAAGACAAATGAATATGAGTTGCCATTATGTTTTGGATTTGTAGATTATGAAAAGACATTTGATTTTATAAACATTTTTTCAGTGATTAAGTGTCATATTTTAAAGAATATTTATAAAAATGCAACAGCAACAATTAGATTACATAATGATACTGGGAAAGTCACTATTGAGAAAGGTGTAAGACAGGGTGACTCCATATCTCCAAAACTTTTTATAGCAGTGCTGCAAGAAGTATTTTGTGAATTAAAATATGAAGCTAAAGGAATGAAAGTAAATGGAGATTATTTAAGTCATTTAGATTTTGCAGTTGATGTAGTTGTTTTTGCAAATAATGCTTTAGAGCTGCAGGAAATGTTGCAGGAGTTATCAGATGAAAGTAAGCGATTAGGACTAAAGATAAATGTTAAAAAGTCTAAAGTAATGTTTAATCGATTTTCTCAAAATATGAAAATAAAGATTGATTATGATGAGTTAGAAGAAGTTAACAGTTACAAATACCTTGGTCAGGTTATTAATATAGATGGAAACATAATGGATGAAATTAATCATAGAATTAAACTTGATTGGAGTGCTTTTGGTAGAAATAACTCGATACTAAAAGAAAATATGCCTGTGTTTGAAAAGGAAGGTTTTTAACAAATGTGTTTTACCAGTTTTTACTTATGGATCTGAGACTTGAACACTTAATAGAAGGGCAATGTAGAGACTTCAGACCACTCAAAGAAGTATGGAGAGATGCATGTTGGGAGTAACAAGAAGAGATCGAAAACACATTGTATGGTTAAGAGAATTGACCTCATTGAAAAAATTAAAAGATTGAAGTGGAGTTGGGCTGGACATATTTCTAGAAGAGATGATAATAGATGGACAATTAAATTCTTAAACTGAATTCAAGAGATTGTAAAAGACCCAGAAAAAGACCACATGTTAGATGGATGGATGAAATAAGAAAGTGTGCAGGGGTGATGTGGAGAAGAGAACTAAATCGGTGAAGATGAACTTGGAGAGACCTTCATCCTGCAGTGGATTGACAATGGTTGATGATGACATAATGCAATTTAATATTAAAATTTTAGGCAGTATAGGGAATTGGTAATTTTTATTTTTGTTTTGTGAAAGAAGCTAATCCAGGTACTACATATATATTATGCTATTATATATATATAGTTACTTCCTGTTCAGTTATATATATTCTAAATTGTTTATTATTTACAGTCATAATAAAGGACGTGAACTCCGACTTTTAAGCTCCCTACAGCTATCCACTCCATCTTATACAACTGATACACATGACCACATTACATGTTAAAACTGAGTTTTCGTTTGAAATTTAGACACTGTTTAAACTAAAACTCGGTTTTGATTCTCTGAATATTTAAATGGTGATTCTTATATATTCTATAAATATATATAATCGATAGAATTTACTCCCTTATTTAAAATTATTTAAATAAACTAAGGATATATAAGAACAAATGCTAAGGACAGATACTATCATCTGTCTTTCGAATAGTTTGTTTACGTTATATAGCTCATTGGAAGCTTCAATTACTACATACTAAGTTATATATATATGAATATAATATATACTTAAAAAATAAGTAGCCACTGCACAGGAACATTCATTACCAATTTGGGAGGAAAAAATGAAAGAAAAATAATATGCACAAACGTAGGCAACGGTCACAAACTAGTTACTTATGGTTTTCCATTCTTATTTTTTTCCTCAAACTGAAAATTGTAAATATTCTTTTATCGACTAATGTAACATTTACGTTTTATCTTTATAATATGTGCTAATTATTCTCATTTACGTTAGAAAAGATGAATTTACTTTCTAATAATTTAAAATTAATTAAAGTCGGTTTAGAAAGCTGAATCATTAAAAAAAAATTGATTAACACTAAAAAGAAAATTGTCTTTTAATACAATTGCATCTTTACCAAACAGTAGTTAAAATAATGTTTCTCTTTTCTCGCTTTAAAAAAAAAAAGTATGGAAATAGAATTTTTAATTTTTTATTAGATTGTGTTTACAACTTTGTTTAAATAAACATTTTGACAATGAAGTTTTTCCATTAAAAAAAAGAAAAAAATTCATTTTGACATCGTTGATTTGCATGTATTTCAGTACCCCCAAGGATCTATCTAAAGTTTCCATTTATAAAAATTGCAACAGCTTTCTAAATGCTAATTTAAGAAACAACAATGAATTTCATTGGATTTATCCTATTCGCGTGAGATAATGCGCACTTTGCAATTCAACAAAGTAAAATATTTTTATTTTTCTTCAAAATTAAATTTAACTAACATGATTAGTATTTAAATGAGTTCAATAATTATTGTAATTATTTAATTTGACATATTAGATTAAAAACCGTCTAAACGCAACACCGTCAATTAAGTTTTTAATGAAAGAAAGTAAAAAAAATAAAATAAAAATAAGGTTAGCAAAAATGGAAGCGAGATTTAAAATGCGATAGTTAAAAGTTAATTCTGCATAATTTTGCATATCAAAGATTTAAAATAATCTGTTAAGATGTTGTTTCAGAGAAACAACCTCAAAAGGTTTCGAAATAATGAATAATTGTAAACAGTCAGAATAAAGCTATTTCCTAATGGGATATATGTTATCCCATTATTTAACAAGTATAATTTTTTTAATATAATTAAAATTTTTTAGACCAAAAAAAAATTATATATAAATCACAAGAAACATTTTTCACAAACCATGTCTTTAGAATTTTGAGGGAATAGTTTTTTTTTTTAATAAAATGAATTTAAACCGTTTTTCTCTCTTTAATAATTTAGATCATGCTGCTAAACTAAGTAATCTACTGAAAAAAGAGTTGATTCATGGAAAAATATAGTGATTAAGCAAGAAATGAAAGATTTATCATTGATGGTAATTTTTCAATATTATCGTCATAAATCAGTGGTGGGAAATTTTTTCAGCCAAGGACCGTTTGGATATTTATAATATCATTTGTGACCTATGCAAAATTAGTAACTTAAAAATTAGTCTATCACAAATTTAATTAATTTACTCCTAATACATAAACTGACAGCCCAATTTCAACTTTCCAAAATGAGGAACATAATTTTTTTTATGAATTAAAGTAAAGTAACAAGACTATTATTATTAACTTTATCTTTCTTATTGCATTGCCAAATCCATATAATATTGATACCATCTATGTTCTAATAAATACAATTTATCCATCCCACTTTAAACACTTTTTAGCAAAATCCTTTATCGTACATAAATATTATATGATTTAAAAATTAAAAAGAATATTAATAAATGAAGTGATGGAGGAAATAAAAAGTTTATAAGGAATAGAAGTAATTAGATTATTAAAAATGAATAATATATTTAGATAAATAGTTGTTCTTAAATATGTATGTATATAGTTAGGAATGCACATGTATAATTTATATTTATTTTCTATTTTGTAATTATATTGTATATTTTATATTAACTGGATTATTTTATTTGGGTTTGGTTATATTTATTTCTGTTTAATTATGTATATATTTTATGTTGTTTTTAGTTTTTCATTATTTACATTCTTTATGGTATTATTTATATAGTTATGTATTTTATTTTGTTCATTATATCATAGCTCTGAAGAAGACTGCAGGGCAGTCAAACTGTAAGGTGCATGCATATATGTACAATAAACAATTGTGCTAAAAAGTGTTCAAAGTGGGTTGGATAAATTGTATTTATAAAATATTACAGCAAACTGAAGAAAATGGTGATTTTGGTAAAATTATCATCTATGTTCTTTATTACTTTTTACAATGCTTTTTTGCAATCCACTATTGATAGTTTCGATTGCCCCAGCAATCTTCTTCAGAATTTATACTTAGTTTTGATGGCTCCAATAATCTTTTTCAGACTTTCTATTTATATATAAGTAGAAGTTCTGAAGAAGATGGCTGGAGCAATTGAAACTGTCAATAGTGAGTTGTAAAAAGGATTGTAAAAAGTAATAAAGAACATAGATGATATTATTACTATTAATAACTGTTCTAATTTAATAACAATGTTTCCTATTTGTTTTATAACTATTCTTCATGACATACTTATATTTCCAAATTGCTTTTTATGCTCTAGAAACAGATTAATTTTATAGCAGCTAATATGTCTTTCATAAACTCCCCTTTGCTTTAATGATATATGGAAGCCACTTGATAAATCTACTTTTCAAATCTTCTATTTTAATATTTTTCCCCAACAATTTTGTTGAAATCAGAATGTTTTATTAAGTACTGCTTCTTAATGTTACATTCCTTAATATCAGGCACATCAACTTATTATTTCTTTCTTTTAAAAAAATATAAGTTCACCCATTTCATTTGAAAAGCATGATTTTCTGAGTCATTTTTTCTTATCTTACTTCATGTAGCTATTCTAATAAAAGAAATTAAATGCAAAATAATAATAAAATAAGGTAACATTTGAGTTTTATTTTTGATATGTTTGTCTGTGAAAATCACTTTAAAAACAAACAAAATGCCCTCTGCATTAGATTAAATCTGTAGTCAGATTGATCACACACACACACTATATATATATATTACAAAGAAATCAAGTCATATGTCACATGCAAGTTCATTATATAATATATATATATATATAATTAAGTCACATGTAACATGATCTACCAAAAAATACTTCTGTGGATTCCAAAAGTACTTCTGCGGATTGAAAGACTGTATATAATAGTTAATTACCATTATATTTATTATTTTTATTGTTATTATATATAAATAAGATTTGAAATACAGGCATTCTTATACCTGAAACTTAATTGTAAATATAAGGGATTTGAACTCAGACATTCAAGCAACCTTCAACTATCCACACTATCTCATACTACCAATACACATGACCACACACATGTAGAAAAGCTAAATGATCACCAATATATGTATTTCATGCTGAACCAGCAAATTATCATTTTCCACACATATATTTAATCAGTGCTCAGTTTATATTAAGATAGCAAATCCTTATACTTCAATGGACAGGCTTCAATGTACTCCAACTTCCAACTCTTCAGCCATCTATACCGTTAAAAATATAATGATAGAATGCCCAAATCTCATGCTGATGCCAATATTGTTATTATGCCCATGCTGATCATAGTCACTCTGAGCCCTCATGTATAGGACAGTGTCCATTTAAATACCTAGAAGAGGGATGTGCAGAATGTAGGCTTAATATGTAGGATTTGAAATACACCCGGATCTCGTTTTATGCAGATTTATTTAATGCGATTTTGAAGTTATGTGATTCATATTTCTTCTTAATATCTTTGTATGTGGTTTTTTTTATGTGATAAAAATTATTAGATCAGAGGTCGAGCTCCAATAATGCACTATTACTTTAAATATTATAAATTTTGCGCACTCGCATCATATTTAAAGTAATAGCGCATTATCGGAGTTCGACTTCCATCTAATAATTCCAATATTTTCAGCACTTTATTACTGTAATAGATTTTATGCAATAAAGATGTTCATAATTCACTTAAAATCAGGATTTCCCCATTTTATATACACACATTAAATTTTACAAGATTATAATGTAAATCTGTTCAAACGTTATAGATGCCTATACTATGTAAATTGTTGTTTTTGCATTTTAAATCACGTTCTATTTTTGCTTTTTATAAAAAGAGTATGTAATCCATTAATCATTTAGTGTCCACAAGTTTATTTTTAAAGGGTGAGTAATAGCGGTTGGCACAATTAAATTTGACAATTAAAATCTGATTTTTAATTGTAATTAACAATTTAAAAATTACATAACGTGATTGAAAATTAAAAAATTAAACAGAATTGAAAATTAAAAAATTAAACGGAATTGAAAATTAAAAAATTAAAGACAAAAATAAGAATTTAATTTTTAATTGTTAGTTTTAATTAAATTTTGCCCAACAGTGGTGAGTCGGTATCTTTTTATTATCGTAAGTCTAAGTTCTTATTTTTATTTTAAACTTTTAGTTTACCCTAATGGAGAGGAAAAAACACCCAAGAAAATGAATTTCTTTGGAAACAAAATTTCAATTTTAAATCACTTAGAGAAATGGGAAGGATCAACAGCGATTGGAAAATGGTTTAGTTGTATTTCCTCTTGACTTCATTTAAAGAAAAGCTACAGTACCTCACATCACATCATGACAAATCTGATGTCTCAAATAGCGATAATTATTAAAATACCATACATGTATGAAAAAAATGTAAATTACGCATAAAAATATATTGTTTTGAATAAAATTAAATACTGTAGTTAATAAAAAAAGTAAAAAAAGTTTGTCTTGTATCAATTTTTTTCAAATTTGAAATTTTTTATTAGTCATATTTTATTTCCTTATTTTTTTTTTTTTGCACGAATTTTATGTTGGTGCTTTGCTTTTATGCGATTTTTGAAAAATCACAGTCTGTATCCCCCCTTTTTCAAGGTAAGTTATGTCTATTTTTGTGCAATTTCTTTTGTGTGCATTTTCTGAGGAACCTATTTATCGCGTAAAATGAGACCCAAATGTATATATATATAATTTGTTAAACTATTGCACCTCTGATGGAATGAAATAGAACTACTATAAGATTGGGAAAACAATGATGTAGCTGAGAAAATACATTTTTTATTTACCCAACTATTAATTCAATATTTACATTATGCATCATAAAAGTTTTATACAATATCATATTATTTACATTTATAAAAATGTCTGTGGGCATGATCCAGAGCTTGTTAGGACTGGAGTTGGCTTACAGGCCATACATTCTCCACCCTTGATTAATTGTATCAAGCATTTGTGACTAATACATTATTTTCATGCAATATTTAATAAAGATATATATCGTGACAAAAAATACAAATTTAGATTTAAAAAAAATAGTATCATTATCATCAAAATAAACCATTAAATTACCCAAATCTGAATGTAGATAAATGAATGATGCAATAATAAAGCCTCTTTACAGGCACACATTGTATACCAAATGTAGCAGGGAGAGCCATTTTGGTTATTGTCTGGAAGAAATTCAGAAAGGATTAATCTAAAGATTGTAGTTTATAATAACTTTGATCAAATATTACTATTTAAGTATACATTTGAAGCATTTATGAAACAATTTTTTTATTTAAAAATGTGTAAGTGTTAATCAATTACTTTTTCAAAATCACTTTAAATAAATTAAGGATTTAAGAATCAGTCAAAAATTAATTTTTGATTTAATTTAAAAAATAAAATAACATTCATAATATTTTCATACATATAGAAAAAAATACCATTAGCAGACCCTCATAGATGAAAATAACCATTTTATCTCTAAAAGAAAAAAGCAAGGGCTAAAAATTTGCCATTTATCTCTCCACTATTTCAAATATTTATCTAAGTTTCTTAGGTTACTAATAGAATAATTTTATATCTATGAGATCAGTTTAAAAACATTTTAAAAATCAATAAATAAAGTTATATTACAAATTTAATTATAAATTTATTAATAAAATTAATTTATCAAATGTTCGTAACACAATTTCTATTTTTGAAATAAAATTATAAATTTAGCTTTCAATTTTAAATATTTAAATATGATTCAAGGTCAATAACATCCTAATATAATAATATTTATTAGTTACTTATAAACAATAGTTATATTTATTAGTGAATTAAATTTTAAAAGGTGATAACTTGTATTTATCTTTTATTTAAGAGTTTAATTTTTTTTAAATATTTATTGCAATATTATAATATTTTCATAGTTGTAATTTCATTGATTATATAGGAAGCTAAGCTTGTAAATACTTTAGATTATATGTGCGTTATCCAAAAATAGAAAATTCTATTTTTATAAATAAAGTATTTCCCTGTAAAATAAATTACTACTAATTTTTTGTCTTGATTTGTAATAGTTATTGCACAATTATTGATTGAAGATAATTTTGAATTGTAATAATTTCACAAATAAACATGATTTGGGTTATTTCTCCAAACAATGCTGTAAAAATTTGTGATGTCAGAAGATGATAGTTATTAAGGCACAATTAAAGTTGTGTTATGAAAATTTCAAATTCTGGTCATCTATGGATTTTTCTGGAAGTAAAATTTTACATTGAAATATATATATGTATAATAAAATACACATATTTAAAAATAAAGTTAGCAAAAATTCTCAATAGATGACCAATTACTAAAAAACATGTGAAAAATCTTATCAACTGTTCATGATTTTAAAATAAAATTATCTTTTATTAATCAAAATAATAATATGCATATGCTGTCAAAGGAAATAAAAACTTCATATGAAAAGAAAATAGCCCTATTAATTTCCTTTTCTCATTGACTCTCTTGTACTATGCTAACATTCTGACAGATTTCTTTGTTCTTACTAGATTTAAGCATTCAACTTTAATATTAACCCATTATTCTTTATCAGGATATAATAAATTTGATCTCATATGATAAATGTTTTTGTTTAGAAATTTAATAAATTTTAAAAAATCACGTAATTTTCAGAATTATTTTAAAAATTAGGTTTTAATCAAAACAAAGTGCTGTCACATCATCAAATTTCAAGTGGAGCAGATTCAATTTGCAAAATGAGCAAAATCTTTTTTATTTGATGCATGTTTTAAAAATCTGAATGAATTATTTTTAATATCTAGTGAATCTATCAATTTATGTTTTAAAAGTTTAAAATTTTTTCATAATTTTTACAATATTGCTAAATGCTGTAGCAGACTGTCGTGTTGATGACATATCTAGACAGTTGCATTTCCTGCAATCTTAATTTCTAAGGTAACATTGCACAGAAGAATATATTCTTTTATATTTAAAAATAAAACAATTCTGTAGAAAATAAATATGTAATAATATATATTTTGATTTCTAATAATTATTACACAATTATGATGCAAAAATAATTGTAAACTTTCTACAAAATCAAGTTTTACCTGTATAAATTGATAATGCAGATGATTTGTTCATACTATAATCTAATCTGTATTCTCTACTATATTCATTTAATATTTTTAGTAATAGGGGATATTGTTTTTTAGATGCCAGAAACACTGTAACATCATCCATGTATGCAATGCACGAAAGGTTTTCATTTAAGCCAGATACATATATCCCAGATAATTCTTACTTATTTCTTTAACAGGGGATTAATATATGTGGTAAATCGCAGTGCACTGAATGGTGATCCTTGTGGAATTGATCTTTGGGGGGGGGGGGTAAATGGTTGAGAATAATTTCTATTTAACGACATGGATCTGCCTATTTAATAATAAATTTGTGAGTAAATAAAGCAGTGCTTTAGATATGCCTGCATCTGTTAAAATCTCAGTTAGCAAGTCAACCAGAACCATATTAAAAGCAGACTTAATATCCAGTTAAACCATCATAGGACTATATTTCTTATTATTCCTTACAGAATCTATGACAGTCTTGAACAAAAAGACTGCTTGTTCTGTAGAAGTTCCTTTTTTGCAAATTGAGCTTTTTCTATTTTGGAAAGGAGATATGGCTCTAATTTATCTTTTGGTATTGCTTCTAAAATTTTTATTCCAAGAGGACTCATGGATATAAGATGCAGATTTTCTCATTCCTGCACTCCTTGTTTTTTAATAAAAGGCACTAATGATATGGGATATAGATCATTTATCTGATACATATCTTTAGATAAATAGTTTGCTAGATCAGATAAGTATTTTGCAGTGGGCTGACATAGGTGCTTGAATACAAACCTAGGAATTCCATGGAATTTCAGGGTGTTTTGAGTTGGAGGTTATAGCCAGTTTTTGAATGACTTCATTTGGTTTAAATTCTATTTCTTTTTCTGGTTCTCCAAGAAATTGTACTTCAGGATTGAAGGGTCTGCAACTTTGGAGCTTATTTTTAAAGTGTTCATACAATGGAACTCACATATTATTTCCTGACACTACTGTTCTGTTAATTTTTATTGCCATGGGCACTCTTATTACTGGTGATTGACCTAATGTCCACCGTATATAATTTCTTGACCATGTATGTGGCTTTCCAAGATATAGTTTACTTTTTTTAATTGATAAATATTCCTTCAGTTTGACACATGTAGACTTATATGCTTCTGGCAGTGCTTTCAGATAGTTCTGTTCAACTTCAGAATTGTTCTCATTAATAACTTGCTTATGAAAGTCATCAGCCAAGGCAAGCAATCTTGAAGAAGGAGGTGTATTGTGTGCAATATGATCTATTGTATATGAGACAATATTTATGAATGCTAACCAGGCGTGTACAGGATCTAATTTATGGGTTTCTAATTTTGTATAAAGCTATATATATTTCAGAATATAATAATTCAGTAGTGCAACTAGGCAAAAGGAATCCTATTGTCTTTCTTATGTGTCATATCCATATCCAATGTAACAATAGAGGCTAGATGATCTGAGATAGCAGAGTTTTTTAATTTAATACTAATATTATAGTGCAGCATTGGAGAATAAAATACTAGGTCTATTAGAGACCTGTGCCTACCATTGTTGAATGATACTGAACTATTTTGTAAATAGCCTTCCCCACTCATTAAAGGAAAACTCAGTCTATGGAGCCATTTGTTTACAAAATTGCCATATGACACATTGAAATCTCCCAATAGCAGAACAGGGTATGGAGTGGCTGCAAGTATTGTATTGATTTTTAATATTAATATGTTAATAATAATAGGACCTGGAGGAATGTATCCAAAATTACATTTAAGAGGATTGCATTATAATGAAAAGTAATTATCATTATATGAGGGTCTATATATAATATTTTGAAAGATTTAAATGGGCATGTGTGTGTAATTACGGTACCCATCCCTGCTCATGGCACAGAGGAGGTTTTTGAAAAAATCAAGAAGAAATAATAATAATAATAATAATAATAATAATAATAATAATAATAATAATAATAATAATAATAATAATAATAATAATAATAATAATAATAATAATAATAATAATAATAATAATAATAATAATAATAATAATAATAATAATAAAAAAAACAAATAAAATACATTTGTGACAACTAAAAAGTGTCACTAGCATAATTGAAAGAATTAAGAGACTGAAATGGTGTTAAGTTCAATGTGTTGTTAGAAGAAATAAAAATAGATAGATATCTGAAGTCTTAAACTGGATTCCAAAAGATTGCAATAGATCCAAAAAAGGATTAATGGAGTTTCTGGAATAATTTGGGAAAAAGCTATTGCTAAGATAAAATTAATTAAAGTTATTGTATAATGGTTAAAAATTATGATGATAAGAACATAATTTTTAGGTTCTTCAGCTAATTCAAGTAAAATAGAAAAGGCAAAAAGCGTGCTAAACCATGGTCTATACATATGTAGATCGGAATAAAACCTCTTCTTAGCTAACGTTCAAATCGTTGAAATAAATCAATAATTATTTTAATAAAGTAGTTATTAAGCATCAACACACACATTAACATATACAATTTAAGTTTTTGTTTTTGCAAATAATAATAGAAGATATGGTAACTGTTTTAACTAGCTTTATATAAGACAAAGACCTCTGCAGAACTTTACCACAAAATACTGCAAATTCATTCAATAGTAAGTATTAATTCACAGATTAAATCACATGATATTCAAACCCTCTAAAGGAAGATTGGAAAAAAAATTGTGGTTTTTTTTTCATACTTTATTCTTAAAGTGAGAATATATAAATACCCATTTACTAACATATTGATGTACAGTTTAGTTGTTATGACACGATTATCACAAACACACACACGCACAAAATAGAGTTCGTACATTTAGTGAAAGACATAAATAGTTGAAATATATATTCAATGAAGATTAAATAAGCTTGTATAATATGTTAGGCGTATTTACAAAGTTAGACTGCGTGCTGAAAGTTAGACTGCGTGTTGCTTTCAAATAGCTATACTTTACGAATGTTTTTCATTTTAGTAAATTCACTTACAGATTGCAAAGAAATTATTTACTCACTACGTATGTGCTAATTTTAAACTTCTTTATATAATTTTTATATACTGATTTTAATTTACTAGCTACTAAATTGATATTACCGTTAGTGACTGTTTACAATCTGTGATGTTCAACTGGGGAAAGGGCGCATGAAATTCAGTTTCAGAGATTAATATTTATTTTTATAGATCATAATATGTTTGATCAATGAATAGCGAATTCGCATAACTATGCTTTATAAAAAAAATAAAGAAGTCAAAATTTGACCATAGTAATCAAATTATCATTTAAAAACAGAGGATAGTATTAGCAGATCTGTTAACAAATAAAATTCATAGGTGATACCATTCTAATCTGCTCGACTTCAAGATAATCATGTGATAATACAGTTACCGCTATTCTTTCTCATTATAGCAGGACTTTCTCAAAGTCCCCCTTTTTGAATAATTCTAAAAATTTAGAGTGTTTCATTCATAAGACTTTTGTGAATATTCTGATCTAGCTAAGAAATTTAGCAATGTTGAACATCTGGATTGGCATATTGTTAAAGCATTCAACATGATTATTCCTGATATTATTAGCATTTTTGTTCAACAATGGAATTAACATCTACATTTTTTATTGAAAATAATGGTCGACATATTGAGCAAAACGCTAAGTAAAAGTTTTGTCTTTTTATTTTTTAATTAGGTAGATGGCGCTAATCAGAAATGTTATGTTGAGTTTGATTCAGAAACAGTTTAGCTTTTGACGCTGTGCTGAACAGCACAGGACACATAATAAAGGTAGTTAATCATGTAATGTTTAACCACTTCAGTAATAGAGTAAGCATAGTAATCAAGTACACTTGCTTGAATTAAAATTAATTTCTTTTGTTTATTATTTACTTTAATCATTCTGAAGCTTTAAGTTTCTGTATCCATTATTATTTCTTTGTTCTAAAGCGCGCAATTTTTTTTAATAATCCTAAGCTTATGTGTATCCAATATATATATAGACACCCACACACATAGTATATAAAATGTAAAACTAAAATATTTTAAACTAAATATTATAATGCCTATAATAACAATCTAATTCATTTTCACAGTGCTGCTTCAGAAGGAATACTTGGGTAGGGGGTCTTCTTTTTATTTAGACAGATCTGTTACTCACGTCAACTGTTCTCAAGAGCTCAAATCAAATCAGTGTGAATTAATGTCAAGCGATTATTCCGTTTAATAAGTAATAAAGTATGTTCTTTAAATGTGAAAGGCGAACAGTAATATTTAGTAAGAAAAGTGCTATTGAGAATTCGCAGATGAGATCAGTTTGGACGCAAATTAAGTGATCCAGAAAAAGAAAAAAAAGACCGTCCGTGAAATGCATGGTAGACAGAATTAAAATATAATACAGGATTAGTGACGATAAAATGCATATATATATATTTGTATCCCTTACATCACTTTAATTAATATAGTTTCATATAGTTAAAATCAAGATTTCATTTACTGTCTTTTATACATTCGTTTTATCAGTTTTTAGATATATAGTATATTTTGCAAGATTATACAACGTCGAATGCGCTTCATTAATTCAAATTATCTAATTCTAGCTCTCAATAGGTTATTAAAAATGTACAGCTATTGTTTTAGCAGTAGCAGACTTGTGCATCTAAAATAATAGCATTCAGGTATTATTAATGAGATTAGGAAATTCATGCATTTTGTTATAAAGTTAGTGAGATAAAAAAGTAATACTTAAAATAAAATAGAGGGCGCTAATACCTTCGGCTTTCAGTTTCAAAGATTTTAAATGTGAAATTTAGTTTCATATAAAAATCTAACTAAAGCGCCTGACATGTTAAATTAATGTTCTAAGGTAAAAGATGCACTTGAAAATAAAATTCTAAATTGAAGGATTGCTTTATTGTATTCTCTGAATAGAATGTCCATTTATCGAGAATGCGAGTGCCGTGCGTCTTAGTCAAGTACAAATTCAATTTAGCAATCGCCAAGATGGTCCTTTGTGATTTGTTAAAATATCTCACTGTTGTCAAATCGCCATTATAGTTTACAATTGTGAAATTAATAAAATTAATTTATTTTTGCAGATATTCTGAACAAAGAATACGAAGCAAAAGAAGGCTTAATTAATACATATTATTATCGGAGGTATACAGTTTTTAAGAGTAGCCGTAAAATAAAATAAAAAAAGATCAAAGTAAAATTTGAATTACACTTATTAACCTCAAGTCAATTAGCGCTATATATATTTTTTATTATTTAGCAAGTTATATATAATACAGAATTGTATATGTATCATCATCATCTTAAATGATAAACGCCATGTTTCTCATATCCTTTAAAGTCATCTACCTAAGGTTTATCGTTCGGAATTAAAAATATAGTAATATTATAATCTACTACAATAGTCTCTAATGGGTTTTACTGTATATTACACAAATTTTTATTAATAAATGATTTTTTTTTAAAATATATTTTTATAAACGTGGAACTAAATATATATTGTTATAAATTTTATTAAATCATTTATTTAAATTCTTACATATACTGATTAATATTTATTACGTATTAGTTTATAATTCTTTTCAAAAATGGTATACATATTTAAAAAGAAAATTGGTAGTTAAAAACAGTATATATAAAAAAAACATTTTAAATAATAACAGTCAATAATAATAAATTTAACACAGAATAAATTTATAAGTTTATGCAGTTAAATTTTTACAGATTGCCAAGACTCAACGAGGACAAAAAATAATTATTTAGACAATGGCTTATATCATCAATTAATAATATGTAATGTTAAATTTTCTACTCATACATAAATTGAAATAACTAATAAATAGATCGCTATGACAAAACAATAATTCCTTACGGTAGTTTCCTATTATTATGATTTTCACTTGACTCCCCCGTCTTACTAATATTTCACGAGTTTAAAGTTATATTTGATGACATTTTATATTATTAAAATATGTTAATTAACAAAAATAGTAACTATAAAATAATAATAATAGTAATTATATAATTATTTAATATTTAAAATTACTTTTATTTAAATTATAGCCGAGTTTAAAAGTTTTAAGCCGCATTAAATATATATATATTTAAAAATTAAAAAGTTTCTTTTCTTGCGCTTTTTACTACTGTGTTTTATTAATATCGTTGTGAAAGAGTTATTAAATGAATATTATATATATATTGTTATATAAATTACAGGAAAAAAATTATATATGTTTAGAGAATAATTATGTACTTATATATATGTACTTACATATATATGAGTATATATTTATATTTGATTCGAAATTATATATGTTTCTTGTGTTCCAGTTATTACACTATTTTTTTTTTTGTATATATCTGATTTCGGAGAATTAATTAACGACTTTAGTTGTCTCAAACATTTGTTAATTGATTATCAGGTAAAAAAAAAAAAGAAACATTTAAAATCAATTTCTGTTACGATATTTTAAAAGTCGTTAATAAACTTTGTATAACTTGTAAATATTTTTCTGAGTCGACAGAAATACAAATAGACCTAAATCTATACAATGCATCAAAAAGTTAAACAATTTTCATATTATAATTAGTAATAGTTAGTGTAAAGACGAAAGTTTACAATACAAATAAATACTTATTTTGTCTAAAATTAGTATTTTCCTTATTTATGTCTTTTTTTTTTTAATAATTAATCTTTTTTATAACTATAAAACATTTTTTTAAAAATTGTATAATAAGTGATTTTAAACTAATTTCAAACCATTTTAGTTTTGAAACGGAATATACTCTAATTATTTTTATGGATAAGTTAAAAGAATAACCAACTATTCGAATAAAATAATCATACAACTATAATTGATTTGTTTAAAAACTACTCAAAACTATTAAAAAAAAAAAAAAAGATGGTTTTAATAAAAATTTAAAGTTAATTTTTATTGTTATTAAAAATCATTTATTTTTAAATTGCATTTACAAAGGAGGGTATGTGGTTATTTAGAAATAATGGCGTTAACAAAACCAAAAATATATGTAAAAAATATTATTGTAGACATAAATAGATAAAGTTTATGTTCTTTTGACATTCATGTAGATTTTTGATGAATGGTATTACGTTTAAAATTATTTATGCAAAATGTACAATCAGATTTCATGTTAAGCTTTTGGGACCAGAAAGGCTCGGATAGTTTACGGTGTTTATGTTTTAATTATTAATTTTTGATGTGGGGGGGGGGGGATTAGAGCTGTTAAAATACTAGATGAAATATGATGTTTTAATAATGCTATGTATTTAGTTCTATCTTTTAATATAAAGCCATTTTTGAGATTAATTTATATTTTATGTTATTAAAGTAAATACCATTAATATTTTTACAATACAACAAAATATAAATTTATTTTAAACGGACATTATTATATTAAGTAATATTTACTAAGGCTGTAACCTCAGGAATATGCTTACGCCTTTGGGGTTTCCCTCTTTTCTTTCAAGGCGTAAGCTTGTGGTTAAGACCTGTAGAGGTCCCTACCTTCGCATTTTTCAGACGCATATTTCTGAGGTTACAGCCTTAGTAAATATTACTTAATACAACAAATTAATAACTGATAGTAATCAAGTTAATTATCAACTAGAATTTAATAGAGGAATGGGCCAAGGAAATCAAAGGTATTCAGAATTCAGTATTCTCTGCGAATATTTATGGATGTGAAGAAATAAAATAAAAATCCTTATGACTTTATGGCCCAGAAAATTAGTGAAAAAATTTCTGAATATCATGAATAGCAAATAAAATAGACCAATTGATTTGGGGTTTGAGTTAAGGCCGATATTTGACTGGGAAGACCGATGTGTTCCACATATACTATGTATTTACTGGAGGTAAAAGAAAAAAGAGTTATCAATAACAAAATATTTAGGGTCAGCATGACAAAAGTATAACTAAAAATCAATTTAGTAGCTTTTTAAATATAAAAACAAAATATATTTCATTAATATTTTAAAGCAGTTGTAGCACAATGGTAATACATCGACTAACCATTATTAGAATTTGGATTAAAATAAGGGCTATTAATTGCTTTTTTTTTTTTTAAAAAAAGATAGAACTTACTACTTTCAGCAGCTAGTCATATAATTCTTTTTTGCTAAAGGATAAAACAAGAATGGAAAATGTCCAAATTCCCTCCATCCCAAACGGTCTTACTGTTCCTCAATTAATGGCTGTTTTAAAAAAGTTTTACCCTGTAATGGCCCATTTAAAAGCTTCTTAAAAAAATCTATTTATATTATATCAATAAGTAATAATTAATCCTGCAGTAATAATTTAATCACAAGATTAAATAACAAGTGCATTATATAATATTGAACATTTACATATGTTACCTATTACCCTCAAAAAATCATGATTCTTCTACAAGAGGAACAGATATTGAAAACCGGAGGAGCAAAATATATGGAGGCTGAAAATAAATCCTTATCTCTAATAAATGACTTTAGCTAGCAGTTTTTCTCCATTAATCCTAACACTGCTTATCTCTATTATTTAAGTTAATCAAAGAAATGGCAACCGTAGACAATTTATATATACTACAATCAGAAATTATTCAACACAGCTATATCTACATTGACAACTTTCTGCTTAGTCATTTATTATCAAAGAATATTTGACTAAATTTTGATTATTTGCCAAACAAGTTGCTTTTTTTTTTAAGTGTCTATCTTAATCTACCCTTAAATAATCATATTTCTTTCTTTTTCAAGATGGCAATTAACTTTTCTATACAATATCTTCCAACACATTTTTCCTAATTTTATTATCTCTGCTTAGATGCCCAATTCATCTCCTCTTAATACATATTTTTGGTGATATCTATGTTATTAATCTTATATAATGAGCGTTAATAGCTCTTAACAAGCTTTTCCAAATATCTTTATCCCCAGATTGTTTTGTAGCTGCTGGCTGTTATCAGTGAGGTGCTAGGATATTCAAACATTAGATCTAAAAATACCAGCTCAACTCCAGCATTTATCTAATAGTTAACTATTAAGTAGAAAATATAAAATTCTCAGACATCCATATGTTTTTAAATCCAGCTACCTAACTTAAATAGCCATATGGGATATTCTAAAAAGGTTGTTAAGATCTATTAATGCTCATTATATATTATTTGTAGTACAAACTTATTAAGTTAAGTCACGTGATGTATGACTTGATTTCCTTTCAATTATTAATATTATATAAATTAAATAGATATTTTTTATTCTCTAAATCTATATTATCTTTTCTTCCCACTTTAACAATTTTTTTTTACTATACTTGTAAATCTATATTCCAAATAAAACATTAGGCAAATCTATTTTATAAATCTAGTTTCAATGATCCATAGAAGCATTTGTTAACCCACTTATTTCATTCTCATTTTCTTTATTTGTATTTTCATCTTTCCCATTCTCATTTTCTTGATTTGTATTTTCATCTTTCTTTAATCAATTTTACAAATATGTAAAAGCAATAACTTGTTCAATAACATTTTGATTATTACTTATTTTTGATCCTTTTTAATCACCAACCATTTCCCCTTCTTTAGTTTTATTGACGTCTGTTTTGTTCTCAAATTTAACTCAATATTTGAAAACACTAATCCTCCTCTTCCCACTGCTAATTTCACCTCTAACAAAATAACACTAATTTAACAATTTATGGGAGCCTACATTAAATAATATCTGAAAATAAGCTATATGCCTCTTTTTTTTCTTTTCTTACAACTATTTTTCATGTTATATCTTACCTTGCCTTCAAATAATGGATTAATCAAGATTCCATCTCGTCTATTTGTATATCAATTGGTCCGTGGTGAAGAATGCTCAATACGATCAAGATAAGATTGAGATTTAAGATAAAAAAAATTTGATCATTTTAACTGCCCCTAGTGTTTATTGGGTGATTTGTGATATGCGGTATAATACTTTATATTATTTATTAAAACAAAGACATAAATGCATATTTACAATTTATTTATATATATATAGTGTTATACCTTTTCCCTGATACTGTCGGCTTGGCATAGCTTTTAGTTGCTGTGCAACTATTTCTATAAGGGATTTCAGGTACCTTTCTAAGCTTACGTACCATTTTCATCTGTACCTGCGATAGCTTGCCTCATAACTAGATATGGTGACACTTTCCAACTATTCTATGATTGGTTTATGCCTAGAAGCCTGTTCTAATGTGAACTTCACTGTCCAGCCATATAATGGACAATGTGTATACTTTGACAGTTGCTGTCTGAACTTACCTCCAAAAAGTGACTATTTATGTATGAAGCGATGAATACTCAATCTCACGATAAAGGTAAGGTTGAATCTCAACTATTCGAGACAGAGTGAGACATAACACATTTTTAAAATTAAAAAAGAATCGACAAAAGAAATAGTAACTCTCTATTCTCTATATATCTATCAACAATTATTTATTCTTATTATTATTAATTGTAATTTGAATCCCGTTACTTCTTCTGAATTAAAAATAAAAATAAATAATTGAATGGGTTCATTATTCAGAGGGAAGGGAGTCGGGTTGTCTGAGAAATCTGTAAGACTTTTGAATGCTGGGTAGAGCCGTAAATGGAATCGATCGCTGCTACTTGGACCATTGTATTAAACCTCACAGACTTCATTAGATTCAAATACTCATATTCAGGACTCTTAAAAGAAGCCAAGTCATAATAAAAATTAAAAATAATTGCTCTTACATACATTTCAGCAGAATTAGGACTTTTTCTGTAAAGAAATCATAACCGTTGAAAAGAAATATTAGACTACAGTCCTGAGTCATAGGTTCCATTTCAAACTCTTTCCTCACTTAGTCTTTAATAATTAATTGGAATTAGTTTACTTCTTTATCATCTCCCAGGTTAGTTAAAACTTTTATCTTCACTATTGCACAACTTATTTCATCTTTATCTTACTTTGTTTTTCAATTATTATTGATAAAGTCTCATTATTTTATATGATGTAAAGTCATATATTCTACTCATCTTTTTACTTCATCTGCTTTCTTTATTATCAGTTTACCCATTCTATTTTTAAATATTAATCTGTTCCTTTCCTATTAACATTTTTATTGTATTATATATTAATAAATTTAGCTTCTTATTATATTTGTCTATTTATCCACATTCCCTTAAATCACTGTTTTCTAACCTTATATTTCCGAGCTCTAATTCACTTAAGCCTCCTTTCAACCATATATATATATATATATATATATTCTTTTTAAAAAATAACTTTAAGTTTTTCTTATTGGCTTTTTACTTCAGCCAATGGAAATGAGTTTGACCATTCTAATTCTAACAAAATAAAGATTAGAAAGACATATATATATAATAAAAATGCACCAGATATGGATTTTACAATACAAACCTATCATTCATATGAATATACTTTCCAAGTGTAGAACATGTCGTTTTTTTTAAATTGTTTATATAACATATTGTAGTGCTGTCTTTTTATTCTGCAACACATTTTTCTTTCTAATAGCCTTCATACTTTAATTGTAGTTTTTCATTATATTCTATTCCCAACCATATCCCAACAAAAATAATCAATCTTGCCCTTCTTTTAAATGTTTTTGAAATAATCTTCATATTTTATGGGATATGCTTCTCTTGCAAGAATTATATTCAAGTTTGCTATAAATATCTCTTTTTTTATTAAAAAAAGTCTTGTGTTGATAGTTCTCTCGCATGTTCAGTCCAAAGATGTCATTTTATAATAATGGACGCCATTTTGATTAGTCATGTGATCTTGCTGTCACATCTTTAATAACCTCAATCCTATATTTGAATTTACTTTATCAATCAATTTATTACTATTTACAGCTATTTTCTTAAGTAGCAGTTTAAAAATTTTATCAAATACTTTCCATTTAATTTATCAGTATCCAATTTCTTTTCTCTCTCAAATAAAGTATATAATATCAATTTAACTATTTATAAATAGTGACCTGAATTTATAGCTCCAGCGCTGAGCTCTCTTATTAATACTATATCTAAATATTTTGAATCACAATATAATTAAAATTTATTCAGTATCTTTCTTTCAACTTTTCACATGTCATTGCGATCTTTAATCGATGTAATTATTACTATTGCCCATAAAAATATTTATTTAACTTTTCACCTCCTATTTCTTGCCACAACCCATAATATTTGCAATTTTATTATAACTGGTCTGTTCTATAATAAAATTCAAACCCCTCACCCACCTGCCATTTTTATTTTTAACTATTTTAATATTTTTTTCTGTTTCTTCATATATCGTTTCTACTTCATCATTATTTTAATTATTGATCAATTATCCATCTAAATAATCACCAATCGTTCGAAAAAGTTTTCAGTATAACTAGCAGCGATTTATCATTTATTGGAATGTTATTTACTTATATAAAATTATCTTTGGTTTTTGGAACTAAAACATTTCCTCCATTATATCTATTTTAACCTGAAATAAAACATTTCAAACTGATTTTCATTTTTCAGGGATCTATGATATCTAGTTTCCCTGTCATTTTTGTCAATAAGTTTATAAACTTTTTGATTTATTCTTGTAACTATTTTCACCTTGTTTTTGAAGTCGAAAAATACTAGATCAATATGTTCAATACAGTATATATTTAATCTGACTTTTTGATTAAAATTTGATAGTATTTTTAAAATAAAAAATATGCTTAATTAAAATAAGATAATAATTTATATAAAAAAATATTTGTCAATAAAAAATCGGCTTTAAATATAGTGTTAAAGAATTTTGCTTTAATTGTATTTTTTTAAAATTCTAATCTATTAATTAATTGTGCATTACACTCAGGTCGATCCAAATAAAAACGGGCCCGGTGCAAATATGACCTACGGGGGGGAGGGCATTGAAATAGATTTCGTTCAAAAAAATAATAATTTATTGCATGTTGTTATTTATTACATTGCAGAAATTGGTATAGTAAGGAATGCATGAAAATGATAAATAATTAAAAGTTTGGAGAGTAAAGAAGTAACTAAGTGATGATTATATAATGTAAGATGTAAAAAGATGCATTGATAGATCAAAGAGAAATGTTATTGTTTTTATGATGAAGATATATACATTTTTATATATTAATTTTATTTGTAATAATAATGATGTAAATATGTATTTTTATAGATTGTCTACAGAAAATGTGGTCAAAACATCGGTGTTAAAGATGTGAATATATATATATGTTTGATGAGAAGAAATAAAGTTTTAAAAAGAAAAGAAGAAGAGTATATAATTTAATTGGATTTAATGAAATAGAACATTATAATTAAATTATTTTAATAAAATTAATATTTCAATCACATAAAAAATCATTAATAAATTAAATTAAAAAATTAATTGTTTCACGTACTTATAAAATACAATTTGATATGCAACTGACTAGAATATGGTTACAATATGCGATTTTGGGTTGTTTTATAACAAAATAGTTGATAATATCATCATAACTTAAGTTATTTAGCTAATTCGGATTCGATAGATAAAATGATCATGCAGGTAAATCGTTCTTCACTAATACTAGATCTCAAATAATTTTAAATTATTTTCAATCTTGAAAAAGATTTTTCAGAACAGTAACAAAATTTGGATATAATTCAAATAAATTATTTTAAAATAAATATTGTAATATTTGTAATATTGTGATCCTGGAAGGCAAAACTTGAAGATATTTTTTTTTAATTAAGAAATTATTTTTATTAATCTAAGGTTTTACATTTTACTCAATGGTTATAAATGTTTACAATGTAAATCTGATATCTATATTAGTTCTTATATCTTTATCTTCAATCAGTCTAAGATGAGATTTCAAAACAGATTGGAAAATATATAAAACCCTCATCTCTAACATTTACTAACAAGATCTCATATTGGGAGGCATACAACTTGACCAATAGGGGGATAGGGTTCACCCCCAGTACGCTGGAGATAACCAATAAGGGGAGAATCTCCAGGTTCAGGTATTGGAATCTAGAAGCTAAATACTTGGACTTCATAGTCAAAATGAACTTAGAGGCACTCCCTACAAATGCTTTTGTAGTATACAAGGAGGATTCACTAAGGTTGACTCCATATGCCAAATTTGCAAAATGGAAGAAGAGATCATAGGGCACATGCTTTACATATGTCAAAGACTGAGTATCCATAGAAATGTAATAAATGCTTATATAAAAATAAATAAACACATCATTATATTCCTCAAGGACTGCATTAAAAAGGGAATATACCCACTTATAAGAATCTCAACATTCCTGGCCTTTTTCATTTGGAAAATTAGATGTAAACTAATTATTGGACAATCGAAAAAAAACACTAAACAACTACTAATAAACTTTATTAATGAAATCAAAAAGAGGGACAAATCAATAGCGCCAACAGAAATATTTAAGGCCACATGGGAATTGTTTGATTTACCAGACGCCAGTTAACCTGTTTTGAAGACAAATTTTGATTTTATTAAAAAAATGAATGCAATCAATATCGTCTTGCAGTACTTGCAGTATGTAAGACTTTGCAACATTTAAGATCATTTTCAGATAATTTTTGAATATAATCCAAATTATATATAAAAAAATCATAATATCTCATATTTGTAAAGTCCTAAAAAATGAATTTGCAAGAAATGATTTTGAAATGTCTGCAAGAACTAAATTCAAATTATGACTTCTTTAAGGCATATATTGTGCTTTGGAATTCTTTTGCAGGAAAAGTGCTTGCAAGCCTTTATATAAACCTATTATATTAGCTCCATTATTGTGCTTTTGTTCTTGGATTGGTTGACACCAAACATGGACTAATTGCAAGTAATATTCTAATGTATGTATATTCAGATTAAAACAAAAAAAAAAAAACAGAAAATAAAACCATTTTGATTTTACATAATCAGTCAGTGGGCCTTCAGAAACATTGGACCTTGTGTGCTTGCAATGTTCACACTCCCTCAGGCTGGCCCTGATTACACTGCTTCTCTAGGATTTTTGAGAAATTTGTTTCATATAGAATAGAATATTTGCAACATCTGTGCATAGAACATTTTGCACATGTGCAATTTATTAACGTTATAACGTTATGAAAAAATTTCATGTAAAGTAAGATTTGACATTTCTGTCAATTCTAGAAAATCATACTTATAATAAAATCGACATACAGCTAATAAAATACCTCATTGTCTTTATATAATTTTCATTCAAATAATTTTCCGCTATTATTCTGTCAATAAGTTTACATTCTTTTTGAGTATGTTCTTCTACTTATTCTTTCAATACTTTTTAAATTCAAAGGCCTTAAAAAGGCACTTATGATTGGATCAATATGCTCAATATATAATTAATCTGACTATCTAATTATAATTTAAATATTAAAATTATATGACTTCACAATGTAAAGCTTGTATTGTTCTAAATGACAATTAATTATCATTGTTGAAATTTAAAAAAAAAACCCTCCCTCTAATAGTGGTTTCTAATAATCTAGCATCAGATTTGCTTGCTTCCCTGGTTTTTTAAATTTCCAATTTTATCTGATGCTATACTGGTGTTGTACTTCCTTCTATTAAACTTGCAAACTTTCAGATGTATGTGCAAAAAGCATAATATATTTAAGATAATATATCTCTTAAATGAAAGATCTATCTTAACCTCATTTTAAACAAACCAAATTGGATTTTAACAACTAAGAGGTTGTTAGAGTTTATCATTGATCTCTAAAAGTAAAATTAAGCTTTTGATGAGAGGATGAAATGTTACATAAAATTACCCTAGACAAGGATTTAAATGTTATCTCTTGGACAAATTACTCTATTGTCTACTTACGATTCCTGCTTTAGAAAAATAATCAACATAACCACAACTAAAATCCTAAGACTTCCTTTGCACTCTGCAAGTCTTCTCCGCAACCCAATGATCTCAGTAATACTGATTTGTTATCATTATAAAACCCACATACCCTGTCACCAATCACTGATATAAACCTCTTCCACAACATGCATACCATAATAAAAAAACTTCAACTAACTAATTTAAAAAAATCCCATAAAATTAGAAAACTTCAAAAGATTTTAAAATTGATTACAATGGTTTATCTAAACATATAGATGATTAAAGTTTGATGTCTCCTTTAATTAGATAAGAACAATATATTCTAAAATATATCCCAGATTTAGTAACCATTACAAAAATATGTTCAAACTCGCCATATAATTTTCTAAATAATTTTTTCATTGAATACGCATTTTCCCATAAACCCAGTAATCATTGGTGGTCGAGAGGTCAGCGACAGCTGCTTTACAAGCAGTTGCCCCGGGTTAGTGGGTTCGCTTCCCTGCTGATACTATGATACATGAGAGAACCCCCCCCCCCATACTACATATTAACTATATTTCATATTATTGTCATATACTCTTAATTATAAATCTAAAGCTGTTTTCATTGCAAGCATATCAATCGTAAAAACTGTTATTAAGTACTCGCTATTTTATCAGCTGTAAATATTCCTTCTATAATTTCTTGATATCACTTTAAATTTGTCTATAATAACAGCAGTAATAATGTCTTTTAAAGAATCTCATCTTATATCGCCTGTTACACTATATTAAATCTTAAAGTCTTCTAAGATGTCCATTACCTTTAACCTATTCATCCAAGTTGGAACCAATCAACGCTTTAGTTGCTAGTAAGCAAAATTATTGAAATACAAGTATAGTGTATATTCTTAACCTATGTGTAATAAAAGGGTTTGAACCCAGATTTCCAAGCTCGCTACATTCATCGACTCTATCCAATATAACCGATGCACATGACATGTGAGAAGATAAAATCATCATTGTTTTTTCAAATGCATCAATCTTATTATAACTATGTGAAATCCCGTTATTTCAACCCTCTCCTAATTATTCTTCCTACAAATATTAACTTCTCAATACTGGATATTGGTGAAGATTAATTTTTAAAAAATGTAATAAAATAAATGACCCATCTAATGTGAGATGCGTTCCATTATTTATTATTCCAACCCATTATCGCACAGAAATATCTATGTTATCCATTGTTCTTCCATGTGTCAAAGCATCGGCCGGGAAGCAAACTCGCGAACCCGAGAAAAAACTGTTTGTAAGGCGGCTGTACTACCCTATCTACTGATACTACTGCTGTTTTAACTATATAAGCTTTTAAATTATATTATTCTATAAATTTTACATGGTTAGAAACAATTTTAGATACCCACCTTCTCTGTGAAATATTTAGACAAGTCTTTGCCTTGCATTATAATATTTAAAAATGTTTTATGCTCTGGGATATTTATTTATCAAAGACCAATACAAAAAGTGGAAAATTAACTATATTTACCTATATCACTATTTCTGTAAAATTCTTCTATCGCTATTTATCAAATGCTTTCTTTAACTTCCATAAATTTACTCATAAACAAGGATTTTAATTTTTAAAAACTTTATTCACATTATAAAATAATATATTTAGACTCTTCACAACTATACAACTATTTTATAACTAATTCATTAATTTATTATCTAAAAAAATAGATTATTGTATTACTTGTTTTTGTTTAGATTTGCCTTTTCTAGTACTCAGTCCTATTTTTACTCATATTCAAGTCTGTTAATTTAATCTATTCCAAAGTAATTAGTTTAATTAGATCCATTTCAGATTACTATAGTAATAAACATGTTAATCTTTTTTTTTCTTTTTTTAAATTTTTTTACAAAATCTTATAATTCTTCTTATTAATTGTTAATTGAATTTGTTTTTCTATTAATTTTTCAAGAAAATATCTTCAGAACATCTAGCTTTATTAAAAATTAAAAAAAACAGATCAAATAGAGTGAAGAAAAGAAAGAACATAAAAGAGAAGAAAGACGGAGAAAAGAAAAAACAAAATGAAGAAAGAAAAAGGGGAGAGAAAGAAGAATTTAAAAAAAAAGAAGAAAAGTAATTATCTATTTTACAAATCTAAATATAATTCTATAGTATGTTTAATTACCTAAATTAGTTTTATAGTTGATAGTAATGTTAGTAAGTAAAACAAATATAATTTCATATTTAGCTCTCTCTATATGTAAAATCCATACTTTATTTGTTGTCTGAATATATGTATTGTAACAGAACGAGTTTTTTTATATAATACTGGAGGGATATAAGGCCACATCTTATAGTATGTTTGTTAAAACAGGCAAAACTCTCCATACAGTAGTGCCACTCAGTGCAAAACAGAGCAATTAATGGATGCCAGAAGGCTTGTGCATAAAATCTTTATCTAGTGCCTACTCATCCAATTTCCCCAGACTAGTTTCTGGCTTTTGGCCTTCATCAGTGAGGAGCCTTGTATGGAGATTTTTGACTGTTTTATTAACAGTTATGAGCAAGCATAAAAAATGGTGATCATGTGATTTACAGTATGTTTGTTTGTAATGCTTTCCTGGAGCACCTTCTGAACTGGCACTCCAGTAAATAATTTTATTATATATATATTTTCCATAACACTATCAAATTCACATACCAAATATATATATATTTAAAAATTTAAATTTCCTTTTTTTAATTTCATTTTATTAATAATTTACTGGGGCTATATTTCTCACATTTATTTATATAATATTAAAATATTTTGTTTAATTTATATCTTAATATTTTTTTTGTTAAAGCAACCAATTAAAAAAAGATGCCTTTAAAAGGCAGGGTACATCCAGTGAATAAATAATTATCAATTATAAATATAGATTTTGGGCAGTATTTTATCAAGTATAAATTAGAGTATTTATTGTAGAAATAATCAAATGGTTTTATTTTTCAAGAATTCATAAGAACTTTAAGAACCGGAAGTTTCAGAAGTGGAATTGACTCCCCCTCCAAGAACACTTGCTACTGCATCAAACCACACAGGTTACTACTACTACTACTACTACTACTACTACTACTACTACTATGACTATGACTATGACTACAACTATGACTATGACTATGACTACTACTACTACCACTACTACTGCTGCTGCTGCTATTCTATTGCTACTGTTACTGTTACTGCTATTACTACTGCTACTACTACCAGTAGTATTGTTGCTACTGTTGCTGCTATTCTACTGCTACTGCTACAGCTACTACTACTACTATTAGTATTGCTGCTACAGCTGCTACTATTATATTGCTACTGCTACTGCTACTACTGCTGTTACTACTAGTAGTATTGCTGCAACTGCTACTGCTACTATTGGTAGTAGTATTTCTGCTATTGCTTCTGCTATTCTACTGCTATTGCTACTGCTGCTACTACTACTACTACTACTACTACTACTACTACTACTACTACTACTATTACTATTATTATTATTATATGCCATCAAAGTGACATAGATTTCTGATGATCATATAAGTGATATTCAGCTTACATTTAACATGCCTAATTAAAGGAGAATAGCTAATGACTTCTTTTTTGCCATATAATTTGTTAAGTGATATTAATATAAGCTTTTACATGTGCTGTTTAATATATTAAAATGTAAATGATTAAATAGAATTCTGAAAACAAACAATAAACAAATGAAAACATTTCTTGTGAAGATTGTTAAAAAAGAAAAGGCAAGACTCAACACAGATTTGAATATAAAATAAAAGATATGACCAGCTAATAAAAGAATTCACACTTAGATACATACTTAGTAGTCATTCATTATAAATTCAAAAAGGCAATTTTGTATCTTGATAAATTCTAAATAGCATCTCTTTTAAGTTAATTATTTTTTACTAGAATCTTCAGCCGCATCCATTTTTATGATGATTAGTCCATCCATCTTGTTTGTATTTTTCTTTGTTTTCTACACATCTCAGTTTTTTTCTGACAAAAGAGTTGAATTTTAATCAAAATTACATTTAGTTTGTAAAACTTCTATGGGCAGATATTTTAAGATATAACAAATAAAATATTTATATTCATAATTAATATTTCTGTACTGTAATATTCATTACATCCCTCTCACACAATGTAAGGACTGGTTTCTATCCACTTTTAACATCTTATTCAGGGATGTAATCATAAACATGGGACTAGAGACATGTAAAAAAGATCTATCACCTCTAAGATTCACATTTCACGCTGAATCAGCACTCATCAGTTGGCCCAGACAACAATCTCTTACACATAGCTTTATCATTGTTCAGTATATATATATATAATAAATATAAAATTATAATACCCTCTATAAAGAAAAAAATATTATATGTAATTTTCAAACAATTTATCTGTAAAAAACAGCATACTTTAAATTCTTTAGTAGCGCTTTCAATTACATAGTAATTCTTGTCAACCGTAAATCAATTTGAAATTTTAATGTTTTTTACTGTTAAATTGTTTGAAAATTACATATATATTCAGGAAATTACTACAGTTTAATTGATAAGTATCAAATATGCTGCCCTCATAACTTTGACACAAATCACTTAATGAAAGTATATTAATATTTTTTATTAATCAGTCATTAAACTACAGATTATCCAATAATGGACAATATTTTTGTAGGTAACTTGGATATAGCGATGTAATAGAAATTACTCTACAAAAATATTATTCGTTATTGGCTAATCTCTAGTCTAATGAATGACTAATAAAAATTATTAATACACTTCCATTAAGTGAATTGTACCAAAGTTGTGAAGATAGTAACTTTAACATTTATTAATTAAAAGGTAATACTTGATTATCTATTTATGTACATATACTGAACAATGATAAAGATATGTGCAAGAAATGGTCATCTGGTACACAATTGATGAAAGCTGTTTGAGCATAAAATGTGCATCTTGGGGATCATAGTTTTTTTTCCCATATGTCATAGCATCGGCCAGGAGGCGAACCCGCAACAACCAAGCAGTTGCATTAACCTCTCGACTAACAATGCTTGATTGTAGATCTTTTTCACATGTCTTTGATCATATGTTTATGATTACATCCTTTCACAATGTGTTAAGCGTTAAACTTGTATAGAAATCAGTCCCTATCTTGTGTGAGAGAGATGTAGTGAAAATTATACTATAGAAGTATTATTCATTATTAGATTTTCTCTAGTCTAATGAATGACTAATAAAAATTATTAAAATATATTCATAATCTTTTTAAAGAAAATAAAAAAGGAAGGAATATTTGTAAAATTATAAGAACTGAGAAGGAATCATACAACTTATTGTTTTAGAATGACTAGTAAATAATGTAAATGATAAAATTATAATAATTAAAAAAGCAAGTCATATATAACATGACATTACTTTTAATGACCTTGTAATTACAAAAATGTACACAGAGAGGTCTAGTGTCCGAATATTCTAGCTCTCCACTGACATGAGCCATAAGCTCGAAACCAGTTGGTCTGGAGATGAGAGTGTTCTGTGTAGAGATTTTAAATATTTTCTCACACCACACATTAATTAAGAGCTTGTTTGCGCCAGTGGTATGCTCTCTATGTGCATAATGTAAATGAATATTAAAAAGTATAACTTAATGTTTATACAGTTTAAGTGGTATTAACAATAAGTCCAGAAACTATCTCTGTTTTCTGTGAAACAACATTCCTATATCAATAAATGCAAATAACAGTAATAGATTGTTAAAAATGAGTCAGGACCCCTAACCTCTAAATATCAAATTGTAATTTTAGTGAAATTGCTACAAATGAGGCCCTTTTTTATTTTTTAAATACTCAGTTTTAATTTTAGAATAATTTCCACTGCAGTATTTAAATTAGGCTAATATACAAATATCACTTTCTACTATGCAACATTCTCAATAGAGGAATGCTTAAAACCATCAAGAGTGCAAGATTAGTGGTTCATTTTGATCCACTCTTTTTTAAAAAAGGAATCTAGCTTTTGCCTATTTCTAATGGCAGACATTTGCATAACTGGACCGATAGAAACTCTCAATTATTCTTGAGTGAAAACTGTTCCAAAATTTCTTATAAAGATGAAGAAACAATAAAACAGGTATTCATTTACATCTTGGTAAACTTTTCTTCTATGAATCCAAAATTGGACTATGACTTTGGTGAATAAAACAGAACAGCGAAAACTGGAGTCCCAGGCTCCCTCTAGTGGACTCTTGATCCACTCTTTGCAGTGTTATTTAAACACAGTTTTTGGAAAAAAGCTTCTGTTTAAATTTCAATACATTAAGCTATGTGTATTTAATATTTAGATTCACTAAACTGGATTTTCATTTAGATCATGAAGTTGTTAAAAATGAGATGCCATTTTATTCTCTAAATATTCATTTTCAATTTCAGAATAGTTTTAACAACTGTAATGTAACATTAATAACTAGTGCAAGGAATAAATGGTATAATTTTTATCATTGTATTTTTTTGCAATTTATTGAGTTTAAATATAGTTTATACACAGCTTCTAGGATTGTTGTTAGTTTCATTTATATATTGACTAAACTTTATTTACATGTATTCATTCTGCCTCAATCAGGCAACTGAGAAGAAAGACCATGGTGTTTCTTGATCTTAAACTCAGAGGTGAAAAGCTAATAAACTCACCATGCTGGCTAATGCATGATGTTGGAGAGCAGCCCATCCATGTTCGTATACTATATGAATAATCACATAGTAATAACAGCTGCGACGACAAGAACCTATGGAATAGACATTAGGAATTTGCCCTGCTCAGTTTCCAAGAGGAATCAAAGGGTCTCCTTTCAGTTAATAGCAAACTCCTTCATTCTGCAGTGGATTGATAATGGTTGTTGATGATGACGATACGAAATAAAATTAAAATATTATTTATCTTGCAGATCTCTACAGTAGAAAAACAAGCCATTTACTTCATTTCCCTGTAATAAATAACTGAATGATTAATCAACTTGATCGGACATAAAATCATGGACTAAAGGAATCATGAGACAAAGTGACGTAAATGTGACGAAACATTATATTAGTTGCTTTCTCAGAAATGATTTCCCCCCAAAATCTACTTTACAACTAAATTTTTACATATCTCTATTTTATTTTATTGTGTGCCATTTTATTTATATATATATATAAGCATTAAATAAGACAGTCTATAAGAAGCTCACTGTAGAAAAAAGGATTCTCCAACAGCCATCTCTCTCAATCAAAAAGAAAAAGCAAAGAGGTCCCCAAGAAGTCATTCCTCACCAGGCATATCCATGGTTAAATAATGATAGTTTTGAACAGTTTTCTATCCTTAATTTAGCTTTCAGCTAAGAATAATTTAAATGTCCATTTACCTACCAATATTACATCAGCAACAAAATATCATATTTCTTTAGCTTATATATATATTATTCATTAGCAAATTCTTTTATTTTCCCCACTGGCTTGCTTTATTATGTAAGCTCTAGTG
Source organism: Epiperipatus broadwayi (assembly GCA_028023455.1). Classification (NCBI taxonomy): domain Eukaryota; kingdom Metazoa; phylum Onychophora; class Udeonychophora; order Euonychophora; family Peripatidae; genus Epiperipatus; species Epiperipatus broadwayi. The sequence goes on along the minus strand of JAQFVV010012536.1, from coordinate 1,153,046 downwards.
ATCAATAGATGCTGTACGACAATGTTTATTAATACCTTATATAGTATTATCCTAGCTTATGGCTTACATCAGTGATAGTTTATTGGATCTTTTAAACAAGCACTTGGGCTTTCGGATCTAACACCCATGAACCGTTATATCCATTAGCCCCCCCTCCCTTTATTATGGCCAAATTAAATATTATATTTTTTTATTTTTAAACTAAATCTATTTTCTTGCATAGTTATATTAGATTTGAAAATTGCTTCCGTTTTTATGTGTTAGTTTTTAATAATCTTGGTGACCGTTATTCTTTGGTCAGAATTTGTACAAAATCTTCAGCGAAGAATAATAGAGATATCCATTTATCCACTAATATTGGATGAATGGATGCGTTGACTAGTGGCTGATTATTTGAGATAAAAAATCTTACCTTTGCTGGAAAATCTCCAACTACCTAAAAAAAATCCTCCAAAATCTATTCTACTATTAAGTGAATGTTTTAGGTAATTTTCCATCCTCTTGTCAACTTTCTGTTAAGACTAGTCGAAATATCCATTTACCTATCAATATTGGATGAATTGATGTGTTGGATATTATCTGACTACTTGATAAATATCTTCAATTACCTAAAAAATCCCGAAAACTTATTTTGCTATTGAATTATAAGCTACTATAAGCATACCAAACTAACACGCTATATGTGTGTGTATGAATATAAAAATAATAGTAAAAATTAAAAATATTATCGCATTTGAAAATAAATAAACAAAAATTCATATAGAAGTTAGTCCTTTTCAAACACTACCTTTTTTTAAATATCAAGGTTAGCTCTGAGGTACAAATACGAACGTAACTAATAAATAGTGTTCCCAAGTTAGCTTAATGTCAATATACATACATGCATACACTTTAAATTGATGATAGACTTTATTGATAACATTTTTATAAACTTTACAAAAATATATATAAAATAGACTGTAGAGAGAAGAAGAAAGGGCTACAAAGTATTCAGCAACGATCAATCGATATATTTTTGAGCTAATGAATGAACTTCACCGTTGTACACAGATAAAGCAAAAGCAAATTTATTGAGTAATAATAAAAAATTAAAGGCAATCTTTCCAATTATTTCGTCAATGGTCATAATCATAAATTATGTTAATAAATTTATGTTTCCATCAACGCAATTATTGCTAACATCGTGACAACGCGATGAAACACAAATGAAATAAATCACAAAATTTAGACAAGGCTGGTGAAATAAGCAATTTGTTAACAAATGAATGTTATGCAGTCTTTACTAACGACTTTCTCTATTATGAGATATTAGAGCATAATTTACAGCTAATCATTTATTTAAATTGAATTAATCGACAGCAAATTACTAAACTTTATCTAATCTATACCTGATCAACTTAAGCTAATTAATATATTTCTAATTTTACGTTTTCTCCTAACTTAAAACTTGCTAAGCAGCTGATTGTTAATAATAAAAAAGTTAAGTTAATTTATTTCAAACTTAGATCTTGAAAGGGAAAACAAATTTCCGAGCCGAAAGCAGTAGGTTTAGTCCCAACAGAGTCACGTGATTAAGGCTGGTATCATAATACTACGTCATCAAAAAAGACTGCCAGTAATTTATGACTCACATTCAGTTTGCAAAAAAATATAAGCGCTTTTACCCTCCCACATCGATCAATTTAATTTGAAATGTCGTCTTATTTGCGAGGAAAAATAAGAATAGTTCAGTAAATGACTATTTTCCTATAAGGCATAATTAAATTCGCTGCTCAATGCAGGAATGTGTGCTTACGGGCGTTGTCGTCTCCGATGACGTCTTTAAAGTAAATGTTTTTTCAAAGACCATAGAGGAACTTCCACCACCATTTGTTATTATTGAATTTATCAATTTTCAGAAACATTTAATTACCTTTATAATTTTATATATAGGCATGTATATTAAGGTGTCTGGCCCAAAGAAAATTAAAGTTACTAGGATACTACGACCAAAAAAAATTCTTGACTATTATTGGTGTCTACCTGCCATTTTTCTCTAATGTGTAGCTACATCTTATACGTTAAATGAGCCCTTGTCAAAATTAAGTTATTTTAAAAACATCGGCTGGGAAGCGAACCAAGATATATTTTATCCATTTTTAAATAAAAGGATGACTATTAAGGTTTTAAAACATTTAACTATTTCCCTCACTATTTGGGATGTTAACAAATAATTATTTAGATCAAACCAAATCACTTAAGATAACCTAAAATGCATACGAAAAATAACTTTGAGATAAAACACTATTGGGGTTTGGTTAAATGGATATAGAAACTATAAAATTACCATACTTACACGCACAGTGTTGAAAGTCAAAAATGGATAAATATTAATTAAAACATTTTTTTTTTTTAACTTGCAGATTTATTTCGATCGGCAAATTTAAATAATTATACAACAAACAAAAATAAATAAATAAATGTAAGAATAAATACTGTTCAATAGATAAAACTAAAAAAAATAAAACCGTGTTTTGAAAATATTTTTTATTCTTGTGATAAGTTTATTTACATTCGTAAACTTAATATTCATTGTTAATTGTATATTATTTTCAGAAAAAAATATATTATATGATTTCAGCCTATCCGCAGAAATTAGACTAAGGCGCATTCAAACTTATAAGATTCGTTTAAATTTTTATTGCATCCTTTACATTTATTTGTTAATTATTTTAGTAAGAAATAACTTCAAAGCAAAAAATACAAATCCATCGCAGTAATCAATAAAAATAGAGTATGAAAAGTAGCATACATACGTTTGAATTCATAAATTTGTCTATCAAGTATGATTATAACACAATTAAGTTTGAATTGTTTATGTATATATGTATATTCATAGTATTTTACTGTATAATATAATCTAACTTTATCTTTCCTAGTTGCATTGCCAAATCCATATACAGTGAATAATAACAATGTAAAGTATAAAAGATATAATGTTAGAGTTAGATATTTAAAAGATTAATAAGAGTAAAATAAAAGATAAATGAAATAAAAATAATATATATATGATTATAGGAAGTATTAATTGATAAATATAGAATATAAAAAAGAGTAAAATATATAATATATAAAACGGTAATAATTAAATAATGATTATAAGATGTATATAAACAGGCAAAATTCTCCATACAGTAGTGTCACTCAGTGCAAGCCAGAGTAATCAATGGATGCCAGAAGGTTTGTGCATAAAATCCCTATCTAGTGCCTACTCATCAAATATCCCCAGACTAGTTTCTGGCTTGTGGCCTTCGTCAGTGAGGAGCCTTGGATCCGAGAGCACTGCACCTAGATCTTAGGATCTGATGCCACAAGCCAGAAACTAGTCTGGTGATATTGGATGAGTAGGCATTAGATAGGGATTTTATGCACAAACCTTCTGGCATCCATTGATTATTCTGGCTTACACTGAGTGGCACTACTGTATGAAGAGTTTTGCCTGTTTAATAACAATTATGAGCAAGCGTAAGAAATGGTGATCATAAGATGTATATATAATTTAAAATTATATGTTCATGTATAATTTATATTGATGTATTTGTGTTATTGTTATTATAGTTCTGAAGAAGATTGCTGGGGCAATCGAAACTGTCTCATTAGGTTGTAAAAAAGCACTGTAAAAGTAATAAAGAACATAGATGATATTAACATAATATCATATAACTAAATGCTCTGGCAGTTTGATGCAACAGAGATCAACTTCTTCTGACCTCAAAGCCATTAGACTTTTTTTATTTATATACAACAAAATATAAAAGAACATGTTCAAAAAGTGTTGCAGAAGGGCTTTTACTCAGTACATGAAAAATAAAGGAGTTGAAGGAACTTTTCAGATTAAATAAATTTAGAGACAAAAAACTGTTAAGATGACACACTTTTAAAGTGGTTAATGTAAATGCATTAAAAAATCTAAATTCAAGATATTCCACTTCTGGAAACAACTATTATGGCAAAATATGTAAATTCCATTTATACATGATCAATTATCTGGTTAATGTAAATGCATAAGAGATTAAGAAGTCAAAATGCAAGATGTTCTATTTCTGGAAGCAGCTTTTATGAAAAAGATGTGAATTTCATTTATGTATGATCAATTATCATCCATTCTAAAGAAATCTTTCCAGTCTCTCCAAATATAATCATCATCATCATCATATTTAGTATTCTTCCACCTTCTCCGCACTTCCATCTTTTCCAACATACCTTCACCTTTTTATTCCATATGTCAAAGCATCGGCAGGGAAGCGAACCTGCAAAGGCAGCTGCGCTGACCTCTCGGCTGACAACGCTGTTATTTACCTTCTTTTTAAATATTTTAGAGACTTTCAGCATGTCACAAGTTCTCTTTCTCTTAAAGCCTATTCATCCCAATTTTTTTTAAAAGTAATATCCTTTTTAATTTATTTGCCTTTTGTTCCATATCTACCAATAAAAGTCTTGCATTCACAGTTCTCCATTTTATCGGAATTGCAATCGAAATATGTCAATAGTTTTTGAATCACCACATTAAATGAACCATAAATTAATTTTTCAAACTCAAAATTTTAAAAAGTCATAGCAACTCTCATGATTTTTTTAAACTTATTATTTCTCTTATCAGTTGTTTAGCTTCATTTAATCTATACATTTTCAGTCCGTTTATCGGCCTTAATTCATATTTTATACATTATAGAGTTTTTAATTTTGTATTACTGTTGGTTTACTTTTAGCATACAATTGTAAATGATCTAAGCGCTAGGAACTCTGAATAAGACAAGCTTAATAATAAAGAGTTTTATTAAAGTATGCTGAGCAACTTTTGATTCATAATATCAGGATTAAGATATCGCGAAAGCTACTCGGCACACTATAATAAAATTCTTCATTACGCTTTTTTACCCAGAGTTCCTAGCGCTTATATCAATAGTAGTAGTTTTAGCAATTTTAGTTCTGTCTATTTACATTTCGTCTTAAACTTTTTATAATATTTACTAATTCAAAAAGACAAAACATGCTGATGACTTCCTTGTCTCCCTTCTTAATTTTAAAGGCAGGTGCTGCTATACATATATGATATTTTGTCTTGTTCATTTTACTCACAACCTCATTTTTTATTTTATTAATAAACGTCTTAATGTCTTTTATGTTTTTATTTCTAAATATGATGTTGGCAGCATGTTTAAAGTTGCTGATGATTTTTTTTTTTACTTTTAGCCAGTATCGATGTAAATATGAGTTCTTCTTATATGACCGGTTTTATTAAATACTCAGTTTACAAAATTGATTAGTTAGAACGGCAAAATGCAGATGTACCCAACTCTCTGACCATATTTTATGTATAGCTTCTATACTATATAAACATTCTTCATAAAAATCATAAGAGATTTCATAGATTGCTTTAACAAAAAAAGTTGTACAATTTAAAAGTAAGAAAGTAGGATTAAAGATAAAGGTTAAAAAAATTGAAGTAATGTTCAGTGAATTTTCTCAAAAGAAGAAAATAAAAATTGATAATGATGATATAGATGAAGTTAACAACTACAACTACAATCAGATTATAGCTATAGATCGAAACATAATGGATGAAATTAATCATAGAATTAAACTTGGTTGGAGTGCTTTTGGTAGAAATAACTTAATATTAAAATGAATTTTGCTTATGTTTTGAAAAGGAAGGTTTTAAATAAATGTGTTTTATCAGTTCTTGCATATGAATCTGAGACTTGAACTCGTAACAGAAAACAATACAGATACTTCATACCACTCAAAAAAGTATGGAAGGATGCATGTTAGAAGTAACAAGAAGAGATCAAAAAAATACATGGGTGAGAAAACAAACAGGCATTACTGACATCATTAAAAAAAATTAAAAAATTGAAGTAGAATTGGGCTGGGCATATTGCTACAAGAGATGATAATAAATGGACAATTGAAATTTTAACCTGTATTACAAGAGATTATAAAAGGCCTAGAATAGATGAAATAAAGAAGTGTGCTGAAGTGATATGGAGATGGACTGAACTTGGAGAGGTCTTTATCCTGCAATTGACTGATGATGTTTGAAAATGATGATGACTGACTCAAATGCCTTGGAATTATCATGCAGCATATGTTGAATTCTTTATAATGCTGTCTCATCTTTTCAATGTCTTTTATATCCCATTTGCATAGCTGAAAATATTTTTTCTATGTAACTTATCTATCAAGACTAAATTATTTTTAGCCCAATTTTACTTGAAATTTTTTTAAATGCTGTATTATACATGAATTTATTTAACAATATCTATGCAGCTGTGTATTAAACTAAAGAGAAGATCTATAAAGAAAAGTTATATTAACCCAGGAAATAAATAAATAGTGGGATGGGTTTATTGCTTTGGTATTCACAACTTGTTTATTGATCTGGAAATTCATAAGAAGGTTGTTGCTCAGAGTTCGTAAGCAGTTTGCTGCTGGAAGTGACAGATCTCTGTATAATCCATGAATCTTAGAGTTTAGAGTCTAACACTGGATAATTGCACCAAACCAAAAAGGATATTAATCCAACGTTATACAGAAAAATCTTGAACCATCATCTAACCCATGTTTTTCCAGCATCCCAAAGTTACAGAATTCTGTATGATCTATGGATCTTAGGTTCTATAGTCTGACACTTGATCACTGCACCAAACCAAAAAGGATATTAATACAATATTATACAGAAAAATCTTAAACTATCATCTAACACATGTTTTTTCCAGTATCCCAAGTGATAGAACTTTTTATGATCCATGGATCTTAGCTCCTAGAGTTTGACACCCAACCATGGCACCAAATCAAAAAGAACATTGATCCAATATTATACAGAAATATCTTAATCCATCATCTAAAACCATGTTTTTCCAGCATCCCAAAACAACAGAACTCTGTATGATCCACGGATCTTAGGTTCTAGACTCTGACACTCAATGACTGCACCAAACTAAGAAGGGTACTGACCTTATATTATACAGAAAAAGCTCAAACCATAATCTAATCCATGTTTGTCCAGCATCTTGAAATGACAGAAATTTGTATGATCCATGGATCTTAGATTCTAGAGTTTGACATTCGACTACTGCACCAAACAAAAAAGGGCATTAATTCAATATTATACCAAAAATTAGAAACCATCATATAAAGCTATGTTTTCCCAACATCCCAAAATAACAGAACTTTGTATGATCCATGGATCTTAATTTCTAGAGTGTGACACTCAACCACTGCACCAAACCAAGAAGAGTATTAATCCAATATTATACAGAAACATCTTAGACAATCATCTAACCCATGTTTGTCCAGCATGCTCTGTTATATATTTTCAAAAGTAAACCACTTCTTTGCTATAGAATAAATATCCACCAACAAATGAGTTACGATTAACATAAACAATAGAAAGAATTAGAAAAAATAGTTTTTTTTTAGAAGTTTGTCTAAATATAAAAGAAAGTCTATGAAAATGGTATTTTTTTATATACAGAAACAAAAAAAAAAAGAGCCAACATAAAAATGGAAGCAAAAGAATATATTTCTTATTTATTTAGCATATAGATTTATTTTTTAGACATTTTAGCTAACTTGTAATGATTTTAACCAAGAAACAGATTCATTAGAGACTTTATTAAACCTTCAATTCTGCCGTTGTGACCATAGTTTCTATAATCATTAATTATGTGGTTTATGGCTTGCATTTTCTCACATCTACTTATATCAATGGTTATTAAATTCAACTTATGAAGCATATAGGTGGATGACCATGAGATATCCTGAAATGGTCGATAAGACTCCAGTCGCATCTATAAAAATCAAATCCAACTGAGTCCATTATGGATCTGACAAAAGATATTTGTTCTGAATCTTATAAGAATTCAATTTCTTAGCCAAAATTATTTAATTGTAAATTTTGGGTTGAACATTCAAAAAAAGATACATTGGTCAAGCGTTGGTGGTCAAGAGGTCAGTGACGGCTGGTTTACAAGCAGTTGTCCCGGGTAGCGGGTTCACTTCCCGGCTGATGCTATGACACACGAGAAAAAAAAGTACATTGATTTGAGATAGGTTTAAGTGATGAAACCATATCTTGATTTATTGGTAAATCAATATAAGCTGTTTATATGTTTTCTGTAAAGCAACTTATTTTTTGATATTTGGCTGAGAAATACTAAAATGACAGGTGGAATTGCAAAGTAGAGGATTTTAGTGTGATAGTAATATTTCTTATGGTTAGGTTTAAATGAGTATACAGAAGTTTAGGTGGAAAACTTATTTTCAAACAGGGGCAAAGTATATACCATCTGAATATGCTATAGTGCTAAAGAAACTGCTTGTAATCATAAGTCTAAAGTGACAGCCAACTTTTCAAGGAAGCTATTCTTAAAAATTAATTTTGATATAACCCTTAGATAAATGAAAAAAATAAGTCTATTTCTAAATAGTTTCAGGAAGAATTATATTTCAATATATTAGTGCAATAAATTATATTCATTAAATTTTAAATACTGAGTTCAAATTAATATTTAATTAAATTCCAAAAAATAATTAAAATATACCAATAATAAATGCTATATGTTGATAATAATAACTAACTGATACCGAGTGATTTAATTTTTTATATATCTAGTTTATAGAGATTCTTGATTTTTATAATTAACATACGCACCCTCACCATTGAGTTAATCTCAATTCCTTGACCCCACTTCTAAATATATTAAATTATAATTACATTTCTGCGGTGAATTTTTAAATCATTTGTTACTTGTTAAATGAGTTATTTATTTTTAATTTTTCATTTCAGATATCTTTAAAAAAATTATTTGATGAATTATAATTTTATTTCAAAGTTCATACACACACAACATAGATGTGCAGATCTTTTAATTTTAGAAATTGGTGAAAGCTGTTGATGCAAGTATAATTAGTATGTAAAATTAATGTTGTGGTAATGTTTGGTTTATAATAATTGAATTGTTATTGGAATTGATAGGTGAACTTGAAAATATTTATATTTATATTCTTTTCTTCTACCAGAGGAAGTACATTTATGCTGTTGTAATTTATTTAAACTTAAAATAAGATATAAAAAAGATTTTTGAAAAATAATATTTTTATATAAATAGCCAACTAAAACATACAAAATAATAAAGTAATCCCTTCTCAGTTAATTTGCTATTCTTGGAAAATATCAGAGATCTTAAGAATATAGACTTGTTATACAGAAATTGGAAATTGCAGGAATATTGTTGTTTCAGAAAAGCATTTGAGACTCAAATACATCATAAAAATCAAAAAGTCCTCACATGCTTTTCTATAATGACAATATTTCTGCAATTTCCAATTTCTGTATAAAAAGTCAACATTCTTAAGATCTTTGATATTTTCCAAAAATGGTAAATTAACCTTTGAAGCGCTAATTATTTTATTGGCCGAGTAAGGTAAAAGTCTAAACTTTTAAATGGTCAAGTCACAAACTCAACATCAAAATATATTCATCTTTTAATATTATATTCACTTTAGTTTCATTTGTAAAAGTATATTAATAATATATCAGATTATGAAAGTGAACGAAAGTTTTTTCAAAAATAAATTTCTATTTATAATTATAAAAATATTTGATAACAGCAAATCTGAAACAAACATTACTGACCAATCAAAAAGTTTTGATGACATCAGTGATTTCTTTTCCAATTTTACATTGCATGGATAAGTAAATAATTTTTGCTAAAGCCTTAACTATTTTTCTAAAATAATTTTATTTTTAGCATATTTTATCAAAATAATTTATAATATGTCAAAAAACACATCAAAAAAATACTTTTAAAATTTGTGCAAAACATTCGTTTATCACTTTCGAAATGAAAGAAAAGAAATCTTAGCAGTTTTGTTTTGACAAGCGACTTTGACAACTGGCTTTCTTTGAACTTAATGGTTACAGCCAATCAAAATGAAGAACATCCAGCCTACTTGTTTTGTTATACTTTTGATGTCAGGTTTATTGATTTTTTACTTGTAAAATAATTCAAGAGAGGGCAGCATCTTACGGAACTTTTTTTAACCTTTAAAAAGTGCGCAAAATATTTATCGTAGCGTTAAAAGTAACAGAATTCAAGTGATTTGAAGCGGCTTCGTCATCTCCCATTAATCAAGAAAGAATTATTTTGTTATTTTGGTACTTTTTGGTCAGCTAATTTACATAAAAGCATTATTTTAAAAAAATCATTTCTTTTTTTTATATCTTATTTTTTACTTTTTAGTTATATTTGCATACTATTTTTAAAAAAAAGTAAAACAATAAAAAAATCAGACAAAACTTATAATTTAATCTTTTTTTTTTATCCAGATGATCAATCTGCAATTGAAACTTCTAGAAATTGAATTTGGAATTTTCTTTATCTGGTGAAAATTTTTGTTTTGGATTTAAAATTTACGTTTATTTATTTTTTAATGTTTTAAATACAAAAAAATTCAAAAGATGGCAGGAAAATCAAATAGGCAGTCCATGAAAGCATCTAAATTTCTGGTGATGATAGGCAACCATTATATATTTTGCACTCTCAAACTTTATGAGATAACTTTAGAAAATATTACGATCATCAAGAAAATATTATGATGCTCTAAAAACTTGATCTTTTGGAATGTTTATGATTATATTTGTAATGTAATTGTGTAATAATTATGAAAACTCAAAAATAAATGTTTTTACATATTTATTTTTTACAAACGTGTTTTATTTTTAAATATAAAAAAATATTTTCTTCTAAATATTATTACAATAGAGATAACAGTCATGAGAAATGCAGATGTGTAAAAATGAGGTCACTCACCTAATTGTGTTAATATCTCAATATATCTTATTAAATAATCACAGTTTTCTTACATCTTTAAGCAAAATAAAGTGGTGGAAAGGGAAGTGCAGAGTAAGAGATTGAGATCTGAAGAAGACTGTGAGAAACAGTCAAAACTGTTATTATATTAATAAAAAATATTTGTTTAAAGGTGTAAGGAGACTGTGATTATTTAATAAGATATATTGATGTATATGAATAAGAAAAATTACTGAAGAAGAAGGAAAAAGTATATATAGAATTATATGTTATAATATCTAGCAATATCATAAAAATTGGGAAGAAAATGTAAACTTTTAAAACATAAATTGATAGATTTATTACTTATTAAAATAGTTTGTTCAGATTTTTAAAACAAACATCAAACAAAGAAGATTTCATTCATTTTGCAAATCTAATCAGCTCCACCTCAAATTTGATGATTTTACAGCATTTTGTTTTGACTAATTTTTAAAATAATTTCAAAAATCAAATGTGATTGTTTAAAATTTATTTAATTTCTAAACAACAATATCTATCAAATGAGATCAAATTTATTATATTTTTATAAATAATGATGGTTTAACCTTTCAATTTATCCTCATGATCAAGCTGTGTTTGATATTTCTAGCAAATAAATTTGTGTTTTTCTTTTCCCTGGGGAAAATTTTGTGATTTGTGTTTTTCTTTTCCCTAGTGAAAATTTTGTGCCATGTTTTTTTAAGGCTTTAAAATTTGCATATTTATTTTTTAATATTTTAGATACAAAAAAATCAAAAGATGTGAGGAAAAATTGAATAATTGATATTACAAGGGAACTGAAAATCATGGTTTAATGAGTAGATATTGCTTATTTGCTGATTACGAACTTTGCCGAGAGTATTTCATGGAAATATTAAGATTCTCAAAAAAATATTATGATAGACTAAAAACTTGATTGGTTGGAAAGTTTATAATTATATTTGTATTGTAATTATATAACAATTATTAAAAATCAAAAATACATATTATTACATATATATTTTTTACAGAAATGTTTTATTTTTAAATATAAAACAATATTTTCTTCTGAATATTGTTATTATAGAGATTACGGTCATGGGAAAACAAAGGTTTTTAGAAATGATATCATTCAAAAGATTATTATAATATTTAGCAATATCATAAAAATTATGAAAAAATTCCAAACTTTTAAAGCATAAATTGATAGATTTAGTAGTTATTAAAAAAATTCATTCAGACTTTTAAATCAAACATGAAACAAAAAAGACTTAATTCATTTTTCAAATTCAATCAGCTCTACCTGAAGTTTGATGATGTGATTGTTTTAACTAAAATATAATTTTTTTAAATAATTCCAGAAATAAAATGTGATTTTTTAAAATTATTATTTAATTTCTAAACAAAAATATCTATTGAATGAGATCAAATTTATTCATCATCATCAGCATCAACCATTATCAATACACTGCAGGATGAAGGTCTCTCGAAGTTCAATCTATCTTCTCTGATCTTTAGCTTCTCTTCTCCATATCACCCCTGCACACTTTCTTATTTCATCCATCCATCTCACGTCTCTTTCTGGGTCTTTTACAATCTCTTGGAATCTAGTTTAAGATTTTTATTGTCATCTATTATCATCTCTTCTAGCAATATGTCCATCCCAACTCCAGTCTTTTTATTTTTTTAATGAGGTCAGTAACAACTGTTTGCCCTTTTACCCATATATTGCATTTTCAATTTCTTCTTGTTACTCCCAACATGCATCTCTCCATACTTCTTTGAGTGGTATGAAGTCTCTGTATTGCTCTTCTATTATGTGTCCAAATCTCGGATCCATAAGTAAGAACTGGTAAAACACATTTATTTAAAAACCTTCCTTTTCAAACACACACATATTTCCTTTTAGTATCAAGCTATTTTTATGAAAGCACTCCAACCAAGTTTAATTCTATGATTAATTTCATCCATTATGTTTCCATCTGTATTAATAATCTAACCAAGGTATTTATAACTATTAACTTCTTCTAACACATCATAATCAATCATTATTTTTATATTTTGAGAAAATCCATTAAACATTACTTTGATCTTTTTAACATTTTTCTTTAGTCTTACTTTCATCTGTTAACTCCTGCAACATTTCCTGCAGCACTAAAGCATTATTTGCAAAAACAACTACATCATCTGCAAAATGTAAATGACTTGAATAATCTCCATTTACTTTCACTCCTTTAGCTTTCCATATTAATCCACAAAATACTTCTTGCAGCACTGCTGTAAAAAGTTTTTGAGATATGAAGTCACCCTGTCTTACACCCTTCTCAATGTTGACTTTCCTAGTATCATTATGTAATCTAATTGTTGCTGTTGCATTTTTATAAATATTCTTTAAAATATGACAATATCCTGGATCTATACCTTGATGATCTAATGCTTTAATCACTGAAGAAATGTTTATAGAATAAAATGCCTTTTTATAATCTACAAATCCAAAGCATAATGGCAACTCATTCATTTGTCCTTTCTATAACTTCTCTCAATACCTGGATATGATCTACTGTGCTAAAACCAGTTTTAAATTCAGCTGTTTCTCTTGGTTGGTGAAAATCCAATGTTCTCTGTAGACGAGATAATTATTTTCATAAAAAAAATTGTATAAAACTGATAAAGGCTGATAGGTCTATTTCTAATATCTTCTTTATCACCTTTTTAAAATATTAATACAGCATTCTTCCAATCATCTGGTACATCTTTATCATTTAGACATTTGGTATATAACTTTGCTAAAAAAAATTCTATTTCTTCACCTGCTTCTTTTAATATATCAATTATAATTCCATCATTATCTGGAGCCTTTTCTTTCTTCATAAATTTAATTACATATCTCACTTCTTCATTTAAAATTCTGGGAAATTGGGAAGATATAATAGATATAGGAGGTACTTGATCTTTATTACTATATAATTCTTGATAGAAGTCTTCTAACCATTTCATGATGTCATCTCTTTTTTTAGTAATAATTCCATCTTTTTTTTCTTATTGCAGATATAAATTTCCTATCCTTACCATAATGTTGTTTTACACTCTTGAGACTTTTATTTTCTTCTACAGCTTTCCTTGCTAGTTCACAATTATATTTTCTTATATCATTTTCAACTCTTTTCCACACCATTTTACAAAATTCGAGATATTCAATCCTTTTTAATGCATCATTTTTGTATATCTTCATACTGGGCCATAGAACCAAAATACCTAAACTTTCTAGTAAAGATGCACGTGGTTGTTATTCCAACATTAAGGTTTCTTAACATCAAATGACAAATCAGTAAAGTGGACCCAGTATGCCCCAACTGTCAAAGGGAAGAAGAAACCTCTCATATTATAAATACATGCAATGGCCTCAGGAGAATTAGAACCATTATTTACCAAAATATAAAAGTGGATTACTACCTAATAACTTCAATACAAGAATGCATCAAAAGAAGACAATTTCCATTAATAAGACTTTCAATATTCCTCACATACTCAATCTGGTATGTGAGATGCAAAAAAATGTACACACAACCCCACCCAGATGAAGATCTCTGCTTTATCCAATCGCTACAAAAAATTAAAAAAAGAGACAAAATCTTATCATCAAAGTTCATCTACGATGAGACCTGGAAACTATTCCATATCCCCAAGAACTATGCAACATAAGAACTATATCAACAAATTACACACTCCAGTCATATCGACTAAAAACTTTTTTAATTTAATTTTTTATCATAATAATCACTTGTAACACATAATTATCAAAACAATGAAAACAAAATGTAACCTTATTTAGCCTTTAATAAATTTATTTATTTATTTAAGATAACTATCTTCATATTTCTTCTTTTCTTCATAAATTCTCTAGTCTCAGTAGAAATTTTATTGGTCAATTGCTGCTTTTTTCTACCAGCTATCTTTGTTGCAGTTTTTAAAAGTGTATCAGTTATTTTCGTATTAATTTCATTCAAATCTGAATCATGTTCAAAATGTACTAATACTTGGAACCGATTTGTAAGTTCTAATTAATCTTTCTGAAGATTAGGAATATCAACTGTAAATATTGTTTCTTAATAATTTTTGTCTCTCTAGTTTTGGATTAACATGTATCTTACATCTTACTAATCGATGATCCCTTCCTGTGGGATAAATAATAATGGTTTAATATCAAAATGAAAATTGCATGCTTAAATCTACCAAGAACACAGAAATCTGTCAGAATGTTAGAAAAAAATAAGATGTTAATAGTAAGAAGTAAAAATAAAAAATATACCCTCTAAAAAATGAATTCTAAATTGAAATATGTGATTATTTATTACATAAAAATATTTATGTATTAGCGTTTTAATTAATTTTATTAATTAAGTAAATCAATAATAACAAAAGTTTATTCTACAAATATAATATTTCCATTGGCTTAATTGTTAAGAAGTTTTCTTAGAAAGCGTAAATGGGAGCGGATTTTTCACAGAAAAGGCAAGTTAATTTCTATTTTAAAATTATTTATCTATAGGCATTTATTTTGCAGATGATGTTGGGTTTTAAGATTAGAAACAGCCATGGCTCATGAACGTGTGTGTGTGTGTGCATTTTCAGTTAAATTGCAGTTGTTTCCGTGATAATGATTACAACATAATCAAAAGCAGATATATATATACATGTATACATATGGAGAGAAAGAAGTGTATGAAAAAGAGCATGAAAAAAAAAAGAAAAAAAAAATTCTATAGGATTTTAATTGTACTCAACATCAAACAATAGCCAGGTTGTATGTATTCCAGGCAAAAACATCAGTATTTGATCCATTATTAAACATGTAAAATTGAATATTAATAATTTTTAAACAATTTTCAAAAGGAATTTCAATTTTTATAATGTTTTGATAATTTTATAACTAACATTATATAAATAACTCGAGATTAATTAATACTTTAAAATTGGCTTATTAAGTAAATGAAATGCTCTCAATCCAAAGCACAAAATAAAACTTTTTAGAGGAAAAAATAGATCATCTTATACTTTGGAGAATATTTTCATTTACTTAATACATCAGTTTTAGTATGTTAATCTCAATGTATTACATAATTTTTATCACTGGAAATGTTTATATATATATATATGATCACTAGATGGAGCTTTACCAATAGCTCCTAACAAGCTTTGTTTACATAAATGCTGAAAGAGATAGAATTCAAAATCTCTATCGTTGTCACCCACCTCCAGACCAGCCGGGTTTGAGCTTATTGGCTCATGTCAGTGAAGGGCTGGGAGACTAGAAACTAGATCTAAATACTCTAAAGTCCGCACTTATCAAACATGTTTCTATCAGTTTGAAAGCATGAATTTATCAGACATGTAATGTCTTCAAACCCAGCTTAACAGACTAGATAGCTATATGGGTCTGAAATCAGTTCCGTTTCATCACATAATAAAAGCCTCTGCAATATATAGCATTGCAAAAACCTTCAAAGGTACATTTATGATAATCAAAACAAGTTATAAAATTTGTAACTTGCCTTAAGCTTGCATTTTATGATCACTAGATGGAGCTTTAGCAATAGTTCCTAGCAAGCTTCATTTACAAAAATGCCAAAAGAGATTATCATAAATGTACCTTTGGAGATTTTTGCAATGCTATATATTGCAGAGGCTTTTACTATATGGTGAAACTGAACTGATTTCAGACCCATATAGCTATCTAGTTTGTCAAGCTGGGTTGGAAGACATTACGTGTCTGATAAATTCATGCTTTTAAACTGATAGAAACATGTTTGATAAATGCTGACTTTAGAGTTGGTATTTAGATCTAGTTTCTAGTCTCCCAACCCTTCACTGACATGAGCCAATAAGCTCGAAACCAGCTGGTCTGGAGGTGTGACAAAATAGGAACTATTGGTAAAGCTCCATCTAGTGACCGTAAAATGCAAGCTTAAAGCAAGTTACAAAATTTATAACTCCTTTTGATTATCATATCTATATATATATGTTTTATCAAGTAGAAAAATTATCAGGTACATATTAGTGTAATAATATGTAACAGAAGCACCCATGATGACTTCTTCTTGCATAAGCATAATATAAAACAATTTACTCTCTCAGCACAACAACTGATCAATAAGAGGTCATTGCTAGAACTATACATTCCATCAATGTACACAATTTGATTATTCAAAGTAGATTTCAATGAACAAATACTGACCAAGTAGTTATAGTTTCCTTTGCAGTAATTGCACTTATTTTTATCTCTGAATTGACCATAGATTGGATTAATCAACTGTAAAAAAATTCATTGATAATTACATAGTTTAACATCATAATTATTAAAAGAAATCGATTTACAGTGAATAATTTATATATTCACAACCTCACTTCAGGACCCTTAAGATTGGCTTATAGAAATGCATTTAGTTTTGAAAATAAGACAGTTGTTCTTACTTTCTTACGATTTTTATCTTGTAGTTGAGGTGAAAATATCCTTACAAACAACATCACTGTTTAATATTATAAATACAATGCTAGTGAGAAGGGATGATGACCCTCTAAAGAGAATTATAATTATTAGGGATTTTATAAAGTATAATTTAAAGTGGGCTTTTAACATCATTGTTTTGTTTTATCTTTACTATCACTATTTTTTACTGGGCATATTGGAGAAATAATTTGACAGTATTCAAAGGAATCATCATCTTTTTGCATTTTGATTGTTTTTTTTAGAAATGTTGTCTTGGTTCTCATCAATGTTCTTCTTTCAGTAGTTGCACTGAGTTTTACTTTTTATTAAGTTTCGTTTTCCAAATCTTAATTCCATGTCCATAATTTTGTTGGATTTCACGTTAATCACAGTTCTATTGATAGATGGAATATAATATCAGAAACCCTTCTTTGTGTAGAATAGACAGTAGCTAAGCCTTAGGCTCTATGGCCAATATTCCATTAGTGAGTACATTTTTGGTTAGTAGATAGTGATTTAATTCATTCATGTGCATCACCAAATCTCCTAACACCAACTAAAGATGTTTTAGTTATTTCAACTTAAAGTTGCTCTCTTGTAGTTATCTTTAGGTGTAGGTTGTCATTTTTGCATTCATTTGATAATAGAAACTTGAATTAAAATATATATTAAATTATTAGTTCTGAAGATGTCAGTATTATTCAGAGAATCTAATATAAATGAGCTGATGATACAGCTGATTGGGAGATCTATTTTCTTAGACCACAAGAGTGCTCTTAAGAGCATTAGCAAACACTCTTCTTTTGGTTTATTGACATATTAATAATAATTTTTGCAAATATTTGTAAAAATTATTTTAAGACAAACATTTACGATTACATATTTGCCTGAAGATTTGTGATGATGGTACTTTAGATGTGATAATATGTTGGTCTATTTCCATCATTTAACATTGAATGTTTAGAAAATGTTTCAAATACAAAGAATTGCTAGTAATAATGCAAAGGGTTAGTAAATTACATATCTAAAGAAGAGCAGAGAGTAGTATCACTGAAAACATTGTGCAATTTACTAACATGTGTTTGTCTGATTGTGTATAATTACTAAGAGTTGTTAGCATTTGAAAACTCTAGACATTCAACATTTAATGATTAAATGACATAAATAGTCATCATATTATCACATTATTGATAGAGCCATACCTATCAATGTTTGCCATTTTTAAAATAATTATGAATGAAAGTTAAAAGTTGTAACCTTTCTGGGTCAGATCATACAGTGTTATTGGCTTAGAATGTTTCATTTTTGACAATGTGTAACAACTTGCATTATAGTCTGGTGTACATTTAGTGGAAACAACTAGAACTGAAATACATTTAGATATTAATTTTTAAAGAGGTATAAAAGCATTGGTGCTTTTGAATTATGAAAGTTTTAGAATTTCCTAAACATCAAGAAGAATGTTTAAGCAGATATATATAAGCTCTTCTTGCAAGGCAAGTGATGTGTTTCGGTTGCATAATTATGTCAGTACGAGTTTTGTTTTTTATAATCTTGAGTGTCGTATACAGAATGGATATAGGAGATTTGTGACAGTGGCATACCTCTTTCCATGCCTTTTGCTTCAATGGTAAACCATACTTCGGATATGTGTTTTAATTGCATAATTATGTCAGTATATGACAGTTTTTTTTTATAATCTCAAGTGTCATATGCAAAATGGATGCAGGAAATTTGTCACAATTTTGAAATATATTGTTTTATGTCAGACTACAGTGTGATTTAAACCACTAAACATCAAATGATCACCATTTATGTTTTTTCATAATTGTTATAATGTGATTTATCACAATAACAAGAGAGTTTTCAAAATATAAACAAAAAACATCCAGGTGAAAATAGGGTTTTAAGACAATTGGGATGAACACAGTTTTGCAACTTGAATGATATGTAAGGCAAAAACTCTCCATACAATAGTGCCACCCTAATCAATGGATGCAAGAAGGTTGGTGCATAAAATGCCTATCTAGTGTTTAATCATCCAATATCCCCAGACAAGTTTCTATGTGTGGTTTTCATCAGTGGGGATATTGGCTTAGAAAATACTAGATATGGATTTTATGCACACACTTTTTTGCAACCGTTGATAACACTCACTTGCACTGGAAAGTATCATTGTATGATGAGTTTTGTCTCCATTTTAACAACATGTGTATGCATGGAAAATGATGATCATGTAATGTTTAGTGATTTAATGAAATTGTTAGAGTAAAAAAAATATAACATCATTATCATTATTTTATCATACTTTTCTTCAGAGGTATCTATTAAGGTGTGAAGTTACCTTTCTTCAAAAAGTCACTGCAACAATATGTTACATCAGTGACAATATCATAAGGTGTAGTAATGACAATAACATCATATGAAATTTGGTATATACTTTGTAAACATATGAAACTATTTGATGATACAGAGGTTGTGAAGGAATGTTGCATCAATGCTTCTAAAGAATTATTTGATAAATTTAGCTATAAAAATGAAATAATAACACAAATTAAAAAAACACAACTCCCACATTGTACTCTGTGTTAGACATATTGCAGATATTCCAAAACACATTTCTGACTGTACCATAGATTTCAAAAAGGTGTAAATATTTTATTTTGGCTTTTGATTTTAGCATGACATTTCAGTGACAACACAATCTTTCATTGTCATTAGATACTGTACGGAACAGAATTTGATTAGTAAAGATTTGTTTTGAAATTTCTTCCTATGAACAATCAAACCAGAGACACAGATTATCATGATATTATTAGTACTTTTGTAGAGAATAAAAATATTTATATAAAAAAATTGATTCATGCATGCATTGATGAATGTCCTTCAATGACTGGATCAGAAATGGGATTTCTTCCCTTATTGGATTGTAGTAGCTACACTGTCACTAATTTTATGATGTTATTTTGATGGTGCTATTGCTTTTATATAATGTTGGTTTACTGGTACATTTTTTAAAGATAAAAATCGCAACTAAAATTATTAGTTTGAAAAGAAACCTGAAGCTATCAGTACCATACAGATCTCATATAAATACCCTACCAATATCATGTAAATTTGAATCTCAAAACAAGCCAACAATGTCCTGATTGCATATAGCATTACAAAGATAGCTTTGGGATCATATTATCATGATATTATTAGTACTTCTGTGGAAAATAATATTGATAAAAAAATTAGTTTGTATCTGCACTGATTTACATCATTCAATGAGTGGATTAGAAAAGGGATTTGTTTATTAATCTCTCGAATTGTAGTAGCTACACTCTCACTAATTGTGGATTGTTATTTTAGTGCTACTATCACTTAACTATTTTATGGACATCTATAAGGTAAGTTTCCTGGTACATATTATTTGTATAGAAATTATAATTAAAAATATTACTTTAAAAAAATCCTGAAGATGTCAGTATTATATGGATCTCATACAAATATCCTGCAACTCTAATGTTAATTTAAATCTCAAAGCAAGCCGGCAATAACCTGACTGGATGTGGTATAGTACAAAAAAAGAATCAAACAGCATCACTGATTAGTAGATTTGGCTTCAGATATTTTAAAGTGTGTTTTCTTATTTTAATATTTCTGAAAGAAAAATGATAATTTTCAGTAATTTATTTATATATTTAAGCTTATTTATGCAAAATATTTGTAAAATATTTATTTAAAAAAAAAAAAAAACTATATGATTACAATCAGACTTTTATTTGAAAATATTTGTTTTTTTTTTTCATGTGTCATAGCATCAGCCGGGAAGCAAACCCACTTACCCGGGACAACTGCTTGTAAAGCAGCTGTCATTGACCTCTTGATCATCAATGCTTGACTGAAAATATTTGTTTTAAGTAGATAAGTTGTAAAAATATAGGTGAAAGTTATTTTTACCGATTAACAGAACGGCTTTCATATATAGCAGTAAATAATTTTTTGTGAAAATTTAATAAAGATATGTTTAATTTTGAATTGTAAGACATATTTTCATTTTTTTGCAAAGTCTGAACTAAAGTTTATTTCCATTTTAAAAATGGAATTCAAAAAGAAATGTTTCATTCAATAACTTTTATAAATAGACAATGTTGTATGATCCAATATGAAAACAGTGATTATGACAGAAATTGTCAGTAGATATTTTCAAATAGAAATGAGTGGAATTGGATTTGAAATAAGTTAGAAAAGAAATACAATTTAACAAATCTTTTATTATTTTACCGTATTGCTCATAGAGATGACATGGTAGCATGTATCTACATGGCTACTGTGATATAGACTGTAATAAATATAGAAATTATACAAGCCTACAAACAGAACCACAAAAAATACAACCTATAGTAATGTTCTTTTACAAAATTAGGGATGATGGCTAAGCAGAACTAATGTTCTGTATCGGTTTTTTTTTCCCACAGCAAGAAATTATTTTATTTTTATAACAAAACAAAAAAGTTTACAGCAAATGTAAAAACGATGAATGGTGGTATCTTTTAGCCTTTCTATGCAATATCATAGTAAAACTCGGTGAGCTCAATTGTAGTTTACAGGTGGAAAATACAATTAATTTGTGGATGGTCAATACAGCATTTGCTTTTGAAGAGAAAGCAAGAAATCCACCAATGAACGAGGCTGCATGCATATCTGATTACTTCATCTACATTGACACATATTTTTTCTTTATTTAACTTATTCAACTTCAACTCTGGCTGTCAAATTTTTGAATAGAGTCTACCAAATATTATGTTAAACCCATCTCCATGTTTGATTTTTTTTTTTTGCAATTAAATATTTTTTCTGCATATTATATAACTAATTTCTATTTTATAACATATATATTTAAGTCTTCTAATAATTGCAATTGAAAAAAAAAAAATTTAATATTTTAAAATTATGAAAATAAATATTTAACTGAAGTTCTTACCGATAACAAAAAAGCACATAATCATTGGATGCATGTTACGTAGTGAAAAAATTAGTGCAACCACATATTAGATACAAGAATTTTATATTATTAAAAATGATATATGTACAATTAGTTATCATCAATGTTGAAAATTTTGATATGCAATATCTCAAGGAAATGTAATATGGAAAACAACAATAAGCAAAATCTCAAAACCTATATGAGATATGCTTAAATCTGAATAAAGTTGCAATTTTTGCCTAGTGCACTTTAGACTAAGTTATATTAGTCATAGTAATAGCTTCTGACAGAGAAGGAAAGATTGCCATATTTAATAGAGAAAAGTAAATGGGTGATTAGCGTAACTGAACAGGTAATTATTTACTTATTTAGGCAATTTTTACAGAGGAGAATGCATGAATCTTTCTTATTAATAGCATTTTTTATCTCTTGCAATGTGCCAGACCTCTTTCAGTTTATGCTTGGCTTCATTGCACTCTAGGTATACAATTGTGGCAGATGTAGGCATGAACACATGGCCATAAGTAAATTGGCACTTATACAAAATTGATTAAGTATCTGTTTGGGTTTGAGCATGGTTATAGGTGTACTGATGTTGTGTAATTGGTTAGACAAGTTGGTCTTTGATTCTCTATATTATACAGCATGGCAGTTGATTTGAGGGCATGTGACTTTGCAAACAATTTGTGATTTCTGGTTTGGAGGTAGAATTTCTTTTGTGTTATTAATAAATCAGTTTAAAAGAGGAGGGGTGCATAAAGCTGGCAAGCCCTCTCTGTCAGATGCCATAACTGTGACTAATATAATTTAGTCAAAAGTGCACTAAGGAAAAATTGTGAACTTCATTCAGATATACATTTTTGCATATAGTTATTATCCGTAGTTATCATCAAATAAACCAAAAAAAAAAATTTAAAAGTTAATAAATTATTTACTGTTATTAAAATATTTTACTTACAGTCTTCATAAAAGCAATTTTCTTTTAGCTTGTAGAGGCTGCTCCTGGTTCTCATAGCATACTTTCTAAGAACAGTCTTTAAAAAAAGAATATATTTTCAAAGACAATCCCCTATTAGTGACATAGCGTTTGGTTTAATAATAAATATTTTACAAAAAGATTGCATCATAACCATTAACAATTGCTGAAAATCACATTTTTAATCTTATTTAGCAACAAGGTGAAACAATCCAAAGCATCAGCCAATCACAAACCTCCTTACTAAGCCAACCCCTTCATAGCTTTATAATGATAATAGAAAATTCTGTCAATCACTCACAATCCATAGAATGCTGACATCTTTAGGATTTTAGAAATTTTGTTCACTCACCATAACATAAGTTATACATAACTTTAAAATAACATAGAAAAGTAACAACCACAGCACCATTGTAATGCATACAATATCAAATATGAGATTGAAATCACAATTCTTAAGAACAGTATAGTTTTAAGACTATTTTATCTCATATGGCCCCACAGTAGCCAGATTATTATTACTAATATAGTTCATATTGCATTTTTAAAAAATTATTCTTAAATGGCCATACTAGATTTTTTATATCAATTAGAAATTTAACACAAATTTTAAATCAACAGATCATTGATATTTCTGAGCCAATTTCTGAATTATATAGTAATCACTGTAATTTTAATAGATAGCACAAACATCTTGGAATGGCTTTATAATATAATGCGTTTTTTCTGCTATCTCTAACATCTGAAGCTTGAATTCGGATGTACTCAGGAATGTTTTTTTCAGTGAGGTGAAAACTTCAAGCATCCTTTAGAAGTTTTTTCCTGCAATCAATACTTGGACAACCTAACTTACTGTCAATTATTAGTTTAATGGAATATTTAATTATTCTTAGTTAGAGAATAAAACAAATAAAAAATCTTAGCCACAAATAAAAAATTAATAATGAATGACTTTATTATATAGTTAAAAATTCACAAGAAGTTGTAGCAGTTCTTAATGAGCACCATTTGAAAAAAAGTCGAACATTGAAGTGCCTGAACTAAAATCGATTGGAGAATTTTATTCATCCGAGTCTTCATGCAGATAGCTAGCATGACAAATAATATTACTATTATTTCATGGGGAGAATTATCCTATAATGATCTAATTAAAGCTGTCCTAGCTGGATGTAATTGTGCTAGAGATGATGGCAATAACAAATTATAGTTATAGGTTATCAATAGATATCACTGATGCTTTTGAACAAAGAACTTCGAAGGTAATATACTGAAGTATCTACAATAAATATTAAAAATTATCGAATGAATCAAAACATTATTCGGTACTTACATATTAGACCTATTGTTTGTGTTAATACAGCAGAGTGCTGTACCTTTCTCCAGTGCTTGTTTATTATTTTTGTGTACAAATTTATACTTTTCCGTATTGTTAAAATTTTGACTTTTAATTTAGCATTCGCCGTCACAAACACCCTTCTGACCACACACATTGGAGAAAAATATGGCATTCTGCTGCTGCAAACACGGGCAGCAGGTCTAATATGTAAGTACCCATTATTATTAATTACAGAAATAGTCGACCTAGTCAATTAATAAATATATAAATAAGTTTGCTTTTTTGAGCCTCTTTCTCATCTTCTTCTCCCAACAAATTTTAATTTGATTATAAATTTATTGTTGAAAAATATATATGTGATGATTGTTATTTAAATATACATTTTTTATTTACAACTATCATTATTTTCCTTCAAAAATTGTTATCATTACCGTCGTCATTTAAATAATACGAAACTATATTTTAAAAATACAGACAATATTGTGTATGTGCATCTATTTCCGTTTTAGTCAATTCAAAAACTAATTGAGGGTTGTAAAATAGGTTTAAAGATTGAAACATATAAAAACTAACCAACTAATGATGGACTGAAATTTCTTAATAACAAGTACTCATTTTTCATGTTACTGGATTGTGTTTTTTGTTACAGAGTCTTTGAAAACACAAATAATAAGATTTCTCGGATTTAGTAGCTTTTATTTTATTTTATTTGAACGCAAAATATCAAATGTTCTTCGTGTACATTAATTAACAAATATAATATGAACTCGAAGAAGCTTTTTAGTGGTAATAATATTGTAATAATAACCATTAAAATAATGATAGTATTCTTTGGTTACATGCTTGCTTAACATTACTTGTTAGAAAGAAGGAGGGAAAGTCAATTGATCAGAGCTTTCTTTCATTATTTATTAAAAAAGTACACAATGAATTATTTAAACTTAATTAAAGTAGCACATTTATTATAATGAGTGTATTAATAAAGCGGGGTGAATCATGTTTGCTTTTTTTAATCAATAAAATTGGAAAAAAAAGTGAAGCACACAGATGTATATAATATATACTTATAATAGTATGAGAATCTTTTAAAAGTATAGACATTCTTTTTGCGTTATGTATATATGCAATTTAATCTATCTATGAGTGTGTTGCTTTTGGAATTAGAAATAGTTCCATATAAAATATTTTTTGTTGGTATGAAATCAATTCTCAACTGACATTTCGGTGTGTTGATTGTTGACAAATCATATTCCTAATACAAAATATAGTGTCTTTTTTTTTTTAAACTACATCAAAATTTGGAATCATCGTTGCAGAAATTAACGCTTCATTCCAGATGAATATTAAAACTCATTTTTGAATTTAAATTTATGGCAAACACTTATCTAAGTTCTTTTGTGCATCAGTTTTATAGTGGCACTGGTTTTTATATTTTACAGGATTTCTATTTTTGTTTTACTTCTGTTATATTGTAGCATTTAATTTATTAAATGAAAAAAGAAAGAAACAATAGGGAATTTGAAGTTAAGCTAATCTTTGGAAAACTCATAAAATGTTAAGAAAAGTTCAAGCTTTCAAGAAGTAGCTAAATTACATGCATTTTTATGCATGCATCATGCACAGACTAGAAGACAACAAATACAGAATTCCCAAATTTATGATTTTTTTTTTTGTTTTTGAATAAATTTTGCACAAAACAAATGTCATTCAATTTTATTTTTTCAAAACATGTTTCAAAATTTTTGTAAAATATATAAAACCTTAAACCATGATTTCTTTATTTTCTTTTTATGATTGATATTTAGAAAATTAAAATTAAAAAAACAACAACAAAAAAAACACAAGTTCAAACTTGCTAACGCTTGTATTTATGACAAGCGTTAGCAAGTTTTAACTTGTGTTTTTTTGTTTTTCATAAATGTACCTTTGAGGTCTTTCTTGCAATGATATATATTGCAGAGGCTTCTACTATGTGGTGATGCTGAACTGAGATCGGACCCATGTCGCTATCTGGTTTGCTATGCTGAGTTTGAAGACATTACACGTCTAATAGATTCACGCTTGCAAGCTGAATAGAAACTGTTTCATAAACAGTCAGAGTTTGTGTTTAGATCTATTTTCTTATTCCTGTCCTTCACTGACTATAGCAAATAGCTTGAAATCATGATCTGAAGGTGGAAATTAAAGTTAGAGATAGTGAATGCTTGCTCTGACGTTTATGTAAACAAAAAACTACGCTTGATGGTGTTTTTGGTAGAACGCCATCTATTGTTAAAAGTAAAATTATAAAATATCTCGAATATGTAATCTATATACTTGTCTTTTTGAGCATTATATGAAATGAAATGGACGGTACCTGTGAATTTTCAAATAAATCAAGATAGCAACCCAAATTTTTGATAAATTTACAGTTTCACCCCCCCCCCCCAATATTTTAAAAAAATACCCACTAGGAAATATCGTATTCAATAATTACATTTTATTTTTTATTAGTGTTATTTTTTTAAAAAAATCATTGTGGAAAATGAATTACAATATTTATAGTTTATTTTTTATTTTTTTGAATTAACTTATTAACCGAAAAAAATATATAAATACTATATTTACACTTTATTCGTGTCAATGACATGCAATCATGTCGTGAACATTAATAATGTACACTTTTCAGGAGGGCAAGATCCCGTATTTTTAGAAATAGACTACTACATCATGTTCTGTGACAGAAAGGTTCCAAATTGTTATTATTATGACAATTCACCAAAAAAAAAAAAAATACTGATAAAAAAAAAACTTGCTGAATTGAGCCATGTCAGTGCTAAGAGGGTCTTGTCGCTTCCCATGTTATAATATAAGTAAAAAAAAATGAAATAAAGTGTCTTCATGAAATTTATTGGAATTTGTTTTTTTTTTAAATTTAACAATCAATTGATTAATTTTGTTTTAATTTAATAACTAGTACATTGTCGGTAGAATATGGTCCCTCAAAATTGTACACTTTTCAAAAATACAGGCTGCCATCTTGGTTTACTTGAAAACTCACAAGTACTAAATATAATATTAAAATTACATATTCATATATCTATTTTATGAATACTAGGTATGAATTGTTTTAACTCATAAATAATAATTATTGAATTGTTCTTATATATAAATTTAAATGGTTTCACCAACGCTATCCATCTCCTTCAAAAATGATGAACTGAGGTTTTACTGCTTATGTAAAAATATAAAATTTTAATGAGTATTATCTCTATTTATTTTCATGCACAAAAAATATTAACTCTTTGATTGTACACTTTGTTTCTTGATAAACATGGTTTTAACTCTCTAGCAAATTTATGCTCATTTTGAAACTTAAAATATAAGATGCTGCCCTCTCTAAATTATTTTACAAGTAAAAAATCAATAATATTTAAATTTGAAGCTACAAAAATGGGAGAAGGCAGACTTTCCTAGATGCTGATTGGTTGGTTCTCATTTCAAACAAATTGGAGCACCTATCAATAATTTTCACTGCTCTAACTTCTTAGTTTTGATTTTGAAAATGAAAATGAATGTTTCAGAGTATTTTTTTAGTATTTTTTTTTTACATATTATAAATTATTTTGATAAAATATGCTGAAAATAAAATTATTTTAGAAAAATAATTAAGATTTTAGTAAAAATTATTTACTTTTACACGAATATAAATTGAGAAAGAAAATCAATGACATACACAACATTTTCTAATAGATTACAAACATTCTTTTTAGGTTCTCCACTATAAAATATTTTTATAAATATAAATTTATTTTTGAAAAAACTTTTGTTCACTTTCATATTCTGACAAATTATTAATTTGCTTTTTATAAATGAAACTAAAATAAATATAATATTAAAAGATAAATATATTTATATTGCTGATTCTGTAATTGACCAATCAAAAGTTTAGATTTTTAACTCACCCGACCAACTGGAATTTTTGACAAGACAAAGGTTAAAAGAAATTAATTAAACCTAAGTAAATTATAGTAAAGAAGCATTTATTTACAACTGAAATGTCATTAAGATAGTGATGAAACACCACAAATCGATTTAATTATATTATCAAAATACAAACTCAAAATACAAAACTATGGTAAAAACTAGAAAGAAAACAAATATAGTTAATATGTTTTTAAAAATATATGTGCTCAGGTTTTAACAGATTTTAACAATACATATTATAACCAGAATACTAAGTGATTAAAAAAATACAAATCTTAAAAAAATAGCTAGATTCCATTTATCAAAAATGAAATTTGAAGTTAATCAGCAAAGGATTAACTAAACAATTCTCACCTGTATGATGTCATAGGCATTTGATTGCACTGCTTAAGACCCTTTCAGCTTTTTTTCTCTTGCAGCTATCTATAGTACTATGTTGCTGGTTATACATTTATTTGATAGTAGAAAGTTAAATGAAAATAAATATTGACCTATTAGTTTTTTTAAAAAATCTGAAAATGTCAGTATTCTACAAAGACCCTACTATAAATAATCTGGCAATGTTTAATTGGAAGATTTTTTGATCTCAGGCTCTGAAAGCATTTTCATTACAACTTTTAACCACTTCTTCTATTGTTGTTAACATTGAACAAAAATGTATATTTTCTGTAGTTTATTTAAATATGAATATTTTTACAAATATTTGTATATTTTTGAATACTTGGTATTTGAATCTAATGTAGAGGATTTTATCACAGACTTTCAAGATCCATTCAGCTATCCAGTCTATCTCATATAAATACACATGATCACACGTGTAAAAAAGATAAATAATCTCCAATATATGTATTTTATGCTGAACAAGCATGAAATACATATATTGGAGATCATTTATCTTTTTCACATGTATGGGCATATGTATCAGTTATATGAAAATAGAGTGGATAGCCGAAGGGAGTTTGAAACTTTGGGTTCAAAATATTTGTATAGTAATTATTTTAAATTAATTTTTTTATGATTACATTAAGACTTTATTTAAATATGTTATATTTTTAAAAATACAAGTTAGATTTGAAATACAGGCATTCTTATACCTGAAACTTAATTGTAAATATAGGGGATTTGAACTTAGACTTTCAAGCAACCTTCAACTATCCACACTATCTCATACATTGATGCACATTAATCCTTTCTACATGTGTGTGGACATGTGTATCAGTATTATGATGTAGTGTAGATAGTTGAAAGTTGCTTGAAAGTCTGAGTTCAAATCCCCTATATTTAAAAATGTAAGTTAATAAATTCATTCTCACATTAAACATTGAAATGACGGATGTTGAACATAATCATAGTACAGAACATTTGTAATATTTAAATAGTCAAAATAAGAGTCATAGATCACATGATCCTATTCTCTTAAGCTTGTAAGTTATAAACAATGAGCTCTGAGGAGTGCCAAAGCATGAAACTATGGTCAGGGGTTTGGGGAGGGGGTTCCCCGACAGAGATATTTTAAATGCTTTCTCTGGCTAAGCATTTATCACAAAGCTTGTTGAGGTATTGGCAATCCTCATTGTTTATTTGTAATATTTGTTAATTATAAATGTGATTATAAATTATTGAATGAAATTTCATTATGATGACTCAATGGCAATCTATTCAGATTTTAGAAATAATGTTTAATTAACTAAGATTTTAATTATTTATTACAAGCATGCATTGCATTATTTTTCTGATAATTAAGTATTGTTCTCATGAATTTTAGTATTTTTTTCTATTTTTGTGAAGTCTAAATATGACTTTAAAAAAAGATGTTTTTCATTTGTAAACTTGGTTTGTAATATAGAATAACAGTTTTAATACTATGATAGAATGTTAATCTATAACTCAAACAGCCATTAGAGAATAATGTGTAAACAGAGAAATGTGAGGAGCGTAAGGAAGTGCTAAGCAAAATCTTGCACTGAGGCATTATTCAACCTAGAGACATCACGATAAAAGTGAAAAATTATTTTGATTATATTTACAGAAATGTAACTTTGTGTAAATTGTAATTTGTTGTAATATAGAAGAAAAACAAGCAGCTATACCATGTTCATAACACAATTGACTGGTATGTAACAAATTCTCGTAATATCATCAATATGAATTCAAAATTTTTGCAATGCAACCATAAGTTATGTATATCCTGAAATAAACAATCTATTATTCATTTTAAAAAAAAGTTTTTTTCTATGCAATCATAAGTGATATGCAAATTTGTTTTTTTTTAAAAGAGGAACTGGAATAAGTCACTCAAAAAGAACTACCATTTATATGAAATCAGCTTTTCTTTGTTTTACTCAAGCAGACTGGTCTCTTTTTTATTTAAATAACACAGGATCTTCACTAAGGAATACTACCAGCTAGATTAATCTAATCTGAAATACATGGACTAGTTCTAATAACTCTGGTGAAAATGCAGGACAAAGCTCATTCCATTGAACTGTTTAACATTTATCAGAAAGAAGACGTAAATGACAGCTATTTTATTTTGTAAGTTTTATATTTAAATGACTATCTGAACTTTAACTATTTTGAATTTATATTTAATGTTATCCATTTATTATGTACAGAAAATAAAAGTTTTAATAAAAGAAAAAAAACATCACTCTGTTAATATATATACTGAAGTAGTTAATAATGTAATGACTTTCTTTAATATATGTAAATTTATACAAATTATTACTTTAAAAAAAAGACTGAGGAAGTAATAATAAAATGTGACATTCACATATAAATTGTTCAAGTCTTAAATAATCATAGAATAAACTACTAATCTGAATGATGTTCTACCTTAGCTTAGCTCAGTTGGGGGCTACAGAGGTCTATAGGGTGTAAAATGTATATTAGATGGGGGAGGAAACATTATGATTAATAAGAACAAAACATCTATTAAGTTCTAAAATAAATAAATAATTGGAATTGGTAAAGTTCTACCATTTAAATTGACAAGTTATAGTCTATACCTCCTCTCCTCCTATCATCCACATACACTGAACAACCTCTACTATGTGATAAAATTAAATTAATAAAATAAAGATGTAATGTTGATTAACTATACTGCATAGTAAGTTAGAACTAAATACAAAATAAAATATAACATTACTTAACGTTTAATTGTACAGGAATTTAAACGTAGTAATGGAAATAATGTCTAATCTAAATTAATAAGTGAATATCTCAGGAAATTAATTTATTGCATGGCTTAATTTTAAATCTATACTTTCCAACAACTACTAATTACTATTATAAAAGTAATGATACAAATTAAGCAATATCCTAACAAAATAATGGTAGTTAGATAATGAAAGGAATAGGGTGCATTTTGATTTCAATTCATCATCTAAATAAGAACTGAATGATAAAATTTTCAGAGAATCATTAAATAATCAGCATTTCATACAGTGTTTGGATCAAGAAAAGCAACATCATCAGATCTGGACATGTTCATTATTAAATTAAATGGAATAGTGCAATCATATTATATTAGATATGTAAATGTGTGTGCATGTGTGGAAATATGCAATACAAATGCATGTCAAAGAAGAATTCTGAACTTTAAATAAATAAAACATTTATTTACAAGATAATTTAAACAAACATTTGGTTTTATAATTTACGCATATACATGTTTTGGAATTTTCTAACATCAATGGTTAAATGGTCTACATAAGAGCAAATTACATAAAGATAACTTTCTATATTTTATTTTAACATATGCCAGCTATCAGTGCATTCTGATAGACTTATTAAAGAAACATTATAATGCTAGTACTAAATAATAACACAAACTAAACCTCCTGGTATTTTACTTGCAACATTCGCTCAAGCTATCAGTCACTTTCTGATAAACATATGACACAGAAACCTTATAATACTACACCAAGATAATTAAATATAAAATTATTCTATATTTGGTTTTTTATTTTCTATACATTCAAGCTATCAATCACTTCTGATATGCTTATGAAAAATAAAACACTGTTAAACACTGGCACTAAATTATAAGACAAAACTAAAATTCCTGGCATTTTACTTCAAATGCACATCAAATAAAATGAGAGGGGCTTTAATCTAAGAGTAAGAATAAGAGGTCAAACTATACTTTACAAATTAAATAAATAATTCTATTAATTAGCCACACTTTGTCTTCTCTTGCTTGATTATTCAAATGAGGATGAAATATTATGAGTGTTGATGATATAAAATCTAAATAATTAATATGATATGATTAGAGCAATAATTAAAAGCTACACATTAATGATGGATTTCTCCATAGTTTCCAAATCAATAATTTATACATGTGTCTGAATTATGCTATCTGTCATAAAATAATTAATATTACTAAACTCAATTGGTTTACTTATGAAATTGGGATTAATATAAGATGGATGATGACAATGGCCAACCAAGGTTTTATACTAATTCTACTTCAGCTGTTCTGTGAGAAAAATCGATTCTACCTTTATTTTTCCTTTTTTATCAGCACATTATCTTATTCTTGGCTATGAATAAATGATGGAAAACATTCCATAGGGTTCATGAGGGATAAGACTTTCATAACTCTAATCACTTAAATAACAATACACAGTAGCTCCCAAGTATAACTTCTAAGACTTAAAACAAACTGGTGTGAACATGGTCTCATCACCAAAATTAAGGGAATTACACTACTTGGCTTCTCAGACTATAATTCATGAAATACAACTACTAAATCTGGAGGATATAATCTACTTCTAACAAATACTTCAACAAGCTAAGAGAGAGCTTTTTCAATCCCAGACAATATACCATATATACCACTCATGTCAAATACTCAAATAAATTAAGAGAGAGCTTATCTCTATTCTGACAATATACTATATAACATAAATACTTTCATTCTGCATAGCCACTAAATACATTTCAATCTAAGCATAATGAAGAAATAATAAATTCACACTTAAATAAATCTCTAACTTTCCACTTCTCTTGGCACATTTTCATTGTTCAAAACCAATGGGCATTAAATTATTTTTACTTTCAATTCAAACATTATTATAGCTGGATTCAATAATAGACACATATATAAGCATAATAACGCACAAACAATTTCAAATCCCAGTAGATCAAGAACTACCATAATGATATCAATTAATAAATTATAAAGATAATAATGAATAAATCTCTCATTTCTGACAAGTATAATATTTTAACTTGGAAATATACCAATTACTATTAAATAAGCAAAACAAAACAACTTCTAGCAAGCCAAGACAAAATAATTCTTTAGTGCGAATTGAAATAAAAGTTTGGTTCAGGATAAACAACAAATCTTTAAATTCTGAGTAAAACAATTATTAAGAAATAATTATTTTATAACTTATTGAAAAATGCAAAGATAAACAATAAATTTTATATAATGACTTCTTTTCAAAAACAAGCTGTTCACCCCTTAACATTGAATGGATGTTTCCATCGCTAAAATGCGCATGTAAAATTATAACCCCCCCCACAAAAACTATACTAAAATAATACTAATTACCCAGTATAATATTTTTCCATATTATACTTTTGGTGAGATGTTCTTGAAGAGAAACAAAAAAAAAATAATACAAATAAAATCATAAGACAAATTTTTACATCTATCTAGCTATTAAATGCTAACAAATAATCATTAAAGCTTTTTTTTACTTCTTGGTGGAAACAAAAGTTTATTTACAGTCTGTAAATGACATATTTTAGTCACGTACTAAATGATGATGATAATTGGTATAAATCTAAATATGAATAAACATTTAACAAGTTCCTGCAGAGAGATAAATAATATTGATTTGGATCAAAGTTTTTAGCAATAGCTAATGAAACCGCTTACAATATTACATACAAGAATTCTTCCTTACAGCAATAAATATTTATTAGGCATAAGTAGAGCAATAATTTATTACCTAATTCATTAGATATGTTCAAGCATTTATTCTGAGTTTTAAAAGACATTCACAAAGCACATAAGTAATCAGTTTATAAAATCCACCTAAGTTCATGTAAGTTTGTTGATGACACATTTCAATAAGAAAATTCAACTGTAAACAAGGAGAACAATAAATAAAAAAAATTCACATTCAGTTTTATGCTATTCTATCTGTTCATTTATCTGCACATTTAGAGAAGTCAATAATTCATCAATTATATGACACTCATTTTTGTTTCTTATTTCTAGATACAAATGGTTAGGTAAATGTTTTAACAATAATAATAATAAAGCAGGTGAGAATAAATTATCCGCACACATCTTTCCGTTTAAACTTCATTCCTTTATAGTTAGCAAAAATTACTAATAAAGAGTCTCTGATGTGTCCAATGAACAAGTTCAACAAAAATTTTCCAATATGACAACATCCATCTATTCCAGTTATTTCTTTAATATTAGAATTAGGATTTAAGTAAAATAATTTTGAAATATAACACGCATTTCCATTACATGTTTAACATTAGAATTAAGATTTAAGTAAAGTAGTTTTGAAATATAAACATGCATTTCCATTACTTCTTTAATATTAAAAGTTAAGATTAAATAGTTTTATAGTATAGCACACATACGTAGCTCAAATGATGATATTAGAATTTAAACTAGTTAGTTAAAAGCAAGTAAGATGTACCTTGTTACTGTCATTTTATGTTTTCATGTTCCAGAAAATTAATAATGGTTTTTCACTTTCAAACTTGGGTCTTAGAAGAATCAGCTTGTAAAACAAAATTGTACTAGTAAAAACTTTTATTGGCAGAGAAATGATGAAATCAGAAATCAAAGCAAAGTTTAGTGAATTTAAATGAAGTCCCCTTTGAGTAAAAAAAAATCCCTTTTTATATATCCCAAACTATTACCCAAGCATCTGTTCTTCCAATAATCCAAGGTCATTTGAAAGTTCAAAGGTCTCTAGAAACAAAATTGCTCCACCCATTGGACTAAAATTTAATTAGAAAAATATGCAAGAAACTTTTTTTGTCTTGACCTTCTTGATAGGCACCTAAAATATTGATTGTAATTATATAGCACTGTTTCAGTAACAGCTGATTGCATCTTACTAACAAAAAAAATTATCTAAATTTTTTTTTTTATTAATGACCTAAAACTATGTTTAAAAGCATTTACAGATATAATTTGAAGGTTTTTAGATATTTAATATTTTTTCTTTAGTGAGTAATTAATGTTAGAAAGGGGGGTGGCTTGACACAGAAATTGTCAGTTTGGTTTGAGTTGATCCAAGTTTGTTTTATTGTCTGCAGTATTGATATTTGTTTAGGTAATTCTCTGGTTTATTTGCTTATAATATTTCAATCCATAGTGTAAATAGTGCAATATGTTTGACTCATGATCATAGGAACTTTCCTTTTAGTCAGATCAGTTTAGTACTTGTAGTACAATATTTATGGATGTTTATGTATGCTTGTGCCATCTTTCAGCTTCATTTTCCATTTATGTACTTCATTAAACCACTAAATATCATGTCTCATAGCAAAAACATTTAATTTCATAACTATAGCTTGGATAACCATCTTAGTTACATTTAAATGAATCAATGGACCACTGGACCAGTGGATTATCAAACAACAAATGCACTATTAAACAT
The DNA here is from genome assembly GCA_028023455.1 of Epiperipatus broadwayi. Lineage (NCBI taxonomy): Eukaryota > Metazoa > Onychophora > Udeonychophora > Euonychophora > Peripatidae > Epiperipatus > Epiperipatus broadwayi. Next base: position 1,116,801 of record JAQFVV010012536.1, on the reverse strand, counting down.
TTTATTTTCTAAAATAATAATAATTATTTTTTATTTTGTTACTTTAGGAATACAGATTTATCCTTGGTTCAATTTTATTATTTTTTTTTAAAAAGACAATAATTTTTTTCTTTCTTTTTCAAGATAGAAAGATTCTTGCATATTTTGTAACTAATTAAATCAGTGCAATGGGAGGAGCAATTTTTTTTCCAGAGTTGACCTTTGGAGTGACCTTGGGTTTATGGGAGAACAGATGCTTGGGTAATAATCTGGTAAAAAGGGGAATACTTTTGATTTTGACTTTGCTTTTCTGATTTCAACAATTCTACAAGTTAGTTCTTCCATGGTCCAAGCTCGAAAGTTAAAAATTATGGATTTTCTGGATGAAAACAACTCAGAAGTTCTATTGGGGAAAATAAAAGAGGAAATATGCAGACATGAATCACTTCAATAATAAGGTACCTCTTCCCTGCTATTAACTGACTAGTTTAAATTCTAAAATCATTTGAGATGCATATGTATACCTATATTATAAATTTACTTACCCTTAATTTATTGTACAAAATTAACAAAGCGTATGACACACTTGAATGAGAAGCTATAAAGATACACAGAAATTATTACATGCTAAGTGCTTTTGAGACCTTTTGCCTCATATTCATAGTGGTACTGTGAGCTGCAGAATGAGGCAAAAGACCTTGAAAGCACTTAGCATGTAATAATTTCTGTGTATCTTTATAGCTTCTCATTCAAGTGTGTCATACGCTTTGTTAATTTTGTATATTAAATTATCAAATGAGAAGTCTTAAAATCTTTAATATTTTACCCTTAATTTCTAATATTAAAGGAATAATGGAAATGCGAGTTTATATTTCAAATCTATTTTGCCTGACTTATTTCTAATATTAAAGAAGTAATTGAAATGTATGCCTACATTATAAGTTTGACTTACTTAGATTTAATCTCTAACACTAAAGAAATAACTGGAATGTGTGGATTTTGCTGCTATCCTGGAAAATTTATGCTGAACTATTTCATTAAACACTCCAGAGACTCTGTTGATAATTTTTGCTAACTATAAAAAAATAAAAATTAAATGGAAAGATGTGTGTGGATAACTTATTCTAACCTGCTTTATTGTTATTATTGATAAAATATATACCTAAATATTTGTGTCTGGAAATAAGAAACAAATGCATGACATGATTTAATGAACATTAATTTATCTCTAAATGTGCTGATAAATGAATGAATTAAAGAGCATGAACTAGATGTGAATTTCTTTGATTTTATTGTTTCCTCATTTGTACTTGATTTTTTTTAAAAGTATATTATCAATAAACTTACTGTGAATTTAAATGGACTTTATGAATCAAGTAATTATTTGCCCTGTGAATGACTTTTTTTTTAAACTTGGGACAAATGCTTAAACATATCTAATGGATTAAGTAATAAATTATTACTCTGCTTATGCCATAATAAATATTTTTTTGCTATAATGGAAATTTTCATTTGTGATTTTGCCAGTGGTTTCATTAGCTATTGCTAAAATCTTTGAAATGTTGTTAAATTGAACCCAATTAATATCATTTATCTCCATGCAGGAAATTTTTATGTGTTTATCCATATTTATGCTTATACAAATGATCATCATCATTTAGTATCTGACCAAGATGTGTCACCTACAGACTATAAATGAACTTTTCATTATAGCCCCAAAAAATAAAGCTTTAATGATTATTATTATTTTATTAGCATTTGATAGGTAGGTAGATTTAAAAATTTGTCTTAAAATTAAAAATTAACTGTGATAAAACACAGTTGCTGAAGCTTTAAATATAAAATTATAACAATAAAGCTGAACGCTTTCGGGGGACTTAAGCCTCCATAATCATAGCTCAATACAAAACAAATACAAAATATAATTAGTATGTACGGAGAAGAATGACGTAAAGCGTAAGGTTAAAGAAGCTTGTTTTATAGCTGGTAATCCTAATGCTATTAATAGAAAGGATTCTTGTTTTAATATTTCTAAAATATGGACTTTATAATATTTATTTATTTATATTGTATTTTATTTATTTATTTAGAGTTAGTTTACATCTTATTTGAGATACGCATTTTGCTTGTGAATAAGTGTTTATATTTTGTATTTGTTTTGTATTGAGCTATGATTATGGAGGCTTAAGTCCCCCGAAAGCGTTCAGCTTTATTGTTATAATTTTATATTTAAAGCTTCAGCAATTGTGTTTTATCACAGTTAATTTTTAATTTATTGATTTTTGTTGAAGTATATACATAAATTTGTCTTATGATTTTTTTTTATTATTTCTCTCTTCAAAAATGTCAACGGAAAAGTATAATATGGAAAAATATTATATTTGGTAATTAATGTTTATTGTAGAATTGTTTTATTATGTACTTATGTTTCTATACATGCATGGTAATAGAAATATCTATTTGCTATCTATTAGTTAACAGCTCATTTTTGAAAAGAGGTCATTACATAAAATTTATTGTTTATCTCCGCATTTTTAAGAAGTTATAAAATTTATTTCTTAATAATTATTTTACTCCAAATTTAAAGACTTATTTTCTATCCTAAACCAGACTTTTGGTTCAATTTATGGGCTAATGCCAAATATACCAAAAAGTTATTTGTCTTTCTTATTTAATAATAATTATTATATTTCCAAGTTAAAATATATTTGTCAGAAATGAGAGATTTATTCATTATTACTTTTACAATTTATTAATTAATGTCATTACAGTATTTCTTTATCAAATGTGATTTGAAATTGTTTATGCATTATTATGCTTACATATAAATGTCTGTTATTTAATCCAGTTATACTAGTGTTTGAATTGAAAGTAAAAATAATTTAATGCCCATTGGTTTTGAACAATGAAAACGTGCCAAGAGAAGTGGAAAGTTAGAGATTTATTTAAGTGTGAATTTATTATTTCTTCATTATGCTTAGATTGAAATGTATTTAGTGGCTATGCAGAATGAAAGTATTTATGTTATATAATATATTGTCAGAATAGAGATAAGCTCTCTCTTAATTTATTTGAGTATTTGACATGAGTGGATTATATTGTGTATTGTCAGGGATTGAGAGAGCTCTCCCTTAGCTTGTTGAAATATTTGTTAGGAGTGGATTATATTTTCCAGATTAAGTAGTTGTATTTTATGAATTATAGTATGTGAAGCCAAGTAGTGTATTTCCCTCATTTTTTGTTGTTGAGATGAGGTCTACACCAGCATTTAAGCTTCATAAATTAGGCTTGAGAGTCACTGTGTTCTGTTATTTAAGTGATTAGAGTTAAGAAGTCATTTATCCCTCATGTATTTGTGTGTGATGCATTCCATCTTTTATTCATAGCTAAGTGTAAGATAGTTTGCTGATAAGAAAAAATAATGGTAGAATTGCTTTTTCTCACAGAACAGCTGATGTAAAATTAGTATTAAAGCTTGGTTGGCCATTGTCATCATCCATATTATGACATATATCCCAATTTCATAACTAAACCAATCTGATTTAGTTATATTAATTATTTTATAACAGATAGCATAATTCAGATGCATGCATAACATAGTATTAATTTGGAAGGTATGGAGAAATCCATCATTAATGTGTAACTCTTTAATTTTTGTTTCAAATCATTTTATATTAATTATTTAGGTTTTATACCATCAACTCTCATATTGTTTCATCTTCATTTGAATGAGCAAGCAAAAGAAAAGAAAGTGTAACTAATTAATAGAATTACTTATTTGGTTTGTGAAGGATAGCTTAACCTCTTTCTCATAGATTTAAATCCCACTCATACTATTTTGACTTGCATTTGAAGTAAAAATGCCAAGAATTTTACTTTCACATTTATGATTTTAGTGCCATTGAAAGAGTCTTATTTTTCATGAGCATATCAGAATTGATTGATAGCTTGAGTATATTTTGTAAGTAAAAATGCCAAAAAGTTTCATTTTTTATGTTTATTATTTTAGTCTAGTATTATAATGTTCCCTTTTGTAAGTCTATCAGAATGCACTGATATCTGACATGTTAAAGTCAAATACAAAAAGTTTGTCCTTAAGGTATTTGTTTTCATGTAGACTATTTAATCTTTGATGTTAGAATTAACCCAAAACATGTACATGCATGAACTATAAAACCAAATGTTTATTTAAATTATCTTGTAATAAATGTTTTATTTATTTAAAGCTGTGTTCAGAATTCTTCTTTGACATGCATTTATGTTCTATATTTCTACACATGCTCACACATTTACATATCCAATATGATATGATTGCACTATTCCATAATTTAATGAAGAATATGTCCAGATCTGATGCTTTTCTTGACCCAAAACACTATATGAAATATTTGATTTTTTAATGATTTTCTGAAAATTTTATTACTCAGTTATTGTTTAGATGATGAATTGAAATCAAAATGTTCCCTATTTCTTTCATTATCTAACTACCACAATTTTTATTAGAATAATCCTTAATTTATGTCATTATTTTTATAATAGTAATTAGTAGTTGGTATAGAGTATAGATTTAAAATTAAGCCATGCAATAAATTAATTCCCTGAGATATTCCCTTATTATTTAGATTAGATATTAATTCAGTTATTTAGTTTAAATTACGGTACAATTAAAAGTTAAGTAATGTTATATTTTAGTTTGTACTTAACTCTAACTTACCATACAGTATTTTTTTGATAATTTACCATACAGTATAGTTAATCAGCATATTTTATTAATTTAATTTTATCACACAGTAGAGGTTGTTCAATGTATGTAGATAGTGGGAGGAGATGAGTTAAATTATAACTTGTAAATTTAAATGGTAGAATTTCATCAATTTTCATTTCTTATTTATTTTAAAACTTAATAGATGTTTTGTTTCTATTAATCATAATGTTTCCTGTCATATCTAATATACATTTTACACCCTATAGATCTCTGTAATCCCCAAATGAGAGAAGCTAAGGTAGGATAGCATTTTAAGATTCTCATTAATAATTTTAAAGCAAGATCAGATTAGTAGTTTATTCTATGGTTAATAGAATTGGTGTCCCCAGGTATTTGTAGATAGGAAGGGTAGGAGAGGTGTTGGGGGAGGGTTGCAATATATATATATATTGTAACTGTTTGGGTTATACTGCACAAATCAAATTAGTTGTGTGCATATATATATATATATATATATATATATATATATATAAAGTAAAGGAAAGGAAAAGTAGAAATAAACACAGACAAAAAAATTTGTAGATATTTTCTACATTTCCTGAAATAAAATAATCCTAGTAAAAGAATCAAATAGTTCTGAACTTAAAATATAACTTTATTACAAATTAAACAGTAAAAAGGTCTAATAAATATTATTTGTAATTATGATTTTGAATTTAAAAATAAGCATGGTTTATTTTTAAAGTCTTTCAATTAATTCTCTATCTAAGTAAAACATGTAGATCATACCTTTGGTAAAATTTCAAAGTTGCTTTTGAAAGGATTAGTGATATTCTTGAAAAGATAAGGATTAGACAGAAAAAACTCTGTTATCAATTAAGGTGTTTTTATCTCCTCAGATGACTTATAAAAAGTGCTGATAAAAATATCAGTTCAATCTGGATAGTATTTTTTTTTGAGAAGCAATTGGCTGAGAGTTGGCTGCAAAGTTTGGCTTTAATATTTATGAGAAGTGTCTTGCACAAGAGCTAGCTGCAGAGCAGTTGCAAAGTTCATTATAATATTTTGTTGCAGCTTGTTGAAGTTTGCAGCAGTTGGTTTTAGTTGGCCAGAGTCTCAGCTTTTTTCATGAAATGACCATGGAATAATGCAAGGAGGGCCAAAGAAGAAGCAGTGGACTACTAGTTTTACTATGCTGGAATTGATTTTCATGAAGTCTGGATCAATTTCTAATGAGTCTAGACTGCTTAATTGTGTTCTAAAAGACAGCTTACCCAACATATGCCAATCCTTGACAGAAGGGAATCAATCAAGGTCAACAAATTACCTGAATTATATCTATCGATTATGACAATCCTGGCTGGTCCCCATCAAGAGAATCAGTTGATGAAGTAGTTATATGTATGCTGCTATGCCTATATGCATAGAAGCACCAATACACATATATGCAATAGTGAGTGGCATCACATATAGTGTGAACTAAATTTTAAGTAAGTTTTTTTTAAAATAATTCATTTAAAAATCACATTCAAAAAAGTGAAATATATAATAGAGAACAATATTATCTTAAATTGTTTAAATTCTATAGTTTCTTAAAAAAGAATAACACAAAAAAATAACTGTGCTTGGATTAGAAAATATAAGAGTCGGAATTAACATTTAAAAGTCATTTTAAAATCTTTTAGTGAAATTTATATATTTGTTTTTTCAAAAGAATAAGCAAAATTTATATTACATTCAACAAGGAGTTGATTGTGAAAATAATATTTTAAATCATTAACAAAAAAGTATACCTAAGTAATTTTGATTGAATTATAATTATGAGTCAGAAATAATTCATTGACCATTGGGTTTTAAAGGCAAATGAGACATTATTTGAATTTAAAGACATTTACAAATTTTAATCAGTGACCTGTCAAGGGAGAAACTGTTATAGGATAGTAATTTTTTAAAAAAAAGAAACTGTAAACTACTATGATAGAGTTTGATAACTCATTCATATCATCTTTATTTTTATTGATATGCATGTATATATGGGAATTTTATGTATATTCAAAATAGCATCAATTATTCTAAAAATTAATGTCATTTGTTATTTGGTAAATTCAGATATGATACAAATGAGTTTCATACATGTGCTATTATACATACGTGTTTTAGTAAACCTAGCATAGCTAATTGTATTATTAAAAATATAACTTAAAAGTTTAATCATATATTATTGTAGGATATTTAAATAATGTTCAGAAATTCACACATACATGTATGTGTACGAATGTATATCAATGAGTGTCAAGTAAACACATATGTAAAATTTAATTTTTTTAAAAACTTTTATTAAATTTCAATTGAAATATGTATTCATGTAATAGTAAAACACATGTCTATGTGCTGATATAAATGTGTTGTACTTTCGAACATATATGTAAATCACAATGTAAACAAATCAAATTTTGATTTTATGTTAATCAACACTTAAATGTACATTTTAATCATTTTTCATTTTATATTAAGCCACATGTCTGTGTGCTGTCTGGTTTTAAATAAACCTATTGGAACATATATGCAAATCAATGTAATAACTTGAATTTTGTAATAATTCATAAATCACATATATGTAAATCACAATGTGATAGTTTTTTTATTATTGCATGTTAATCAAAATCAGAAGACTTTTAATTGTAGAGCCATATTCTAAAGATCTTAATATTATTTTTATATTGTTATTAACAAAATTGAATTCAGTTGTAAAAATTTTAGTGCATCATCTCTTAGTCACTGTAACAGTAATAGAGCTTGTGTTCTGAGCTATATTCATGTATAATGTCTGAATATATGAATGGGAATGTATTTAGTGCTTTAGGGGCAGCCAGTATGACATTGCTCTGGCATGGCATGAGGATTATATTCTTCAAAGCCCCTGCACTACATATTATTTTAATTTAGTCTTAGAAAGGTTTATAGTTGGCCAGTACATTAATGATACTATGTGGCCAGAGCATTAATGATGATCAACATATTTTAATGTACCAGCATTATTGTTTTGATTCTTATGTAAATCTGATGGATTAACACTTAAGTTTGTGCATCCAAACTATGGTTTAAATAATTGCCCAAGCTGGAAGTCTCAATAGTTAGCCTGGTCTACAGGAGACCCATTTCCAATCATGTCACCAGATTGACTGTTGATTTATATTTTTATTGTTTAAATCCAGTCACCAGAATAACTGTTGATGTAGTTTGATTATGGATCATTCATAATGATGAATTGTTACCTTGAGTATTATACATACTTATTTTTATTGATAGTGCTGCTTGATGTATAGTTAATTATAACCATAGTTGCTCTAAGGAGTTAACTGATCTCTTCTTATCAAGCTGGCTGATCTCAGAGATTTCAGGATCTCATGCTTATCTAACATTACTTATATTTTGTGATGTTAAACATTATTTTAACATTTTTTAATAATATATTACTTAAATATTATACTTTTTGTAAATTTTAAATTTAATTTACTTGGTTTTTGTTATAAGTCAATATATTTATAATTTTGTGGGGCTTAATTTTTGTCTTTAATTGTGTACAGTGAAATTGTATGAAATCCAATTAAGCAATTAAAAATATGGGATAATAAAAATTAAAAAAAAACACATTTAGTTGGACTTAAACTAAATCAACTTAAATTCAGAATTAGCATAGGAAATGCATTTTGCATCTTTAAATAAATTTATATTGCTAATTAGCTGCGGTAAGAATTAAAGAAAATTTATAAGAATATATAAAGTTTTGAACCAGCAAAACAAATATTAATGACTAAATCAATCAAATAGTTAAAAAACAAATAGCAAATTTAAGTAGAAATACAAAATTTTTAATGAAATTTTTAAGAAAGTTACCTAGCAGTGAGTAAATTTGAAAATGGATTAACAGCAAGAGAAATAAAACTAGGCCGATGGCTTTTAAAAAAGAATGTAATAAAATAAAAGATATGGGAAAAATGTAATTTTAAATAAGAAAAGCAGGGCAACATACTTAATACAAAGATTCAAACAAGTACAGGTAAGGCGTTTAGAGATAGAGTAGATGTATTGAAAAAATGTCAAAAATATATAAATTATTTATAAATGAGATATTTATTTTATATAGCACTATGTTTTTGAATTGTAATAAACAAATAATCAGCTTTTAAGCTAATGCACATGCGCTCTGTGGATCTTAATGAGAGTATTCATTTATTGTTAAGATCCACAAAGCGCATGCGCATTAGCTTAAAAGCTGATTATTAGTTTATTATAAATTATTTATATAATAAGAATAACGTTCTCATTTATATTAATTAAAAATAAAAGTGAGATGAATAAAAACAAAATAGATGTAAACTAATAGAGGTGCAAACGCTATTGCTAAAGTTAAAAAAAAAATTAGCAATGAATTGATAATTTTTTTGTTGAATTATAAAAAAAAAATGCAGAACTGATTAAGAGAAACACTAATTAAAATATAACCTAATAGATTTATTGCTAGGATGTTTATAAAAAAGTTTGATCACCAAAAGTCACACATGGATGTATTCTGTGGACATTAAATTCCCAAAACACCCTTTCTACCACTGCATCAAACCAAACAAGATTTGCTGCAGGTGGAGATTATTTAAATAATAAAAGACTCACAACTAAAAGCCAAATATTTTTTTAACAATTATAATTCATTAAAAAAAAACTAATACAATAAAGTTTGAGGATTTGAGAAATGCAAATATAACTTAGTTGATTGTAATGAATATATAATTTATAAAAAAGTAGAAAAGCTGATGACTAAAGTTTTAAAACAAGTAAAGTACTAAAGATATAACTGAAGTGAAGAGTACAACTAAGATATATATATATATATATATATATATATATATATATATATAACAAAGAACATATTTATATGAACAGGCACAACATGGCATAAACAGTACTAACTTTTTGAATATTTAAAAAAAGATTTTAAAATATTGTTTGAAACATTATATAAAAATAAAAATAATTGTAAAATTAAACAGATGTATTACAGAAGAAAGAGTAATGTTTATTTCCTCTTTTAGTTAGTACTTATTTAGATTAATTATTATTAATAATTGAAAGTTTGCTAGGTTTTCACATGTGCAATTGTCTCTCAGACAGCCAATCAGATTTTAAACAGCTGTCTTAAGAACGATCAGGCTTCAACACATTAATTATTAATATAATATTGTCATAAGATACTGGAGTTAGCAAAGAAGATAGAGCAGTTGATTTCATCAATTTTGCTAATGATATATCTGTTTTATCAGATTCTGATATTTGTCAAGTATTGGTAGTTTAGTGGTCAGCACAGCTGCCTTACAAGCAGTTGTCCTGGGTTCGCGGGTTTGCTTCCCGGCCGATGCTTTGGCACATGAAAAAAAAGCACAACAGATTTTCTAAAAAGTTGGGAATATAAGCAAATATCCAACTACAAATAGGGATGATAAAGATTAGAAATGATAATTGGATAGGAGTTTTTAGAAAAATTAATGGTTTTGATACCTCTAGTGTTAATTAATTGTATCCTGCATTATTAATAAATTCTCTTATAAATATGTATTAGTTAACCATATAACAACAGTTAATAGTGAAAACATTATACTATATTTTGTCTTTTATTTTTCAAATTTTCCTTGATTATATGTATTTTAATTAATAAATCTTTATTTCATATTTTATTTTTCAATTTTTTACAGATTTCTTTGAAAACATAAATTCAAAAAATGAAATTAATCTCAAGAACACTATATCAAATTTGTAAATAAAAAATGGCAAGTAAATAGAAATAAAGAAAAGTAAAGAATCAAAACAAGACTTTATTTTATTTTCCAGACTAAAAATATATATTTTAAAAAATAAAGTAATTTTTTAAAAAAAGTATTATATATATATATTGTAAAACCATAATGTCAAATAAAACTCACTTCAACATACTAACTTATTAACTGCTCCAAATTGCAGTGATATGCCTCTTACATTTCAGTAATTCTGATGTTTTTCTTTGTCTAACACATTAACGTAAAATATATAAAATATTTATTACTTATCAGAAAATAACAAATTTGACTTTATTTGATAGATATTTTTGTTTATTATTGAAATAAATTTTAAATGTTTACAATTTGTTTCTGTAAATATTAAAAAAATGAGACCATAATCAAAACAAAAATGTTATATGTCATGTTTCTAGAAAGATTATTTTCAGTTTTTGAAATGTATAATTATTTATTTCTCTTATATGTGACAAATTATGCTTCAAATGTTAAAATTTTTTGAATATTTATTGCAAAATTATGATATTTTCTTTACTCATGAATAAAATAGTTTGTTTATGTCATAGCTTGTCTTCTAATTTGATTCAGGCCATATTAATGTTAACTGCTAATATAATGTTATATTTTTGAAAATAAAGTATTTCCATTCAAAATAAGTTATTAAATAATTTATATTTCTTGATATCTAATAAATATAGTAGAAATTATTTTTAAAAAATATTTAAAACCCATAATAAATTTGCAAATAAACACATTTTTGTGTCATTGGAAACTGCAATGTCATAAAACACTGAACATTTTACAGCCTTGGCAAGGGACAATGGCTGAACATATCAGGGTGGGGCTTATGTCTATTGTAAGAGTGGGGATTTTCAATTTCCTGCCTTTTAATATACATTTCTCTGGGAAAAATTATTATAGTAAAATATACCATTTTAAATGCATTTTAACATATAATACTTACTAAAAAATTCACTAGGAGGTGAATTGGCTAAAAGACAAAATAATTTGGGTTTACTCCTTGAAAAGTTAACCCTACCTATGTTGAAAATTATTGAGTTTTCTCCGAAAAAGTGCTGTTCCTTCTTTATCTTTAGATCACAGTATTAACATTATTCTACATGATAATGATCTGAAATTTTTCTAAAAAGTAGATTTTAACATAATGTTTCTATTGACATTTCAATTTGAAAAAAATCTGAAATGGTAAGCATATTGCAGAAGAGGTTAGCATATTGAAGTCTGTGGTTAAGATTAAAAGACTATTCCTTTGTTCTTTGACAGATGGAAATTCCCAGATGGTGTTTGTATCCTTCTGGTTTAGGTTTCACATGAAAATTTTGAAGTATAATAAAATAATTTTTTACTTGGTTGTAGAATATTTTTGATTATTTTTACACACTAATTGGTTACTTATTATAAGAAAACTTTCAATTTATTAATTTATGTTTTATTTTTAAAAATAGAAGTTAATAAATTTGACTATAATATAATGAAATAAACAAGTATGTGTTGTGTCATTATTTTTCAGAATTGGCTTGGTGTTAAAACATTTTAAAATATAACTTTTGTAAGAAAATATCAGATTTTAAAGTGGAATTTGATAGAATTATAATTCTATGTTTGTTCACATTAAAAATAAAAGCTTAAAAATAAAAATGAATTAAATATTTTTAGTTTATGTTTACATAAATATTCATGATAAATGTTTATGATACATTGTTATATTTACAGGTCCATTTTTAAATATTTAACATGGTGAAATGGGATATTTTAGAACATTATTCATTTACAATTAAATTAAAAGGAAATCAAGTCCAATTTAGTGAGTTTTAATATAAAATAAATTTTTTATAGGAATAGAAAGATTAAGCATTTCCAAAAAATCTCACTAGATGGAACAATAAAAATTGTCAGAACTTCAAAAAGTTAATTAACTCTTTGGCATTCCACTTACAATTCACAATTTTCTTTGTTTTCATGTTCACCGTAAAAATTAAGATCAAACCATTATTACTCATCAGAAAATAATAAATATGACTTCATTTGATAGATATTTTTGCTTACTACTGGAGTAAATTTTAAATCTTTCCAATTTTTTCTATAAATATTTAAAAAATGAGATCATAATCAAAACAAAAAGATTACACATCATCATATCAAGAAAGATTATTTTCATTTTATAAAATCAACAAAATCTTAGTAATATCTGTGTTTTTTATTAAAAAATCTGAACAAATATTTATTTTAGTTATATGTAATTAAATATGCTTTAAAAGTTTAAAAAATTTCAATATTTATTGCAAAATTATGATATTTTCATACTTGTTATTATAATAGATTGCCTACATAGAAATCTAAGATTGTAAATCGCTTTAGTCCATATTTGCATTGGCCACTAATATAACATTCTATTTTTAAAAATAACATATTTTCCTTCAAAATAAGTTATTAATGATTTATATTTTTGATATCTAATAAATGTTTTGTAAATTACTGTATAAAAATATCTAAAATTGTAATAAATTTGCAAGTAAACATGTTTATGATTATTTGAACCATTTTTTTAAATAATGTCATAAAAATAATGACATTTGATGACCCTGACATAATGCAATAGATATACTTGTAAGGATGGAGCTCAATTCTTTTGTTTATAATAATTTTTTGATTTTCATGCCATCTATCAAATTTTTTGAAGTAAACTTTTATATTATAATGTATTTCAGAAAATACAAATATAACAATATAATGCTTATGAATATTCTCACTAGGGCTGAATTAGTCAAAAACAAAGTAATTTATTCAAGAAAAGTATTTGTTTATACTAAATTTATATTTACAAAAAACAATAAAAAGTAATAAGAATGGTGATATTAATAATGATGTTTCCATTTCATTTTCTCTCTGACATTAAGAAATTTTCAGTTGATTAATATATTGCTAAAAATTACTATAAAATCTAAAAATAAATATCATTAACTTATTTAGAAGCAAATATTTAATAATTTTATAAAAAAATTATAAAGACATGAATATTGTAAATTTATATTGTTTTTATGATGTAAACAAGTCAATTCAGTGTGTGTGAAATTCCATGCTTTTATCTTTGTGCATACATATAAATTCTCTTTTGGCTTTTAATTATCTTTAAACCCTCTCTGTCATTATGTTTTAGATCCCCAGTAGTTCATAATGACCTAAATATTTTATTACTAAATCATGAGAAGCTTTTTTAAATTAAAATTTCTATCATCAACCATTCTAAAACTTTCTCCTACTTAAAACATATGATATATATATCATACAGTTGATGGATTGGGAAATTACATCTGGATTCACTTTCAAAGACATATTTGTACAATAAAACATTGCAGAAAATATGTTGTTGCATTTGTGTATCAAATTTTAGAGTTTATTTAATCTCATCATTTAATAATATCCATAGTCTGCATTTCTTTATCTTAATTGATTATTTCTATGATTCATCTTTATTTATTCCCAGGATTAACATAATTGTTATGTGTAGTTTGTAAATATAGGGGATTTGAACTCAGACTCTCAATAATTTTACTTGTGTAAATTATTATTTATTTAGTGATACAAATAATGACAAAAATTGCAATTGTTTTAAAAATAAGTTTGGAGATTATTTTGTAATTGAGTAAAGTTAAAATTTCTAAATCATCACATGATAACAATTTCCTATGCATACACAAGCTGTTAAAATAATAGCAAACTCTAAAAACAGAAGCACCAACCAGTGCAAATCTTAGTAATCAATGGCTACAAGAAACTTTGTGCCTAAAATCCCTATCTAGTACAGACTAATCCAATATCCTCAGACTATAAGCTAGAAACTAGTCTGGAGATATTGGATGAGTAGGCACTAACAAACTTTCTTGCATCCATTGATTACCAAGGTTTGCACTAAGTAGCACTACTACATGGAGGATTTGCTACTGTTTTAAAATTAGAATTAAAAAAACAATCCTAATATTTTCTGAAATGTAGCTTATATGAAGGCTGATTCCAGTAATTAGAGGAAGAAAGGATAAAAATTAAAAAAATTTCAGATGTTGTTTTATATAAGAATGGAAATGATAAATTGAAAGATAAGGTCACTTATGTTAACTTGCTCAGAATAAACAATAAAGAATATTAAGAAAATTATGAAGAAGAAAGAATTTGGTTAATTACAAATTTACATTATTTACATAGAAATTATGAAGAATATTTTGAAGAAGTGTGCAGAATATAAAAAGAAAAAAGTTGAAAAAAAAAGTTGACTGAAATTAATAAAAAGAAAATAAATGTTTGAGAAGAAAAGATTACGAAATAGTTTGGAAAAGATTAATATATTGCCATGCAAAAATTGCCGATGATGATATTTAAATATATAATTCAAAGCTTAGTATTTATAACTATTTTTTGCTTCTCATCTATAAATTTTAATTCTTGTAATATTTGATAAGGCATTGAACCAAAATAGCTTTAATAGAGTGTAACTATCTTAATCCTTTTTGAATGTATATATTTGAAAAACCTGTATGTTAATTAGATTGTTAATGATGATTGATATTTATTGCATATATACAATGAATTATTGCAACTGCTTGAAATATTTTTTATGGGTGTTGCTTCTATTAGAGCAACTTAAAGTAATTCCTGAACTGGTTTACAGTAAAACAACAAAAAACTTCAGTTATCAAATTGTTGATTGCATAATTTCTCATGTAGATAAAAAAATATATGAAAATGAGATTATTCACATAAATGCACTAAATTTTAAAAAAAAAAAGCATTACAAAGTAAAAAATATTTTTTCAACTTTTAGTGGTTTTATATTGCACTATCCAAACTAAAAGCATGGAACCTTAATTTAACATATTTAATATAGTAATATTTACATCACATTTTTATTTTAGTCTACATAAAACTGAATAGTGTGAAAGTTGAAGAAAATTTATTTTTTTTAATTCGTAATGTTTTTTTATTTTACCTTTTAATGATTTGAGATAAAAACAGTAGCAACCTCATTCAGATTTGGTGTTTTTGCTCAATATGATTAGTACTACATTTTCTATATCTTCTCTGCATTGTTTTAAGTTATTATTAGTTGGAAAAAAATGTGAAGATGTCTGCATTATATGGACCTTTTAGATAAGGAATATAGCCTAATTTACATGACAATGCTATGAAGTAGATGACACTAGATGTCAGTAAAAATGACATTTTCTGATTGGTAAAATGTTTTAGCCTAAAGTCAAATAACTGAATAATTCATATTCTAAAAAAATCTGAAGATGTTAGCATTATATGGATGTTTTACGTAAGAAAGATAGCCTAATTTGCATAAAATGCTATGAAGTAGATGACACTAGATGTCAATAGAAAAGATAATTTCTAATTGGTGTAATGTTTAGCCTAGAATCAAATAACTGAATAATTTATATTTCTAAAAAAATTGTAAATTTCAATAATTTGTTTACAGAGTAAGCAATATTTTTGTAAGACTTATTGTAAATAAAAAAACTTGCATCACTAATAGGAGAATTCATTTGAAAACAATTTATTTTTAAAAAGACAACTCTCAAAAATTTTGTTCTAGTTTAATGGAAACAGTATTCTACTGGGCAAACTAATATTGCCTTTGTCAAAATGGTAAGGAAAATATTTAATTTTTTTTAATAACAATAGATAATATATTAACTTTAATTTTTTTTCTTTGATGATAATTAACCCTACATAAGTCATTCTTTTAATAACATAAAATTCAAATATCTAGTATTTCATTTTACTAATTTTTAAAAAAAATAAATTACATTCAATGATACCAAGCATGGATTGTTATAGATAAAAAAATTATTTAATCATTTATTTTCATATTTTGCAAAATGAAATATTAAGTTTTAGAATGTCTACCATTTGAAAGCTTACATTTATAATAAATCATGTTAAGATTATCAATATACAATATAGAAAAGGTTTGATTGTAAAATTAGTGTTCACATATGGCAGAATACATACGAAAGCCTCACTAGGGTTCATTCAAAATAGAAAACTGGAATTTGTCACTGAACAGGTTAATGCATTTGTATGAGTAAACATATTTCTTTATTCTTTTAAAATATTTTTTATTTTCTATTTTAATTTTATATAATGCCAAAAATTAGGAATGAAGAAGGTTTAGATACAATTTAATACTGAATCACATATAAAAGTAAAAACTTAAAATTTTTATTAATGTTTTAGTTAGTAAACTTAAAAAAATGTATTGCCACTGTAAATGCATATGAAAACAAAAGTTTCAACTCGATCAGAAATTGGAAAAGAGTGGAAATTGAGTTATAACATTTGGTCCAAACAGACAAACAAAAAACAGAGAAAATTAAATAAAAATAACATTTTCTTGTGAATAGTTCTGTATTGTAAATATAAAATAAAACATCTAATAAAGATTATTTCCCTGCATTTCACATCTCAGACTCAGATTTTCAGTATATTATAAAATGTGAATCCAGTTACAACATTCTTTTAATAGATGACTCTGTGAGATTAAAATAGCAAAAAAAAAAAACAAGTTATCTTCAATACTGGTAATTATAAAGAATATATTGTTTTATTTGTTTATGCATTTGTGATGATGCTCTAAAAAGAGGATGGCAAGCAATAGCAAGCTTCTATTAATAACAGATAAGAGATTAACTGTAGGATTACTATTGTTCAGTTAATATACACTTTTTGGTCCCAAAATATACATTATTTATTTTGTAAACCTATATTTTTTCATTATGATAGGTAAAATTTTCTGTTCAAGTTACACTGTACATTACAATTGTGTAAAGTTTCTTTTTTATTAACCATATCTTCAAAAATGGCAGACCAATCATTGAGGAATTAATAATAGTTTTTTTTTTGTATTTATTTTTAAGCTTTTAAAAAAATACACACATTTCTTTGCAGTCGGTACTATGTTCAATTATTTTGTCAACATAGACATTATTTTTTTAATAATGTATGTCTACAATAATTATTAATTAAAAAGCTAAATTTATAATAGGTATTAGTAATATTTAGATACAAGTATAGTATATATACTTTAAAGTAGATGTAATTGGGAGGTATGTGATCCCAGACATTCATTAGATGGAACTGATGACTAAAGGGAGCTTGAAAGTTTGTGTTCAAATCCCCTCTAATAATATCAGTAAATAAATAATTTAGCAATGTATATAATTGTAATGTTATGGGGAAAAAATAATCTTCACACATGCATGCTATTAGATTGATGTTAAATTTATGTGCACCCATCCATCAGTAAGTGTTCGAAAAGCACAAATGTAACAACCACACCCAGATCCCATTCCCGTATAATCCAACCCCTATTGACCATGCCCAAAATAGGAATTGAATTCATTATTTTTTTATATGTCAAAGCGTTGACCAGGAAGCGAACACAGGCCAGCTTCTTGTAAGGCAGCTGTGCTAACCAGGAGGCCACCAATGCTTGAATTCGTTATTTATTTACATAAACTAATATAATTCAAAAATTCTTAAAAATGAAAAATGTTCTTTTCCCTGTAATATATAAACTAATTTTGTACTAATAGTTGGAATGACATAGCTCAAGGTGAGTTCAAGCTGTGATTTGGGGATAGTCAATGGGGATTGATTATATAAAAATGGGCTCTGGGCATGGGTGTTATGCTTGTGGTTTTGGAGCACTTACTGACATGTGGATGCACATAAATTAATATCAATCTAATAGCCCATGTGTGAAGTTTAATTTCCTTCCACAGGATTTCAATAAATATCAATAATTTAAAAATTAGCATGACAATAATAAACAAATCTGAAAAATATAAATGACAACTATATAATTGCAAGAGAAAGAAAAGTTAAAAGGGCTAAAAACGAAAGTCCAATTAATGTAATTGAATTGATTTATAATTTAACAAAATGAAGGGATTATTTCTACATCTGGTGATCAAAGCTTTATGTTATTTTTCAGCCCTATAGACATTTAAATTATGTTCATTTTTAATATTTAGTTCAAGCTATTTTAACTATTGTTTTAATATTGTTTCATTATTATATACTATATGTGGGTTAGTTTATTTACATTATTACAAGTATTTGTGGCAAGTTCCTTTATAATTTAAAAATAAAAGGATTATTTTTAACTCACATGATTTTGATATAATTCTGTATATTAAAGTTGATTAAAAGATCATCTTAATTGCAATAGCATTTGAAACCAGATTAAATATTAAAAACATTAAAATTGACATAAGATAGCCTTAATTATCAAATTGAATATGTAAATGAGATATTTATTTTATATAGCGTGATGTTTTTATAAACTGTAATAGTAATAATCAGCCATTAAGCTAATGCACATGGCTTTGTTGATTTTTAACTATAAACAAATACTCTCACTTCCAAACACAAGATAAAGTCTTTGTGAAAAGATAGAATGAATCCATCTATCCTTTCTACCCAAACGTTTTTAATAAAGCCATATAATCTACAATAAATTCTAATTGATAAAGCTTTAACGCTATTTTTTGTCTAAATTACTTTTAAAATAAGTATATTTACAACATTTAAATAGCCTGTTTTGAACCATTGCATTAATGGTCTATTATATATTGTGCTGGATGGTTCCACCGAATGAAGTATACTTACACATATATATGTTTTGCTGGTTTCAAACTTCATAATACATTTATAATCTTATAAATGTTATGTGAATGAACCGGCACGTTCAAGCAAAATGGGAGATATTATTGATAGCTTTAACTATCAACAATGGCCCATCTCAGCTGCGAGATTCAAACCCCTATTATTCAAATACTTTATTGTTTCTGAGTAAACTCTGGGTGCAAGCTATCTATTCAGAAGAATTAACAACATATTTGGTCAGTAGACTCATAATCCAGTGCTCAAAACAATCCCAAAAAACTAGCTCAGTCTAATTTTAATCAATAATAAAATATAGAAAAAAAGAATTGATAATTAGAGATTGATAAAAAGAATTTGATAAAAAGAATTGACCGACAAATAAAGTTTTAGTTTTAAAGACAATTTATTTTAACCCGCATTAACTATACTAAATTTTTTGTCATGCACATTTTAAATTAACACAATATACTATATCTTATGAAAAAGCAAAATAATATTTGACATTGATAACTTATATAGCATTCACAAACACGCACATCAATAGTTCATTTTATGCATGCTTATAGAGTTTATATAATTTGAATCTTGAATTTTTACGAATTACAGCGGTGGCTACTATATATAAATGAGAATACGAAAATGTTTTACCTAGGATTTTTGGAACGTGGACATAGAACTTCATTTTCTTTACTTACTGCTTTAGGTGAGAATATTTCCAGCCGGCTGGGACATTTTCTTGAGGATTTTTATTATTCTTCATGATTATTATTTCTGGAGACAGTTAAATATTGATGGAGGATTTCTGAGCTGTTAAGTAGACATTATTTCACAGGCAGGTCTTGCTGATCTTGTTGGACTAAGGGCTGAAATAAGAGTGTATATTCCTGAAAGCTACTCAGCACCGCATTTCTGTTTCTGGATACATAATTTAAACTGCACTATTATATGAACTGAAACAAGACTGACACTGAAAACTAGGCTGAAACTGCAAACTGATAAAAATCTGGCTATTTATATATGCGAATTGTTTTTGTTTTAATGTCTGCCAGCAATATGGTGTTGTTGAAATTCCTTTAATAACTAATCCTTTGACAACGTGTTTTTGAAGATTGTTTAATTAGTAGTAGCCATGACAAAATGTGTTGTTTTTATATCTTTAATTAGTAGCCCACTGCTGTGTTTTTAAATATATTTCATTTCAATATTTATTTTCATTTGTTTTTCAATATGATTTTAACACGCATTTATTATAGATCTTCTTAACAAGCTAACATTTATTTTTATTTACCATCGCACATATATACGCATTTATTCTAATAAACTGGAATGAAAAGAGATTTATATTTTAACTTTTAATTTATAATAATAACACTCTTTAACTTTTATAAAACTTTTAGTTTAACTTTTCTAACCAAGACTCCCCCTCCCTCCTTTTAATCAATTATTTTCTAACTTTTATTTCAAACTCTTTTATGAAAATAAACTGTAATAAACTCTTCATCATTTAAATACATTTTTCTTTTATGAAAGATTATTTTAATAATTTTTTTTAGATAAATTAGTATGTGCCAATTTCAATATTGGTACAATATATATATATGTATATATCCATTAGAAAACCTATCAACTCTTAGATAATCCCAATATAAATAACAGTCAACAATCTCAAACCGGTGTCAAGGCAACCTTCTTTTAACAATAAAGGTGGAATCCCACCTTTATTTATGGTCCAATATACTTAAATAGACACTAAAAATTGCAACTTGACTTTTGACACTAAAAAATTTAAATAAACCTCTATATATAGCTTAAATATAACCTGTTCTGAATGCAGACTAATAAATAGTCAATTATATAATTACAAATTGCAATTATAAATTTCAAACTGCACCTAAGGTATTACTTAAATAATAAGTGTAATAATTCTCAAGGCTAAATATATATATAATACAAATAAATGTGTGGATTGGCTGTAGATAATAGTTAATTGCCATTATATTTATTAGTTTTATTGCTATATATATATACATACATGTATATTGTCCATACTAAATTTAATGTAATCAGATAGGACTTGGATTTTCCATGACATGAATGGCTTCAGAGTTAAAGGGTGGAGAAGATTTTGTCCATTAAAGTTTGAAGATTTGTTATCTTAATATAAACTGTGCACTGATTATATATATATGTGTGTGGGGGGGGAGATGATGACCTGGACCAAATGATGAGTGCTGGCTCAGCATGAAATATGTCTATTGGAGGTCATTCATCTTTTTCACATGAATGTGGTCATGTGTATTGGTTGTATAAGATAGAGTGAATAGCTGGAGGGAGCTTGAAAGCCTGAGATCAAGTTCTGTCTATAGATAGATATATCTATTGGACTTTATAAATTTAGAAGAAAATATGAAGAGATGAATTAAAAATTGGACTACAAAGACACACATTTTGGAAGTACAAGTGGCGTGGGATTCATTAGAAGTAAAAAGGGAAAGAACAACATTGTGGAGAATGATGATGTATTAGAGATAGCAAATACTTCAGAATTATATCCCAAGAAGTTTTCATTGTGATAAGAAGTAGGTTTTTATACAAGTGTTGGTCAGTTTGGTTATGGTGGTCAACATGAGAGAATATATGGACTTGTGAGATTTAAAAAAAAAACTTTATATTATGAATTCTTTTTCATGAAAAAATTTCCAAATGGAAATGAACACGGAAGTATCTCAATGAAGGTACAGCAGAATTGGATTATATTTTGACTAACAGAAAATATGTATTTCAAGATTTTAATGTTCTTAATAAATTCAATACAGAATGTGATCATCAATTAATGACATGTAAGATACATGTTAATGCAAAATAGAGAGACAAAATTCTTAAGAAAAACAATTTTCTCAGTTGATATTCATAATCTTCAGACACATTCCAATGAATTTAAATTAGAACTTGCAAATGGTTTTTATTTTAGTAACAGATTTTAAAGTAAATTTAAATGAAATAAATAGGGGAATAAATAATATACTTCTAAAAAGTACAAAAGAAATAGCTGTCCAAAAAAAATCAACAATTGACCTGTGCAAATTCTACTAAGACAGGACAATTTATGAAGAAAAGAGTGAATATGAAAATATATAAAGATGATGGATTAAGTATCTATAATTTTGTAAAGTGGTACAAAAATGTTAATACAGATATAAGAAAATATAATTGTGAATTAACAAGCAAATCTATAAAAGAAAAGCTGGAAATATTGCTAAAAAGAGAAATGACATCATAAAATATATGGAAGAGTTCAATCAAAAAATATATAGCAATAAAGAACAAGAAAAGTTGTTCTATACAACTATTATTTCTTTTGAATTGCCCCAGAGTTTAATTGAAGAAGTGAGTTATGCAATTAAAACTATGAAGAAGGAAAAAGCTCCAAGTAATGATGAAATTATAATCTGTATTTTAAAAAAAGCAGTGATAAAATAGAAATATTGTTAGCAAAGTTATATGGTGAATATCTAAATGATAAAGATATACCAGATGATTGGAAGAATGCAGTAATAATATTAATATTTTAAAAAGGTGTTGAAAAGATATTAGAAATTACAGACCTATCAGTCTTTTATCAGTTCTATACCAAATTTTTACTTCATCTACAGCAAATTTTGAATTTTAACCAATTAAAAGAGCAACATGGATTCAAAAGTGGTGTTAATACAGTGGATTATATCCAAACATTGAGAGAAGTTTTAGAAAAGACCAATGAATATGAGTTGCCATTATGTTTGGGATTTGTAGTGGCTAACACATTGGATCATCAAGATATCGACCTAGGATATTGTCATATCTTGAAGAATATTTATAAAAATGCATCAGCAATAATTAGATTATGTAATGATACTAAGAAGATTAACAATGAGAAGAATGTAAGAGAGATAGTGATTCCACATCACCAAAACATTTTACAGTAGTTTTGCAAGAACTATTTTGTGTATTAAAATGGGAAGCTTAAAGATTTAATGTAAAACAGAGATTAATAAATTCATCTAGATTTGCAGATGATGTAATGCCTCAGAGCTTCAAGAAATATTGCAAGAGTTATCAGATAAAAGTAAAAGTAATGGGAGTAAAGATAAATGATTTGTTTTAATTAAAATAAATACAATTACAATCCTTTTAAACTTTTCTTGAAAAAACGTAATTGAAAAAAATAAACACATACAACGTGTATACTAAGAAAAGTTTGTTTAATACTTACCCAATATAGTATGCTGCGCAGGCTTTCAACCAACTATCTAGTCATATTCATAGCTATAGTTATCCAAGAAAGTTGTGAGATTTATAGAAGAACCACAAAAGTGGTGATTTATATTTTGCATTAGTTATGTGTAAAATATACCACAAAACAATTAATGTCCCTGATGGAATTCAATGCATAATAATTTTCTTGGCATTCAGTAAGATTTGATCAAAGATGATCGCTGTCAATAAGGATTTATGCACCCTATACACTAAATAAAATTAGTACTATCACCAAGTGGTATTTCTCTCTTTCATGATTTGAGAGTTGATCAAAAGTGGTTTCAAGTAGTACACTATATATAATGAAGTAAAAGCAAATGTTAATTGTGTATATATGTCATGATGTAAAATTAAAGCCGTAATGGATATAAACTGGATAAATGTATTCCTCCATCTAAATACCAATGCTTATTAACAAAACTCTACAACATAATGAAAAACAAATCATATCGAGAGAATAAACCAAAGGAACTATTTAATAATAGATCATTTGGACTCGCTTAGTGTAATGGTAAAGTGTCAGACTGCCGAGCATAGTAGCTTCATATCAATTACAATTTCAGCACTTCAATTTCTTATAAACTTTCAAGCATTTAAGCCATTTCAGTATTAATTTATTTTATAGATTATTCAAAACAATAAATGCATACCAAATGTATACTAAGAAAAGCTTTAATACTTTAACACCATAATATGCTTAGCATGCAGCCGACCAACTGGTGGTCATATCATATTCATAGTTATAGTTCTCCAAGAAAATTGTGAGATTTATAAACGAATCATGAAAGTGAAGATTTACATAAATTTGAATATAAGAATTTAAATGAAATGATTTCAATAATCCACTTTTTTGATAGGGGGATTCAGTTGATTGCATTTATGTTGTTCGCAATGTATCAGGCCTCTTTAACTTTGTGTTTAGCATCATTTTTTCCCAAGTAGACAGTACTGGCAGATGTGACTCTTGCTCAAAGAAAATAGATTTTATATCCATATTAGTCTCACAACTTTTTTGGATATCTATAGTTATGAATATGACTACCAGTTAAATGAAATATTGTTAATGTATTAAACAATCTTTTCTTAGTATATATGTTGTATTTATTTTTTGAATTAAAATAAATAGTAAATTCTTCGGCTATTATTTAATTAATTGAACAAAGTGATTAGTGGTGGGTATTTTATTGTCATGCCCATATTTGGTCAGTTTTTTTACTTATATAAATATCTGCGTAAACTACAATTTTATTTCAATTTTGAAATCAGCATATAGTATATACACACCTCACTATTTCCAAATGATAACATTTAGTAGCATATTTAAGCTAGTTCTTTTTTCTTTTAATAATTTGTGAGCCAGAACATTGTACATGCATAGGATTTCCAGTACTAATACTAATGCATTTGTTTAATTTGTTTTGTTATCCCATATTTTTTGTGCCATTAATTCTATATCTGTTATATTTATAATCACATTATATTAAAGTTTTGTCTCAAAAAGAATCTTCTATACTCTTTCACACAGACAAATGTAGTTATCATAAACTGACTCATTAAACAATGAGAGAAAGTGAGTGATGAATGATGACAAAGGAATACCAATTAATAGTGAAGCCAGTTTATATAAAAATAATGATGACTCCCATATTTAATAACTAAAGTTGCATTTAATGTGTTCAAAGAATGTCAATGACTTTGTAACAAATTTTAATGCATTTAGGACATTACTACTGAGTTCTTACCACTTCATCTTTTCTTCATTATTTCACAGTTGTATATAACATTAGCTATGGGTAATCTTTTTTTTCTATAGATATCAAAACTAAAATTATTAGCTTGAAACAATTCTGAAGATGTCAGTATTGTATAACACTCATATAAAACTTTATTCTCAAAGCACAAATGCAATACCTTGATTGGTTATATTTATAATATAAAAAGGACAGCATAACTGATTGATGGATTATGATTATTTGGCCTCATGCATTTCAAAGGGTGCTTTATTGTTTAGTATTTTCAAAACAAAAATTGTAATTTTCAGTAATTTATTTATATATTTAATCTCATTTATGCCACATATTTATAAAATATTTATTTTACATCAAAAAAAACAAACAAACTAAATGATTATCATTATATTTTTTTTTGAAAATATTTGTTTTTGAGAAGACAAATCATAAAAACATGGTAAAGATAAAGAGAAAGCTGTTTTTATTGGTTAGCAAGAGTTGCTTTCATAAACACTGGTAAAGATTTGTGTTTAAAATTTTAATAATAATAAGTGCTATTTTAAATCTTAAGACACATTTTTATTATTTTACAATATTTCAACTAAAATTTATGTGCATTTTAAAAATGGAATTCATATAAATTGTTTGTTCTATAATTTTTATGAATAGACAATATTATAATACAAAAGCAAAAATATGATCAAAATTTTCACTAGGGTCTTTTAAATAAGAGTGGCAGGATTTGAACTTTAAACAAATAACAAAAAAAATTGAAAACTGTGCTTTACTTAATTTCACACACACGCATACACACACACACATATATATATATATCTGATACTTTCAAACATAGGGTATAAAAATATGGTAAAGAGGTTTAATACCATTGTTGTATATGTGTATATCAAATGATTACTTTATATGAGACATATTCAACATTATGTAATTCATCCTAAACAATATATTAACACAATATATATCCATGTATGATTTTTATTATAAATATACCAACATTTGGACTTGATCACACAAGCCACCAACAGGATGATGAATAGAAAACTGTACAAATGGTTGTAGAAACATTGCAAACATTGATTTGTAACAGTATTAATGTTCCACCAAGAGCAAAAACAAATATATAAAACTAAAGAAAAATAAAATCAGGAACTATTCAGATTGGGTTTTTTAAAAAAAATTATTCCAAATAAGAGGAAGTTTACATATGTTATCATGTTTGCTGATAAAATCTGATCTTTTAGGTTTCTCAATAGTTTCTCTGATCTTACATTGGTAGGCAGTGTCACTCTGGATAGAATTCTGGTGGTAGAGAAAGCAATATTGTGATCTGAATTTATTGTTATAAATCAATGTTTACAGGGCCTTAACCATTTTTATATCATATTCTATTCCTCAACCAGTTAACGTCTTGTGTGATCAAACCAAAATATACAGTGTATTTATAATAAAACATAGATGGATGAAACAGAAATATATATATAAACCTGGGTCTCATTTTACATGATAGATAGGTTCTTCAGAAAACATGCGCAAATGAAATCGTGCAAAAATAGACTAACTTACATTGAAAAGGGGGTGTGTGGTCTGTGATTTTTCAAAATTCAACTTACATTGAAAAAGGGGGGTTGCGGTCTGTGATTTTTCAAAATTCGCCTAAAAGCAAAGCACCAACGTAAAATTACTTTAAAATTCATGCGCAAAAAAATAAGGAAATAAAATATGACTAATAAAAAATTTCAAATTTGAAAAAAATTAATACAAGACAAACTTTTTTTAACTATAATATTTAACTTTATTTAAAATAATATATTTTTATGCATAATTTACAGTACAGTAATTTACATTTTTTAATACATGTTTTAATTATTATAGCTATTTGCTGAAAAACACGTTCGTTTGCAAACAACTAGCGCCAACTTCACACTCATATTGTGTCAATGATTTTCTGGTGTCACGTAATTAGTAATTAATCTTTGAGACGATGATTTTATTAATTGTTTATGAAACTAACAACTAAAAATTAAATTCTTATTTTTGTCTTTAATTTTCAATTCCGTTTAAAAATCAAATTTCACATCACATTATTTCAAGTCGCCGTAAGTAATTTTTAAATTGTTAATTACAATTAAAAATCAGATTTTAATTTTTAATTGTCAAATTTAATTGTGCCCACTGCTATTGCTGACCTTTTAAAAATAAACTTGTGGACACAAAATGATTAATAATTGATTACGTTCTTTTTTTAAAAAGCAAAAACAGAATGTGATTTAAAATGCAAAATTATCACGCACAATGTTTGAACAAATTTACATTATAATCTTGTAAAATTTAATGTATGTATACATAAAATGTGGAAATCATGATTTTAATTTCATTATTGCATAAAATCTTACTATTATTAAGCACTGAAAATATTGAAATTAATAAGTTGAAAGTCGAATTCCAATAATGTGCTATTACTTTCAATATAATGTAAGTGTGCAAAATTTATTATTTAAAGTAATAGCGCAATATTGGAGTTCGACTTCCGGTGAAACACGAATCGCGTAACGTCAAAATCGTGTTAAATAAGTCCGCATAAAAAGAGACCAGGTGTATATATATATATGATAAAATCATCAATTTCAATCTCTGTGCACATTCTCTAAAATAAATATGAAATGCTTAAAAGTGAAAAAAAAAATCAAGAAATCACTTGATTGACTGTTATGAGATGTCAGTGTTTCTCAATTTTCAAAATATAGATCATGAAGTTAATTTGAAATGAAAAAATGTTTTTACATTCTGAATTAATTCAAAACTTCATTGAATTTTTTTTTTTCATGTGTCATAGCATCAGCCAGGAAGCGAACCCACTAACCCAAGACAACTGCTATAAAGCAGCTGTCACTGACCTCTCGACCACCAATGCTTGACAAAAACTTCATTGAATTAATAATAAAACTGCAATATTTACCAGACTGGAACTAAATATCAATGTTATTTATTTTTAGTCAATATCAGGTCAATACTCATTTTACTTTTAAGAAAATGCCTTTATACATATGAATTTTACTCTCATAAATGTTAAATATTTAAATGTTTTAAAGCTGAATAAAACAAGCTACAATGGGAGGTAATTGTATTATGGCTTCTCTTTCATCGATGTCAAGGATCTCTCAATGTGATGTGATATGGCTTCCCCTTTATCAGTGTCAGGAACCTCTCAGCGACTATTCCCAGAAAAACCTTTTAGCAATCTTCCCTTTCCATTTCCACTCTAAGTTTTTCTATATTCTTCTCTATCCTGCTTCATCTCATTTCCACAACATCATCTTTGTCCACTCCACAGCTTTTATATTTAGATCCCACTTATCTTTTTCCAAACCCAGCATAAAAACCAAGAACCCACTTTCTGTATAATCACATTGTTTATATTTATTATCCCACAACTTCACTATTTGTATCCTTTCTGCTTGTAAGCTTAGCAGAGGTCTAATATTTTCCATGCCTTCCTTATATTTCTCCATTCCCTTGTTGCTAACAATTCTGTTTGAGCCTTAAACAGTTAACTACTTTCTCTGCTATTATCATAAATTAACTCACACCCAATATTCTATTTACTTCTGTACATATAACACAATTATCCCTGCTTTAGTATAAATATATTGGCATAAAGACTTTATCCAAATCTTCTGCATACTGTATTACCTTTCTCACCCATCTTGTTGCCTATCCTTTACTCATAATCCAATTAAATGCTATTTTGGCTATTGTCTTCCTACCCATAAATTGCAATCTACTGAACATTTTCATTTTGCTATTTGCATCTCTCATATCTTCATGAATTGCTCCCTAAAAAAAAAAAAAATTAAAAACAAATATATACTTTGATGGTAAGGTTACATTTGTATATTTTTAAAATTACATTTAAAACTTTTTTATCTTTATAAAAAAAATTTTTTAAGCTGATAAAGAAAATTAGTTGAGTGTAAATCTATAAACAATTAAAAATAAGGCACAAGGGTTTTTAGCCCTGAAATATCAAACCTAGTACACAATTCAGCAATTTCACGTATAGTTCTTTATTATTAAATAATATATTTTTAATATTTAATTTAGTATAGAGAAGGGAAATGAAAAAAAAAATCCTATTTAGTTTGTCTTAGACAAAAATACATTAATCTTTCTTGTACAATTTTATGGCCTTTAAAAAGTATTGGACTGTGAAAAAATAATGTATGAATACTGACATCTTTAATATAAAAAAATGTCATTTTTATTTTTAAATAGTTATTTTCTAAGTATGTAAAGGAAAATACACCTACAATTATGAAATGTTCAAATCACTCTTGTGATGTGATGTGATGTGATGTATTATGGCTTCTCCTTAAACGAAGTCAAGAATATCTCAGCAATTATGCCCAGATAAACCTCTATGAATAAATAAAAAGTCTGAACTTCAAACAGCATGATTAAAAAGGATACTTCATATTTATTCACTAAGGGCATTCCTAAAAAATATGTTTGAAAGGGTGATTTAAATATTAGTATTTAAATTTTCAAATAGTAATATTATGCACTGGGATATTACATACAGTTATTTATTTTAAACATCTGTTCATAATATATATATATATATAAAATAAATAAAATATCCATTAATTAAAAATAATATTGTAATTATAATTGAAATAATATTTTTAACGATTTATAAACAATTACAAACAATCTTAAAATCCGCAGAAGTACTTTCGGTTACTTTCTAACCTGCCTCAACTGCCATTAAATTCAAAAACCAAAAGCAGAAGCAAACGTCATCAATTCAAATTCCACGAATCTCGTATTTTAATGTTAGAAGCTTGTCGATTTATTAAATGCGTTTTATTCCTGTTTATAAAAATTGCCTCTTTAATTTTTCTTTTACTATGGTTTCTCTCTTCATGAAGAATTTTCACATTTTCAAAATTAAATTTAAATTTATATTTACATGTTTTTTCATGATCAAAGAAAACTGAAGAAGATATTAAATCACCATTATTTTTATTTTTTACACGCTTATATAATAATTCATGTTCCTTCAATCTTTTCTTAATACTGCACCTAGATTCACCTATATATGATAGCATACGATCACAAAAAATTTGATATATGACATTAGGTTTTTGCTTGACAGGTATGACATCCTTAGAATTATTGACTAATTTATTAATATTGTTTGGAACGTAGAATGAAACATTAAACACATTCTTATATAAATCCTTAAAAAAATTTACTTGTAGATTTGAAATAAATGGAATAGATATCCATTTTTTATTATTAATCTTCATTTCTTTTAAATTATCATAATTTTTTTTTAAATTGACATAAAGTATTGTTTATTTGTTCCATTTTATAACCGACATCAATCAATTCCTTGGTAAATATGTCAATATTTTTTAGTTTATCACTTTGGTAACGACATAATTTTTCATTCCGAAACAAAAAAGATTTAAAACTTGCCATCTTGTGCATCATTGGTACTTTTGATTTACAATTTATATATCCTCTTTTTTGCAGTGGCTTAATTATTAGTTTATAATTTAATATATTGTTATCTCTTGTGATCATTAAATCTGAACAGTTAATCTTATTGTCCTGATCTTTTTCAATAGTCCATTTCAAGCCATTCAACTTATTTAATTCTTATATGTATATATAATGTTTATTAATTAAAACAAAATTGTAATTATAATTGAAATAATAAATTTAACGGTTTACAAACTATTATAAACAATCCTTAAATCCGCAGAAGTACTTTGGAATTTCTTAAACCTGCCTCAACTGCCATTGTTATTTTTTTTTTTTTAAATTTAATAGCAGTTGAGGCAGGTTTAAGAAATTAACCGAAAGTACTTCTGCGGATTTAAGGATTGTTTATAATAGTTTGTAAACCGTTAAATATATATATATTGTAAAATGTGGTCTTACACCCCCCAAAAACCATTAAAAGCACCCTTATCTAATTTAAACCCAATACCCACAATAACAACATTCTACACATATAATAAAAAGCAAGCTATTTGTACAAGGAGAATGCAAATCAAATGAAACTTAATACCGCAAGATGAAATTAGTCACAAACACTATAGCTGAGAAACAATTAATTGTTTCTATAATTAAACCTTTTTTAATTAAATATTTAATAAACGTATGATAAATACATAATCTAAACTAAATCATAGAAAGTAGACATTAATACTTACTTTTTTAAAAACCTATTATCAATTGTTGTTTAATTTGCTCACATTACAACAATACAAGGAAAGGATGATCAAATTTAGACTCAAGTGAGAAACTAAAAAAAAAGAACTTAAAATAAAGAAATAATAAACAGATCTTTTATTGTTATTAATCCATCATATATATATATTAATTATAACAAATGACATAAATAATTAATTCAATGCATGAAGACAAATCTGTCATTTGAAATCATCAAATTCACATTAAATAGAACAACCTCATTTTGGGGATTAGCAAAAGATATAAACAAGTGATCTTGTTCTCAAAAATTAAGTCAAAAACTCTTATAGGCTAACTGACATGTACATTTTTTAAGCTGAAAAATCAAAACTTGTGGATCAAACAAAAATGTCTGCCACTGTCAAAGTAAAAACATAAAATGATAATAGTCATAGGATACAGATTAAAGCTAAATTAAAGGCATACAGATTTAAACATAGCCAACTAAAGAGATTTTGAATTGTAAATCCCCAAAACAGATTTAAACTATTCAACACTCCAAGAGTATTCTCAATTTTAAGCTGGAGAGTAAATAAACTCTAACTTGAATACTGACAGCACATACATTGTTTTCAACTAACTCAAGAACTTTACTAATTACATATATAGAAACACATACAACTATGCATTGCTAAGTTTTAAGTTACATCAGGGAATAAAGTTGTCATCCATAGAGCTGTAACCACCTATACCAAATTTAATTTGACATAGCATTTATTCATTTATGCTGTGAACAACACTAACTTTACTAGTTAGAAGTGAAACTGCAAACTTAATATCTCAAAGCAGGATATATGAAGAAAGAATTGTGATTACCATCATGCATGTTCTAGAACAGTCAAACCCAATGAACTGAAATATGATCTGCATCAATGAAAACATTTATAATCTTTAGGACATTTTCCTTATAGACTTTTAGTTGATCTTAGGTTGATGTCATAATTCATATTTATTTTATATATCAATTTTTTTTATTTCTTTTCTTTATTATAGATTGAAGGGGGTATAAACTTGTGATACATTAGAAAAGGAAAAAAACACTAGTAGCTCTATTTGTAAACTGAAATAAAATATAGGTTCAGGTGTAAACTTGCTTGCGGATAAATTTAATCATCACTAGGGGAGAGGTAAGATTTTACCCTATTATACATTAAATGTCATACTTGTACAGTGACACTATTATTTGGTTTTTTGTTTGGTATTACTAATCATTTCTTCATTTAGTTATTTATTTTTTTGACACAGATGATTAGTAATCTCTAGTGTGAACGGACTTTCCTATCTTTGTAGAAACAAACCATAATAGAAGGGGGAATCCATACCATTACCATGTTATTATGAACTCATCAATAAAGTTATTGGGGATAATAAATCATGATTGTGATAAAGTTTAAATTAGAAAGCAAGTGTAAAACATAAATAATAATAAGTTATAATTTAATTTTTGTGTTAGTATTGATATTGGATGTGTGGGATTGGATTAATGATATTAACCATAATAATCAAAGAATGTTTATCAATATCTAAACAAATTACTTATTTTTGTTATAACCTGGATGCCTAAATTAGATTAATTGTGAATAAATTTGTTAAATATATGATTTTAAATTAAAGACTGTTGTTTGTGGGTTTTTTTTTACATTCATTTCTCAATTTGTTATATACTTATACATCATAGATAGTGATATTAATATACACTGAAGTAGAATATTATGGATATTCTCTCTAAGTTTGAATTCCTGGATTAACAGTAGTTAAAGATGGAGAAAAGAAATGAGTATATAAGAATATTTTTGACACTTGTTTGTGTGTTAATATATCATCTCCCAGGAATGATATTAAAATGGACATGAGTCTATATATCTAAAAATCCTAGATAAGCTTTCTCACCCACTCTGACATCCATCAAGTGTACTGTCATGTAAGATCAGGACCTGTTCCATTACATATGGTGCATCCAGCCACTGGGCCTCGAATCTCATATTAATATTTTGCTCCACTACATATAGTGCATCCAGTCACGGGGCATCAAATTCTATATCAATATTATATTCTATTACAATATATATATATATGTTCACTAGATGGAGCTTACCACTAGCTCCAAAACAAGCTTTAATTATAAGTGCCAACAGAGAAAGAATTCAAAATCTCTATCGAAAAATCCTCATCTCCAGACCAATGGGCTCGAGCTTATGGCTCACCTCAGTAAAGAGTTAGAATTTCAGACACTACATCTAAAACTCCAACTCAGCTGTCAGCACTTATTTAATACATTACTATCTGTTTGAAAACTGGAATTTTTCAGACACATAAATGTCTTCAAATCCAGCCTTAGAAACGAGATAGCTATATGGGTCTGAACTCTGTTCAGTTTCACCACATATTAATAGCTAAAGTTCTATAACCACAAAAGCCTTCAAGGGTACA
Organism: Epiperipatus broadwayi; assembly: GCA_028023455.1. NCBI lineage: Eukaryota > Metazoa > Onychophora > Udeonychophora > Euonychophora > Peripatidae > Epiperipatus > Epiperipatus broadwayi. The sequence continues at coordinate 1,082,866 of JAQFVV010012536.1, read as the reverse complement.
CTTATATTGCTTTATATATTAATATATGTGAAACTGAACTGAGTTCAGACCCATATAGCTATCTGGTTTGTAAGGCTGGATTTGAAGACAATTATGTGTCTGAAAATTTCAAGTTGTCAAACTGATAGTAACATATTAAATAAGTGCTGATGACTGAGTTGGAGTTTTAGATCTAGTGTCTGAAATCTTAACTCTTCACTGAGGTGAGCCATAAACTCGAAACCAATTGGTTTTGAGATGAGGATTTCCAATAGAGATTTTGAATTCTTTCTCTGTTGGCACTTATAATTAAAGCTTGTTTTGGATCTAGTAGTAAGCTCCATCTAGTGAACATTTTGGCATAAGCTTAAATGCAAGTTGAACAATTTGTGTCTCAGAAAAAATATGAAGATATTTAAAACCAAGAATTTCAAAAAGTAGTATCCTTTAATTTTTATAAGTTGTTACTACTTTCTAATTCACAAGATATTGAAGTGGATTTTGCAAGATGATGCTTAATTGAAAACTTTATTTAATTAATAAAAAAATAAGAAAAATTGGGATATAGAACTCTATCAAAATATGTTAACATTATTTATCTATTACAATTGTTTGATACATATTCAATTTACATTTATGAAAATGAGATGATCTGAGTTATTAAATTTTAAATTAAATTAAATATTAAATAATAAAAAAATTTAAAGATGAATAAAATAAATGTATTTATTGATAAATCTACAATAATAATAAATATTACATAAAAATCTCTAGAAAATAAAAATATTGTTTGATACTAGTATTATTTAGTAGAAAATTTTATATTAATTCAAATTTTTATAATTTTGAATTAAATTTGAAACATTTTTTCTTTTTATAAATATTAAATAAATATGATCAATGAGGATTGCCAATTCCTCAACAAGCTTTGTGATAAATGCTTAGCCAGAGCCAGCATTTAAAATATCTCTGTTAGAACTCCCTCCTCCCCACCTCTGACCATGGTTTCGTGCTTTGGCACTCCTCAGAGAAGTTCTATGGTAGGTTCAAACACTAGATCTAAAAATACCAACCCAAAGCCAGCATTTATCTAGAAGTTATCTATTGAGGTGAAAATCTGAAATTTTCAGACACCTACATGTCTTCAAACCCAGCTATCCAACTCAAATAGCTATATGGGGCTGAGAGATCTTTAGCTGTTCCATATATTATTAGTCTTAGCAATATAACATTACATAAGACTTAAGGCAGAAACTATAAATATATTTTGTAAAAGTGAGCCAAAAAGATATTTGGTAGGCTCTTACAAATAAAAAATATTGCACAAAAGCCTTTAGGATATATATTAAATCAAAAATTCCAATAGCTAAGTTGTTATCATATATAAATTACATTACCATAGGTTTCATGCTTATATAGACCAATAATATATCAGAAACTGTTGTTATGGCAATATTATCATTAGATATAAGTGATGTTGCTTTGACAACATATTGGTAATATTTTATTGGTTTGTTTAAATATGAGTGTGATCATGTGATTTATGAACTATTACATTGACATTTTCAGTCTCATTTTCATCTATTATCAATTCATTATAAAATATGATTTCAGAATCCATTTCAGCAAATTTATTGTAGTCATTTCAAATTCTAACTAGATCTCTTGTAACTGTATCATGCTTGTTTTTTTTTATAACTTTTTAAAATGTTGTAGTCTTCAAACTTGAATTGTTTACATATTATCATATATTTTAGAAATGCTTCCAACTTAGTTCAAGTTTTAATATTAATTATCCATACATTTTTCTTTTAATCCTTCTTTGTTAATCTTAAACATACACGTTTACACATTTTGAAATATTATGTACCGTCTTCACACTGATTTTGTATGTGTCTCCAAGCAGGCCCATTCTATGGGTTTGTGCCATCTGGGTAAAAAAATTATATTAGCTGCATACCTATGTATAAGTGCTGATTAAATGCCTCCAAATACAATAAAGTTGTCTTTCTCAAAAATAGCATAGACACATAATCATAGATCTAGTTTAACTGATAAAACAATACAAATACATATCACTTACAATAAAATAAAATAATCAGTTAACATCAGCAAAATCATGTATTGAAACATTGGTTTTTTTAATTATTCTTTTGATTATTTATTGATTTAAATTTTTTATTAAGGTGAGTCCTTTCTGCTGCATCTACAGTGTGCTGATTGGGTGCATTGTATATCCCGCACCCTGGTGTGGAATGGGTATTTCCAAATCTATATGGCAACAAGTGGCAGTAGAATATTTTGATTAAAATCTTCCTTTTCACTGCATAATAACAATACATTTGAATAATTACTTGTATATGTAAAAAACAGCTTATGCATGTATAAAATGTATCATTAATATTATCCATAATGTTTTTTCTACATTAATAATTTGTAATATATAGGGTAAATGAGCACAGACTTTCACACAACCCACCACCCTCCACACCATCTCATATCACTGATACACTTGAACACATATATGTTGAAAAGATAACTAATCACCAACATACGTATTTCATGCTAAACCAGCAATCATCAGTTGGTCCAGATTACCATCTCTACACATATATGCTATAAGTGCTCAGATATATATTAAGATAGCCAATCCTCATACTTTAATGGACAGGCTTCGATCCACTCCACACTCCAACTCTTCAACCATCCATCCAATTGAAAATCTGATGATGGAATGCTCAAAGGCCACCCTGAGGCCGAGATTCTTGTCACACCCATGTTGATCTAAGATCAAACTGACCCCTCATGCACAGGACATAATCCATTTAATACATATACAAGGGATGTGCAGACATCTCTACTATGTAATAACTAAAATACACAAGCTTATTATATATCTGTGTCTATATATGTAATATATAGGGAATATGAACACAGACTTTCACATGACTCACCACTCTCCACACTATCTGATATCACTGATACACGTGAACACATATATGTTGAAACGATAATCACCAATATACGTATTTCATGCTAAACCAGCAATCATCAGTTGGTCCAGATTACCATCTCTACACATATATGCTATAAGTGCTCAGATACATATTAAGATAGCCAATCCTCATACTTTAATGGACAGGCTTTAATCCACTCCATACTCCAATTCTTCAACCGTCCATCCAATTGAAAATCTGATAATGGAATGCTCAAAGGCAAAGTATATATAATTATTACTTCATGTAATTTATTACTATCAATATTTATTTTTTCCTCTTTTCAAAAAAGTCAAGAAACATTACTTTATTTCTTTTAATATTAAGATTTAGTTCTATTTTTATTGTACTCATTCAAATGACATTATAACATTTCCTGAATCTTTGAAATATATAAGTGCTTTACACACAGACAATGAAGCTTAAAATAAAATATTAATCTGAGCAATTTCGGGAAATATGTAATTCAATGTTCACAGCTTTAAGTTTAATGAAACAATATATATTATGCACATGCTATGCAAATTAATGTAAACCTACGCGTTCCACTTTCTTAAAATGAAAAAGCAAGCTTCTCTTCGATAAATTGCTGTAGGATCGCTTGCTATATATATATAGCAAACTTCTTAAATCTTTCTTTTTGCATCATTTCTCTCTGTACAAACAATACTTACTGCTGATGGTTGAAAAATGTGGCCAGTAGTTTTCTCATATTCTGCAAATATTGAATTATCATGTGCTATTGTTTGTGTCTTATTATATAAATATTTGTGCTGAGATAAACTGTTTGCAATATTTGCCTTGGTTTCTCCATAATATGAGGCGTGGCAATTATCGTGGGGGCAGATATTTTTATATACAATATGAGGCGTCAATTCTGGTGTTATTTTGTCTTTAGTATTATTTATTAATCTGTTAGTGGAGGGAGGTGAATGAAAAGTATTTTTAAATTAATTGGAAAGTGTATTAATTATTTGTTTGGATAGCGAATGAATATATGGAATAAGGATGTGTGGTTTGTTTATTTTCTGTTGTTGAATCTTTGATTGCTATTTGCACAAACAACTATGTTGTTTTTAAAATCATTATAATAAACTACTGCAACCTTATTAAACCTGATGTTAAATGTTTTGAATAAATACTCTTTACTTGCTGCATCAGTCATATTTTATTACCAACATATAGAGTAGTCACTGTACTGCATTTTGTATATATATTTATCAGAAATTGACTATTATTCTTCCTTTAATTTTGCTGTTGTAAAGTTTTAATTGTAGTAAAAATTCTTACCTGGTCAAATATTTTTTGCAAAAATCCAAAGTAAAATAATAATTAATATTTTTGAGTTTTTATATATAAATATATTTTTTTCTTTATACTTAAATATGGTCTAGTATAACCATTATTAAATACAAAATGATTTTTTAGGCTAGCTTGAATGTATAATTCCCGATTATTGGTTACGATTTATTACTACTAAAAAATTGCTAAGTTTCTAATTTCCTAATATTTTACCCATCGTTTTTTTTTAAACATCATCATTATTGAGCATTTTCGTTTTCTACAGTATCTTTGAAATACTTTATATATAACTTATCTATTTTTTATCTGATTGTACTCACATATTTTTATACAACTATCATTTTCTAACGCAATTATTTATAGATTTAACTGTACGAGTTAGTTTTTCATTTAGAATATATATGACATTTTAATTAATGTTGTGTTACTATGTTATCTTTTTTATTCCTCTTCTTAATTTCTACATAGTTTTTATTTTCTAAATGATTGTTTTTAATATCTTTGCTAGTTTCTTGTATAGTTTATAACTGTTTTATCTTATTTGAAATTTTTATTCATTTTATTTTATAATTATATTCTTCGGTGACAACATCGCCTCTTTTCAGAGTCATTTTACACTATTTTATTATTCAATCAAAATGATTGCTTTTAATTATATTCACATTTCTTTTTGTTTTAATTATATTTATATTTCTTTTTGTTTTAATTATATTCATATTTCTTTTTGTTTTAATTATATTCATATTCCTTTTTGATGATATATACGTATTGATTTGCAAGGCCATTTCTATGTAGCTGTTTTTAGAAAAGTATTCGCAATCTTCTTATCTACCATTTTCTATTTTCAAACATTTTAAAATATTTGGGAAGTTTTATTTAAAATTCATTAAAACTTATTACTGACCTGTTTAAATAATTTTCGCCTCATAATTAATGATTACATTTTATAAGGACTTATTAATCCCTTTACAGTTTTAAAATATATATTTTTTATTGAATGAAATATAATTCTGCTCTTTCTTTTTTGCAAACATCCAAATATATATATTTTCTTTGGCTCGTTTAAAAAAAATAAAAAATACACAATGCTTAGTTTATATATATATATATGTTTGGCTATTAAAAATATAATTTTTTCCGAGTGTGCTAAAGTTTTTAAGTATTATTTAAAATTTATTTAAACAAAAGCAAAGTTTTTGAATTATTTATTATTCAATTATAATTTTATAAATTCTAAAATAGTTCGTAATTAAAAGCATTCACCGAGTTGAACTTCCATTAATTTAATTTTAATGCGTCTAAAGTTGCTTTATAAAAGATGTGAAATCAATTAATAACTTAACCGAGAACCTTTTTTTTTTATTTAAACTAATAGACTGTCTATTTTAATAAAATAAACTTAAACATTGCAGCTGTAAGTATTTTTAAAAGAATAATAACATAAAACAGTCTGTTTACATTCACATTTTATTTACTTGTGTATCGTCTCTAATAGAATACCCCTGTGGAGAGTTATAGTTATTCTTGCGGAGAGAATTACTCTCTGAATTTAAGAGAAATGACACATCTTTTGTGGACATTGTAGCATTTTTATTTTCACCAATGCAAGTGACATGCATTAAATTAATAGAAGAGAACCCATCTTTTGAGTTAATTCTTTACTTGTTCTTCTCAGAGAATTATTCGAAAGAACGACCACCCAGAAATATATACCAAAGTTTATAGTTATTTGACTGAGGTTAAAAAGGTCATGAGTGTCTATTTTGATGGTCACTTCCGTGGATTCAAGTGGACAAGAGTAAATAAAAAAAAAGATTAAGAAATGAGAATGGAAAATTGATATTCTCCTAAAACAGTTAAGATGAATATAATATTTAAGTTAAACAGTTTCCAAAACTAAATTCTAACTTCGAAATATAAAGCTGCCCCTTTAAAATACGTGAAGTGAAAATTTGTTTGTTTTGCTTAATGGTATATTATTAATTTAATACTGTTTAGTTTTAAAATTACATACATTTTAATATTATAATCTTAATTATAAAATAATATTTATATCCTCAATTTTATAACATCTTTAGTTTTTTTTTTTCAATGACATTTCAATATAATTATAAACTAAAATTGAAATCAATTTTTAAATTAATTTACGTATTCTGAGTATTAAATATTTTTATTAATTTTTTATTGTAGATATATTTTATTTGAATACTGTAAGTAGTACACTCTGTTTGTATGGGTATTAATTACATATAGATAATACCAATACTATATATGAATCTTGTTATGAAGTTGTTTTTTTTCAAAAAAGGCATAAAAATTAAAATTTATCAGCTATTTATTTTTTGGTTGAAATGTCCTATAGAAATTTTAATTAATTTATGATTAGTTACAAATTATTAATGACTTATAAACCAAGTCATTTTGATTAAATAAAAATTATGTATAAGATTTGGGTGTGTATGATAGTTTAAATACTTTCTGATTCAGAACGAATTACATTTGTATTCAATGGGCATAATTTATCATTTATTACTTATTACTCTGTTTCTAAATTATTATTATTCCAGTCTTCTATTTACTTGTATTTTTACATTGTTTTTTTTTTTTCATTTTTCAAAATTAAGTTGATACATTTTATGTATATATATATATTAAATTTATACATTTATAAATTTAATGTATTCCATTCTGAGCATAAATACAAGTTGAATTTAAAATATAGTATATACATAAAATATATATATATTATCAGGAATCTTAATTTTTTTAAAAATTAAAATTAACCAAAAATCAATTTCAAAATTACTATTATTGACAAAAAAAATCGAATTGTCTTATTAAAAAGTTTTTGTTTTTTTTTCAAAAAAGGCACAAAAATTAAAATTTATTTGCTATTTATTTTTTGCAGAAATATCTTATAATAATTTTGATTAACTTATTAATTAGATTAGATGCAAATTATTAATGGCTTTAAACCAAGTCATTTTAATTAAGTGAAAGTTATGTCTGTGATGTGGATGTATAAATTTTAAACACTTTGACTTAGAAAGAATTACATTTGTATCTAATAATTATAATTTACGATTTGTTACTTATTAACCTCTTACTCAATTATTACCATTCCAATCCTCTTTTTACTTATATTTTCAATTTTTTTTCATTCTCCAAAATTAAGTACATATTTCTTATATATATATATTAAATTTGCACATTTATAAATTTCATGTATTCTATTCTGAGCCCAAATATAAATTAAATTTAAATACAGCACATATATAAAAATTATTTTATCACGAATCCTAAAAAAAAAAAACTGATGAAATTGACTAAAAACCAACTTTAAATTACTATTAATAAAAAATAAATCGATTGCTTATTTTTTTCCAAAATTTTATGACATTTTAACCCCTTGAGTAACAGTTCAAAATCTATTGGGACCTTTAGCCCCTCATTTTGGCGCTTCGTCCCAGTGCTAAATCACATATGGCAATAGCGCTGTTTATTAATTAACGAACATTTTATTTGTATTATAAACATTGAGATTAATATTCCAACATTAGTCAATATATTAAGTAAATGAAATCTTTTCAATCCACTGCACAAGGTACAGTTTTTTTTTTTTTAGAAAATAGAATAATATGATAGATTTTAAAATCTTTATGCTTTTCTATTCAAAGTGCTTAAATTTAGCTTCTATATATAAATTGAGGTAAAGAGAAAAGATGTCTGATCTTTTCTCTTAAAAACGTTTTACCTTGTAAAGAGTATTTCATTTAAGTGTTAGAGTATTAATCTCAATGTATTATATAATATTAACTGCTGAATATATATATATACATATTCACAATTATTATAAATTTAACGAATTAAAAAAGTTCTTAACTAAAGATGTCTTTATAGCCAAAAAATAAAATGAAAATATTATTGACTGCAGTTTTTGTAATTTATTTTATTATAAAATATTTTAATAAATAATTACAGATACCGTGAAGTGGAGTTGGGCTGGACACATTGCTAGAAGAGATGATAATAGATGGACAATTTAAATCTTAAACTGGATTCCAAGAGATTGTAAAAGACCCAGAAAGAGACCACATGTAAGATGGATGGATGAAATAAGAAAGTGTTCAGGGGTGGTGTGAAAAAGAGAAGCTAAAGATCGGAAAAGATGGATTGAACTTGGAGAGGCCTTCATCCTGCAGTGAATTGTCAATGTTGATGATGATGATGACTGTGATTAAAATATGTATAATAAAACTATGTGTATTTTATACTGTCTACTACAGAGATAAAAACCAGATATAAAGTCCTCAACTTATGATTACTGTCTAAAATGTATGATAATTGTACACACATACATATCTAGAAGTAATTCAGTTATTTTAATGGCAGTATTTAAATTTAATATTTTTGCTTCATTTAGAAAAAAGTGTATTTATTTTACTATATTTTATTTATTGTAATTTCTATGTTGTTTTATTTTTGTTGTTTCACAAACAGATGATATAATAAATATTTTTAATAGATTTTAAAATTAACTTACAACAGAATTTATAAAAATATTTTAAGGTCAATCTGTGGGAATATAAATTGATATATATATATGATGCCAGAGAAGATATGACTTTTTTAAATCCTTATATTTAAAAAAATATGTCTGCGTTTAAATTAATATAAAATCTTGAGTTACAAATTTAAAAAGAGACTTTTATTTATTTCTAATTAAATTCAAGATAAAAAAAGCTATTGTTCGGTTATTAGAGCAATTGCTTTAGCTGGGGGGGGGTATCAGTAATATTTATTAATTATTTGTCAATATTACTTTTACCCTGACTCTAATTATTATATGAAAATATTTTTACTCTTTCTTTTATTGATATCATATATATTACATCGAGGTTACTTCAATACTGGTCTATTAAATAAATGAAATTCTCTCAATCCTAAGCGCAAGATAAAAACTGTTTTTAAAAAAAGATTGTCATTATCTCAATTTATATATAGAGGTTAATCTTAAACATTTTGGTGAGAAAACATAAAGATTTTAAATGAACCATATTACATTATTAAAGCTGTATTTCAAATTGCTTTATATTATTTTAATTGACATTTGCAAAATTTTTCAATTTACAGCTTGTCAATACCAAATCAAATAATGAGATATGTAAATATAAACTTCACAGCAGATAATATTATATAATATATTGAGATTAATATGCCAACATTGGTCTATTATGAAAATGAAATACTCTCAATTCAATACACAATTTGAAATATAGCTTTAATGAAGTTGTCATCATCATCATCAATCATTATCAATCCACTGCAGGATGAAGGTCTCTCCAAGTTCAATCCATTTTTTCCTATCTTTAGCTTCTCTTCTCCAAATCACCCCGCACACTTTCTTGGAAAAAATATTCTTAAACTCGGATGTAAAAAGCCAATAAACTCACCACGCTGGCTAATGCATGTTGGTGAACAGCCCATCCATATTCATATACTATATGAATAATCACAGTAATAACAACTGCTATGACAAGAACGTATGAAGTGGACATTAGGAATTTGCCCTGCTCAGTTTTTTTAAGGCCTCCAAGAGGAATCAAAGGATATCCTTTCAGTTAATAGCAAACTCCTTTATGAGGATTAAAAATGAGGCTTTCTCTCCAAAGTGCTCAAGGCTAGTCTCTCTCTATAAAATTAATATAAAGAAAAAAGGCAAATGGATCTTTTCTTTAAAATGTTTGGATTGAGAAAATCTCATTTACTTAGTAGACTAGTGTTGAAGTGTTAACATTGATATATTATATATTGTTAATTTATATATTTCATTAGGACAAACTGTAAATTGAAAATTTTCACTAAAGTCAATTAAAATAATATAAACAATTTGAAATATAACTTTAATAAAATAATATGATTGATTTAAAATCTTCATGCTTTCTTTCCAAAATGCTTAAGATTAGCCTCCATATAAAATTAAGGTAAAGAGAAAAGACTGACCAATCTTTTTTATAAAAGTTTTATCTTGTGCTTTGGATTTGAGAGCATCTGGTTTACTTAGTTAGACCAATATTGGAATATTAATCTCAATGTATTAATTATATAATATTAACTGCTGGGAATAATTGCAAACATGAAATTAACATAATGTATATGCAATTAAGGAGGTGAACTTCTCTTTCTCAAGCTATAAACAAATAACATTTGTTATATTAGCAAAATTAATGGATCCACCTATAGATCCATACACTTTTTAAGTTTTTGATGTTTATATGCTTACCCATGCAAAAATTTATGGAAATCAAGAATGAAATTAATGCAGAAGCCAGAAGAAAATATGGTATTAATTATTATTAAATGAATAAACAACTATTTCTATTTAAATGATATATTCATTCTTCTTATGTGATTCTTGGTTTTTTATATAGTTACAATACACATTGCAATTACTTCTGGTTTAGTTTCACTCTCTATGAATATCTATGGCATTATTTTGCTGATTTTTGAATTAGTTGATAATAAAAGCTGCAAGTAAAATATGTATTGTTTTATTAGTTTTAAAAAAACCTGAAGATGTCAGTATTGTACTGAGAATCTAATACAAACAAACTGACAATGCCGATGATTAGTAGATTATTTCTTTCAGATTGTGAGGGTATTTATGAGAGTATTTTCTTTTGTTTGACTTCAGGTGAAAAGATTTTACATTTTCCCTAGCTTATCTATATTTTTTGATTATTTTGTAAAATATTTATTTTAAAATAAAAATATTTTGTATATACTGAAATTTATCTCAAATTGTTGTTTTTAAAAGAAGACAAGTCAAGGGAAACATCATCATTCCAATAAAGCAAAAATTATGATTAGCTCAAATGAAATACCTTTATAAATACTGTAGCTGTTATTCTTTTGTAAAAATTATAAGTGAAATTTCAATTTAAAATTATTTTATTGCTTTAGGATATTTATTCAGGTGTTAAAAAAGTCTTAAAGTAAATTCTTTCCTTCTTCAAAGTAGTTTTATCCATATTGTAGCAATCATGCAGTAAAAAGCAGATATTGTTGGCTATTGTTTTGGTTATATTCTTTAGCATTGTATCACTTATTTTCTATATTTGCAAAGTTGAAATATTATTTGTAAGATTGTTTTTTGGTTTGTAAATGTATATTTTTAATAAATAAAGTAAACTTATGAAAATACAATAATCATTAAAATAAAATTTGCAAACACAACTCAAAGGGCTATTAGGAATGTCAAATAAACATGCAATACAATAGGGTTAATTTCATTTTGAATTTTCATCAATATTGGAGAAAGTAAGTTTATAAACATCAAAAACTTTAATAATATGTAGATTCATTCTCTTTCTGATTTACTAAAATATCAAAAGTTATTTATTCATTGCTTGAGGAAAAATGAATTATTATAACTTTCATTTCATCATAATGCTAACACTATACTATTTTCTCTCAACCTCACACAGCTAGTTCTGATTGGCTGCTAACTTAATCAAATCATGGCTGCTGATTTTTAACTAGTATTATAAACAGAATTCCCATTTATTAAAATAGTTATCATAGGTATATATTATAAGGAAGCTTTTCTTGGTTATATGATGGAAATATATTATTATGACAATTAATTATTAAATGATTAAGCTGCAGAATTAATTTTATAAAAAAAATAAGGGCATTTTAATTAAATAGGTCCATATATATATAAAATAGTTTTCAGATTAAACGGTGTATTAGTTTTGATTAATTCTCAATGTTTCAACAAAATAATATCCACTATTGTCAAGAATAGTTTTTGGATTAAACCATATGTTAGTTTTGATTAATTCTCAATGTTTTGATGAAACAATGGAGATGCTATTTCATCAAAATGTTGAAATTAATTTTGACAATGGTGGATGCTATTTCATCAAAAAATTGGGAATTAATCAAAACTAACACAAAGTTTAAGTTTTTGGATTAAATCGTGTGTTAGTTTTGATTAATTCTCAATGTTTTGATGAAACAATGGTGGATGCTATTTCATCAGTTATGCCAGATCATAATCTCCCACACATATATTCAATCAGTGCTCAGCTTATATTAAAATAGAAATTCCTTAAACTTCAATAAATATGCTTTAATCTTCTCATCTTTCCAACAATTCAACCACACACATGCATTTCATTGAAATACCAGTGATGGAATGCTCAAACCTCTTGGTGGATTTGACATTGTTCCATTCTTGGTTTTTCAATGAAATAAATTGTTGATTTGTTGGAGGAGTGACAAAATTGAAGCCTGTCCATTAAAGTTTAATGAACTGCTATCTTAATATAAGTCGAGCACTATGTGTGGGGTATTATGATCTAGCCTAACTAATGAGTACTTGTTCTGCATGAAATATGTATATTGGGATCACTTATCATTTTCACATGTGTGTGGTCATCATGTGTATCAGTTGTTTGAGATGGAATAAAGGATGAATATAGACTGAAAATCCTAAGTTCAAATCCTTCTGTTTACTATAATAAGACTGAAAATCAAAATGTAAATCCTTCTGTTTACTATAATAAGCATTCAGTATAGTCATGTGTATCAGGATGGAATAAAAAATGAATATAGACCGAAAATTCTAAGTTCAAACCCTTCTATTTACTATAATAAACATTCAGTATACTGAATGAATAGGCTAATTGCAAATTACTTTATATTTCTTGTTAATTAGGAATATTGTATAAGTGGAAAAAAAAATATTTGCGATTACCATAAATGCTTCACTGGCTTTTATATATGTGAAAGTAGTTAAATGAAACTGAGGTTACACAAAGACATCCTCTTGCTTTTGAAACTTTTAATTAAAGCAATTTTTACTTTATTTGCAAAACCAGTAGCTTATATGTAAGATCGTAAATACTTTATAATATTTTGTAATATTGCATTATATGTCAACTTCATTTTATTAGGAAAACAATATTGTTTAAAAAGAGCAAAAAAATAAATAAATTGAACAATAAACCCATTGAGAATGTATTAAATCATGTAAATATATTGCCAATGCTACTTACACGCATGCACATACATGCATGAATATACACACATATGAATATATAATATATCAAGATAAATACCCACTGATCTATTATGTAAATGAAATACTCTCAATCCAAAGCACAAGTTAAACTTTTTTTAAAAAAGATCAAGCCGACTTATTTTTTTTTACCTCGGTTTATATACAGAGACTAATCTTAAGCATTTTGGAGAGAAAGGATGAATATTTTAAATCAATCATATTAATATATTAAAAATTTATTTCAAATTGCTTTATATTAATTTAATTGATATTTGCAAATTTTACCAATTTATAGCTTGAAATACCAAATCGAATTGTCTTGCATTGGTGGTCGAGAGGTCAGAGCGACTGCCTTGCACTTGCAGGCAGTTGCCCGGGTTGCAGGTTTGCATCCTGGCTGATGCTATGACACTTAAAAAAATACCAAATCGAATAACAAAAATATATAAATATAAAGTTTCCAGCAGTTAATATTATATAATACATCCAAGATGAATATTCCAACTATTAAGCAAATAAAATACTCTCAATTCAAACTATTAACTTTACATATTACATAATATTAACTGCTGGTAAGTTTATAATTACATATTTCATTATTTGATTTGGTATTGACAAGCTGTAAATTGAAATATTTCCTGAATGTAAATTAAAATAATATACAGCAATTTGAATATTAATACATTTAATATAATTGATTTTAAAATGTCTATACTTAAGATTAGCCTCTCTATATAAATTGAGGTAAAGAGAAAAGATGACTGATCGACTGATTGTTAAAAATTTTTTATCTTGTACTTTGGTTTAGTGTTAATCTTGATATGTTATATGTACACTGATTAATATGGCACTACCCTCACAGCATAATATATACAAAGGAGATCCAAAAATAACCAGAATTTTATAATAAAAAATTGTTTATTTATTTTTTAAGTGTTATAAATTTAATCACTTTCTAATTACTATTCATTTGATGCATTACCATCAGCTTAAATCTGTTTTTCATTTTTTAAAATAGTCCAGAAATGCTTGCAGAGTGATGACTTTTATCACCTCCACCATTTTTTCCCACCCCTTCTAAGTCTGTTAAAAAAAAAAAAAAAGAGAGACATTTTTTCATTTGCAAGATTTAAAAAAATTGCATGAAACAAGACCGAGTGAATACCACTGATAGGTAAGTAGTCATGCTGAATTTAATTAAAGGTGTTTCACAGAGATGATACTCTGTTTGGGTGAAGTTTGCACTCTTTTCTTTGCCACAAATCAGAATGTTTACATTTTACCACATCATGTAAATTTCAATTAAACTACTCACAAACTTGTGTTTTTTTGAGATCAGCTTGCATATAATCTGTTTCAAGCATTACAACTGTTTTTCTGGTTACTTTCTGTAAATGAAAACAGAATTTCACATTGCTCAATCTTTACAGCCGTTATAAAAAAAATAACAAATATGCAAAACGCACTTTACAAAAAATATGCTATATTACCTGAAGACTTCACACAGTAAGCCATTTGGTAGATTGATCCAGAAGAGTTCCTGAAAATAGTATATAACAGCAGAAATATATATTACAATAGGTATCAAAACCAGAGAAAGATTCTGATTATTTTTGCGTTCCCTCTCATATATTACTGGAGAGGGTAGCCTCTAGTGCAATATTTATTCACATAATTAGCTTGGTTTAGTAAATTTTATGCTTTGACTGATATTGTGCAAGGGCAGAGTTTCAGGCTCTGGAGTCTTTATCTATTGATATATCTTTTAGCATCACATCTATGAAGTCTTTTAATTCTTTTGATTTCTATCAATGATATTTAAATGTTCATAACTTATGTATTTTATTTTCAACTCTAATTGCTGCTCCCAGCATGCACCTCATTATACTATATCCTATCTTCATTTACAATATAAATAGTCACATAATAATACCAGTTACAATTACAAAAATTTATAAGTGGACTTTAGAAATTTAATCTTATTGACTTCTTTAAGGTCTCTTGGAGGAAGAAATGGGTATTCTTTCAGTTAATAACATTTTTTGCAGGATTGGGAAAGATAGTCTATTTATAAGGAATGAAAACATTGACAATTAGTTGGAATTTTAATAGAGAAAAACATATGGTGGACACCAATCAATTGGAGCTGATATATAACTGGTGTAGAACTAGATAGAGCTCGATTTTATTTGGAATGCACATCATGGGAACTTAATAGTGCTCTAGAAAATTTTTATGACAATGACAGAGAAGATATAGGAATGATATCCGATTCTATCATATCTTCACATCCTGATTAAAATGAACCAGAAGAAATAACCCCTAGAATAACTGCACTTTCTTAACCAGCAGAATCTTCTAATCCATCTGGTCTTCATTGAAAGTTTGCAACAATAGTTAGTCTTCATGGTAACTCTGATAGTTCTGATGAGGAAGAAGGTCAAGCTTTCTACGCTGGTGGCTCAGTAAGGAGTGGTCTACAAGTTTTAGGACCTGGTAAACAAAAGACATCTAACCAAATTATAGAAAATATGTTCAATGCTGCTAAAGAACAATGTGCTGAAATTGTTGAAGAAGGATGGTTTTTCGAATCATTCACCAACAATAGCTTTTTGAGGTACTAGTTATAGGTTAGGATCAACTGAAAATGATTCTACACTATATGCTGAACCCAATCTTCCTTTTTCCCCAAGCCAGTCTCTATGACATTAAGATTATGAAAGAATGGCTTCAGTGTTGATGATCAGGAAGTAAGAACTTATGATGATCCTGATAATAAATAATTTCTGAGTTCAATTAGTAAAGGGGAAATTCCAAGGGAATTAATTCACTTTGCAAAATGTGGTGAAGGTAATTTAATTTAGAAGACCATTGAATGAAGATTATTCCCAGAAGAAAGCAACAGTTAAAGCATTTCAGGAGCAGGATTTAAATGAGGAAATTCAGCTCATTGAGTACTTTCTAACAATATTTAACCAACAATTGAACACAGCAGAATGAAGCTTCTGCTAGAAGTACCACTTCATTAAATGAATCTCAACCTGTTGCAAATTTACAGATTTGCTTACCTGATGGAACACAGAATTTTGCTAAATTTAACCACACTCACACAGTGGCAGATAACCACATGGCCCCAGCTTGCTTGTACACCATTGTCTTAATGACACCTTTTCCAAATAAAGAATTGGAGGTTGAAACTAGTACTTTGGAAAGTGCTAATTTACTCAATGCAGTTATTGTTCAAAGACTGAAGTAAAACTTTTTAATTAAAAATGTGAATTTCAATGTGGGAGAAAAAAATAAAGGATTTAATTTAATTAACAGAACATTATCTTTCTCAAATTGACTATCTTTCTAGAAGTTATTTTTTCTTTTTTTTTTATATGTCAAAGCATTGACCAGAAAGCGAACCCAACCACAAGGGCACCAATGCTTGACAGAAGTTATTTTTTCTGTTTATCAAAATAATAATTTTCATCTGAATAAGTCTTCAAAAAAAAAAGCATATCCCACAATTTATTAAAAAATATATATAAAAACATAAAAATGAAGTGATTAATACTTGTGCCGATTATATTAATTTAATAATAAAAAGAAGATGAATACCAAATATTAGATGCAGATTCTATTCACTGTGTAAAAGATTATGCATTGTCCAAAATTGTCATTACTTTTAAGCTACTCTTATCTAATGTTTTGAGAAGAAATCAGTAAACTTTTATTTAGAAGTGTAGCTTGTGTGTAAGAAAATGGTTGGTTTACAGGAAAAAATTAATTTGAAATATGGGAATTTAGAAGACATTTTAATCTCAAATCTAATTAGAATAAATTAAGCTATAAGTTCTAAAATAAAAAATATAAAAACAAATTTAAAGAAATGCTTTTATTCACATAAAAAATGCTTTCACAGTATTCTTGATATGAAAACAGTATGTGATTAACTGTGACTTATCCGTATATGAAATCAGGAAACTCTCTGTTAGCCACTTTACCTTCCCTTTCCATTCCATGCCCTACATTTTCCCATATCCTGTTCCATCCCATTTCCACAACATAATCTTTGTCAACTCCATGACCTTTATATCTAAATCCCCCTTATCTTTTCCCAAACACAGCATAACAATCAATAACCCACTTTCTGTATAATCACTTTGCTTATATTTATTTTTCCACAACTTTATTACTTGTACCCTTTCTGCTTTCAGGCATTTACATTCAATTAACATATTTTCTATGCCTTCCTTACACTATTTGCAGACTAAATCACCTACATTATTCCACTTACTTGTGTATTCCCTTGTTGCTAAAGATCCCATTCGAACCTTAAACAGTAAATTACTTTCCTTGCTATTATCATAAATTAACTCACACTCACAATTCTGTTTACTTCTATATATATTTAAACTCTTTTTATTCTCCATACTAGTTCTCCATCTCTTCAACTCCTATTCTTTGTTAATGCATTTATTCTTCTATCCCATTCCTTACTACTATAACACTCGACAATTCTCCTAACACAATCA
This sequence comes from Epiperipatus broadwayi, assembly GCA_028023455.1. Classification (NCBI taxonomy): domain Eukaryota; kingdom Metazoa; phylum Onychophora; class Udeonychophora; order Euonychophora; family Peripatidae; genus Epiperipatus; species Epiperipatus broadwayi. The sequence continues at coordinate 1,064,996 of JAQFVV010012536.1, read as the reverse complement.
TCCCACCTTTTGTACAAGTATACTGACATAAATTCTTTATCCAAATCTTCTGCATATCGCATTACCTTTCTCACCCATCTTGTTGCCCGCCCTTTACTTGTAACCCAATTAAATACTATTTTGGCTATTCTTTTATTATCCATAAACTGCAATCTACCAAACATTTTCATTTTGCTTTTTGCATCTCTCATACAAAAACTTGACCATCCCATTTCTTCTTGAATTGCCTCCTTTTCTGTCCACACATCTGCATCTAATGCATGTCTTCCTACTTCTCTTTGTATTTTTTCCAAGTAATCTAATATCCCTTTATTAGTACATAATGCATTGTTACCATATATTAACCCTGCTACTGCCACTCTCTTACATACAATTCTACCTACATCATATTTATTATATAAAATCACTGTTAATTTCTTTATCAATCCCTTTCTTTTCTTTGCTTCATTTATTTTTTCTCCCATCCATCCAGCAAACTCTCCATATAGTAGCACCACCAATGCAAGCCTTATTATTCAATGGATGCAAGAAGGTTTGTGCATAAATTCCCTATTCTGTACCTACTCATCCAATATCCCCATATTGGTTTCTAGTGTATGAATTTCATCATTGAATAGCTTTATTGCATCCATTGATTATTAAGGCTTGCACTGGGTGGCACTACTATATGGAGAGTTTGCTACTCTCTGGGAATATTAGCTGAGAGACTCCTGACTCTGATAAAGGGGAAGCCACAGTGCATCACTTTGCATCACTGTAAATATTAGGCACCTGTTAATTGAATGTAAATGCCTACAAGCAGAAAGGGTAAAAATAAGTTGTGGAAAAATAAATATAAACAAAGTGAATTCACAAAAAGTGGGTTCTTGGTTTTTATGCTGGGTTTGGGAAAAGATAAGGGGGATTTAGATATAAAGGCCATGGAGTTGACAAAGATTATGTTGTGGAAATGTAATGGAGCAGGATAGAGAAGAATATGAGAAAAACTTAGGGTGGGGAATGGAAAGCGAAAGTAAAGTGACAAACAGGTTTCTCTGAGAATGATAGCTGAAAGATTCCTGACTCTGATAAAGGAGAAGTCACAGTGCATGTCAGTTCATCTCATCACGTGTTTAAGGTTCAAACAGGATCATTAGCAACAAGGTAATATACACATAAATGGAGAAATGTAAGTGATTTAGTCTGCAAGTTATGTAAGGAAGGCATAGAAAATATTAGATATCTGTTAACTGAGTGTAAATGCTTACAAGCAGAAAGGGTCCAAATAATGAAATTGGGCAAGAATAAATATAAACAAAGTGAATATACAGAAAGTGGGTTCCTGGTTTTTATGCTGGGTTTAGAAAAAGATAAGGGGGATTTAGATATAAAGGCCATAGAGTGGGTAAAGGTAATGTTGTGGAAATGGGATGGAGCAGGATAGAGAAGAATATGGAACAGCTTATGGTGGGAAATAGAAAGAGCAGATAATATGGCTAACATATCTCTTTGGACATAGTAGTTGAGAGATTCCTGACTTTGATAAAGAAGTCATAGCAGATCAAATCACATACTGTTTTAACAGCTGGTGTAAGCATAGGAAATGGTGAGCATGTGATGTTTTATTGGTTTTATTCTGGATAATATGAGACCAAAATAAAAGTATGGAAGTTTATGCTTAGAAATCATCAGTTCAATATTTTTTTCACTTTACGATTTTATTTTTAATAGCAGAATACTAAGAATATTATGAAAGTTGAAGAAAGTTGATTTTCTACTTTTTAACGCATTTATGTGAATAAAAGTGTTTAATTTGAAAAGGGTTTTTAATTTTCTAATTTTTAATTTCTATAGTTCTAAAAATTAGCAATAAAAAAAAAGTTTAGCTGCAATTTAATACAATTAGATGTCAGAACCGTAAAATAATGAATTTCATATAACTTAAATTTTCTATTAACATTTTGAAATATAAATTTTTTTTCGTACAGTACCGGCTTTTTTATACCTGCGCTTCTATATGTAATATATAGGGGGTTTGAACTCAGACTTTCACATGACCCTCAACCATCCATGCTATCTCATACCACTGATACAATTGATCACACACATGTTGAAAAGATAAATAATCACCAATAACGTATTTCGTATTAAGCCAGTACTTGTCAGTTGGTCCAGATTATCATCTCCACACATATATACAATCAAGCTCAGCTTATATTAAGATAACCAACTGACGAGTGTGAAGATTGGCTATCTTAAAACAATCATATGAAGACAGCGTTCAAAAATCTTTAACAGAATAGTAAAAGAAATTTTACCAAAACATTTCTTTGAAAATAATCTAACTAGATCAAATTAGTTGTATTTATATATTGGTTTATTTCCATCAAGTAGTTTGTGTCAAAATTGTGAGGGCAGTAAGTTTGACATATCAATTAAATTGTAGTGATTAACTATTTTTATATAGTGAACAATGATAAAGATATCCTAAGATCTAGGTGAAGTATTCTGAGATCCAAGGCTCCTCACTAACAAAGGCCACAAGCCAGAAACTAGTCTGGGGATATTGGATGAGTAGGCAGTAGATGGGGATTTTGTGCATAAGCCTTCTGGCATCCATTGATTACTCTGGCTTGCACTGAATGGCAATGCATATAGAGTTTTGCCTGTTTTAATCACAGTTATAAGCAAGCATAAGAAATGGTGATCATGTAATAAAGATATGTGTAAGAGATTGCGACCTGGGCCAACTAATGATTGCTGGTTCAGCACAAAATGTGCATCTTGGGGACCATATATTTTTTTCACATGTCTTGAGTCATACAATAGTGATGCCCCAGCTTGCATGAGCATGGAAAAATAAAACTTAGACCATAGAAATATCATTTATTAATTAATTCTTAAAAAATAATTATAAACTAAAGGCAATACTAATATCACTCAAAAAAAAAAAAACCTTGACAACATTAAACAAATCTTTCTTAAAACGCTGAGAATCCTTTCTTATAAAACTAACATATAATGGCTGTCTTTGAGAGGTCTCAGTACTGAAAGTTTATTAATAGTTGGCTATGACAAGGATGTCTATCACCGGAAATGTATTAAGATTGTATATAATGATTTTAGTCTTATCCAACCATAAAGCAATATTAGTACTGACTTTAATGTATTCATTTCAATAACAGAGTTATCACAGTTTTTTTAAAGAAATAATTAATAATCAGCTGAAAGCTATATTTAAAAATATATAAACTAAATAAGAAATCATGGAAGCAGATATAGATTTAAAAAATTGTATTCATAAAAAATAGTCTGTTTCTATAAGTGAGGAAAACCATCAGTACCTAATTTTGAAAGAAAAACCAGTCTCTCTGCTTTAAAATATTTAATACTGTAATTTAGCTTGACTTTGCATTCTTATAAAAATGAAGCTTGATTTAGTTTATAATAGTAAAACTACTTCAGTAGGACTTCTAAAAGACTTTTGAAACCAGTTATCTCGTTTAAATGTATTACCTATTGCTATATAAAATTATATATCACTTGCACTGAAAATTACAATTAATTAAACAATGCCAAAATTATTTTTTTAAGAAATATTGTGTTCTCTTCTCACATATTCATTTACAATGCTATTTTTATGAGGTCAATTGATTGTCATTAAGTAGGGTTATCTGCATACCAAAATTTAACTAGATACTGCTATTGTGGAGTTATCCACAGTCATATAGAAATGTATAATATTACATATTATATCATCTATAAACACTGGGGTGGTATTATTTGTCATTTGACAGAATATGCATTAAATAAGTAAGCAGTGCCCTATCTGTGGATTACGACCTCCCACGGAATTGCAGAAAAATTGTTGGGGGTTGTAGAAATTTTGAAAAGTTCTCATGTTAGATAATAAATTTTTAATTGCAAAAACAAAAAACCTAAACACTATTAAAAATACATGAAAACTGCTCAACTCATTATTGTGGGTCTGACCACTTTTGTGCTTAAACACTTCTTTATATTCCAATATACTTTGTATAAACATCACATCACAATGGAACTTCACTTATATTACTCTCATTTCTCTTATCCACTTTCAGAATTTTGCTTTTTATGCTAATATCCTCCTAACATTGATACATGGTACTATGTTGTTAAATGTACACATATTCTAAAACAGGCTAAAAAAGTTGTAATTGCTACAAATCAACAGATCTACCAAGAACCAAGTATTATCATTTTTTTGTTAATATTCAGTTTATTTTCAAAGATCTTACATCAAAATGTATGTACTGAAATTTGTATGTGGTAAAACAATTTTTATTATTGCTATCCATATATGCTTATAATAGGATGGTAACAACATATAATGGGTCTACAATTTCACTCTGAGTATGGGGTCGCAAGTGTAAAAACGTTGCATACTATTGAAATAAATCCTGAATATCAATTTATAAAGCAAAAAAAACAAGTTATTTCATCTTCGATGTTGCTCATTAGTAAGACACTAAGCGATTGTTCAGGATGAAATTGAAATCATTGGAGCTGATTGGCTGTTGAGATAGCAGTGAAAATTTATAATAAAAATAAATTAAATAAATAGGATTGACGGACTTTATAAAAAGAATAGGCTTAAAAATAAATTAATTTAAAATTAATTAATGATTTATTAGAAGAAATAAAAAAATAAGTTTGGCAAAGAGACATTTAAAGATTAAGTAATATTTTTTAATACTTTGCTAAACTTGATTTTAATGGCCGTAAGTTATTTTATAATTTATTAAAAATACATTAAAAAAAAAAGCTTTAGAAATATTTTTTATTGATATTATAAACTTTATACGAAATAAATTTTTGGGTGAATAAGAAATTAAAAACAAAACAGTGTTATAGAATTTGGTATTAGAGTTTTGAATATATATAAGAAGAAGAAGTTTGCTATGTAAATGTGTTAAAAAAGTAAGGATAGAAATTATAAAGTAAAGTGAATTGTATTTGAAGGCAATAATAGTGGAATTATAAAGAAAATTGTTTACTGATGATTTCAAGGAAAGAGACGATTCTGAGTAATTGAGAAGTAAAGTAAGATACAATAATTCTAGAAGAAAATAATCTGGTCGGTGGATTATGTTGATGAACAACAAAATATAAGAGTAAAGATTATAATTTATTAAACTGATAAACAATAGCAGAATTAATATAATGTAAAAAAACATTAATTCACGACCATAAGTTTAAAAAAAAATTCTAGTGAAAAAAAGACAAATGAGATAAGAATTTTTTAAATTATGCACTCAGACATTATTAACACAAGACATGCTAATTACATTAGAGAAAATTTACCAATAATACTTTCAAGTTATCGGTATCAACGCTAAAAACTACCGAAAATTAAAAAAGTGACCAACATATAAAGTATAGCAACTGTCCTAGTAAAAAAAGATGACTGGTTCTGCTTCAAGGTGTCAGCTGCATTTGCAAATCAATTATATTATGTATTAAGAAACTTTAGCTATTCATAATAAAAATTTTAAGTTGCTGCATGTCTTGGTCTTGATAAAATGTGATAATGTGTTTTTTACCTTAACCCATGATATAATAAATTGCCAACATTTCAGTAAACCCATGATTCAAAATAATGTTTTCAAGTGTTTCTATGACTTTGTGATAGTAGGGAGAGGACGAAAGTTGTTCTGGGCAGATACAAAACACACTGTTACTGTTATGTCAAGCATTGGTGGCCGAGAGGTCAGCACATCTGCTTTACAAGCAGTTGTCCTGGGTTTGCAAGTTCACTTCCCAGCCGATGCTTTGACACATAAAAAAAAAGACACTGTTACATTTCAAGACCTAATTTTAATGGCTGGTGCTTTCAAATTTTTATAAGAGTAGTAGCTAAACTGTCACTACATAACACCAATGTTGATACAGAGACCCCACTTAGGCAGGTGGAAGAGTAAACCAGTTATATTTTCATTGAGATGAGATGTATATAATAGAGATCACTTTGTAAACATGATAAATGGCTTAGTCATACATTTGGTGCAACTCAAAGATAAAAATAAATGTTTAACATTGATTATTTTAAAGAATTCTTATTTTATTTATACTTTCCCTATTTAAAATATATTAGCATTAGATTTATGAGTAACAAGCATATGGTATTAGCCTGAAGGAAGGTTTATGAGTCATAAGATTCATTTAGATACATTATCATCATCATCATCATCTTGGATCATCATTGGATGTCATAAAGTAAGAATACACTTCTGATAAACATATAAACCTATTTGATTTTTCAAGATAGTGGACATATTCTAGCAAATAACATATATATATATTTTCCATGTGTCATAGCATCGGCCAGGAAGCGAACCCGCTAACCAAGGACAACTACTTGTAAGGCTGCTGTTCTGACCTCTCGACCACCAACGCTTGACAAATAACTTTCTTTTAAAAAAATCGACAACTATCATCTTATTCAAACTAATAAGATATCGGCTTGATTTTCATCCAGAAACAAGTATTTGCATAGTTTTTTGAAAATTACAATTTCCTTCTCAAAAATTATGTCAGTAATTCTTTTTATTCTCAATCATAACTTTAAAAAAGTTATTTAATTAACGACTATTATAAATATCTAAATTATTTGATGAAAATTTTAAATAATAGATATTTATATAAATAAAATATTATAGTAAAATATATTTACAGTCTAATAATATTTACAATTATTATTACTGGTTATAATAAAGGAAACTAACTTTTTGTTTTCCAATATTTTAGCTTCGAGCATTTGTAGATTACAATATATTATGAATTACTATGTGTTTATTTGATTATTTTTATCTCTTTCCATAAATATATAAGTTTCACAAGAAAAAATATATAAATATATATTCCAACAATTCTACTTTATAAAATTAACAAAATAGTAGCTAATTACATAAAACTGCATTCTTTTCGCTGACATAGGATCTCTACATTTTCTTTTTCTTTTCTGATCTTTTCTTATAGTAATTTCCCCGAAGAAATATTTCTTGACATTAGTTATATTTTCTATATGGTTTCTTCAAAAACTTGTAATATGATTTTCACTTTGATAAAATATATTTTGACAATATTTTATTAACATGATTTCGCTGACTAGAAAATTCTTTGATATGCGTTAACTGTTGTTAAAAAAAAAAAATCCAATAAATTGCTATTTGTAAGACTGGTTTTAAAAATATACCTTAACAAATATCGTTTAAAGCAGACAAATAATAATATAATTTTAAAATGTATAGTAATTCAATGTTTCACAGTTTAAATCACAAACTTTTTTTAAATATAATTGATATTTCTTGGATCTATGTGTGTGCGTATATATAAAATAAGTCACGATAGTAAATTACCACAAAATATAAATAACTTTACGTAAAAGTTAATCACGTGGTTAGTTCATCTAAAAATGCGTTGCCATTTGGGCACCTAAGTTTCTGGTTGATCATACATTGTTTTTCAAATGATTAAATTATTATTTTTTTTTTACTTTATCCAGATAAGAATTCATTGATCACGACATTTCCAAAATCATCATGCCTAGAATATCTAGAAGATATCTAAATAGACAGACATATGGATTATAAAAAATAGTAATTCACTGACACGAACTTATTAAACTGTGTGGATACTACAATATGTTTTAAAGTTTCAAATAATGGCTTCCAATGATAAGAGGTTCGTTTTTGAATCTCTTAACTGCTAGAACTATATCAGTTTAATAGCTAAAATGTAAGATATATCATCTACATATCAAAGAGTTTGCTTTTTAATAAAAATAAATAAAATCGATTGAGAGAACATTCGCTTGCATATATAGTATATGCAAAATGTTTTTCACTTTCTGTGATTTGAAATAGTTTTTAAAGCAAACAGTCAACATGATTAAATAGCAAAAAATAATACTTCAACATTAAAAACAATAGATTGTTATTGATTTTTAGTTCAAACTTTAATTCAAATTATTGTATAATTATACAATTGTGTACCTGTGAAATAATTATAGTAGGATGCTCATTAACATATACATGCAAAATATTTGAGCATTGTTTTTTTTTTTTGTAATGTTACAATTAAAAAACAGCTCTTTCAAAAATTGCCGCCATTACCATTCAGTTTGGCTACCTGGCTGTGAATAACATCAAGCTGGGTAGCTACAATTATAAAGATATATGAGGTCATATTCATATCAAAAAGTATACAGGTATCAACAATATTTTTTTTTTTTGGAAGTATTAAAATTTCCTTCCTCTTCTTATTTGAATTGCTGAATTATATATAATATAATACACCATATACACCTTAAATGACACTTTACAATACAGTTTAACTACAGTTTCAACTGTCCAACAGTCATCATCAGAGTTTTTAACTCAGTACCCTTTCAGTTATAGGAGAAAGGGTACTGAGTTAAAAGCTCTGATGATGACTGCTGGTCAGTTGAAACTGTAGTTAAACTGCATTGTAGAGTGTAATTTAAGATGTATATGGTGTATTATATTATAAATATTTTTTTTCTTTTAACATTATTAGTTTCCTGCTAAAAGTTTTAAATTTTGAACTCAAATTGGATTTACAGTGCAAACAAAAACATTAAAATTTGTTAAGTACCCCCTCCCTCTTTTTATTTTGCTTTTAAAATTTGATTTGCAAAAATTATCTACAAGCTGATTGTACAAATTTTATGTCTCATGATATTATTTCAATGTCAGTTTCATATATAAAATAAATTTTATGAATTATGATATAGTAACTTTGAAAAGATGTAAAAATGTTTATATATTTTATCTAATGTTATATAACTTATAAAGAAAGAATGATAGAAAGATCAATATTCAGAAGAATGCCATTGCCAATTGGTAAGACTTTGAGTGTTTTTCTATTCTTAATATAGCATCTTACCAGCTAAACACTAATTTACTTGATCAGTATTGGGATGTTGGATTATAAGTAGGGAGTTGGCCATCTGAAAAAAAAATCTTTATTTGGATTTAAATCAGAATTTTTTTTCAAAGTATATTTAATTCCATGTTGAATCAGGCCATAAACATATATGATTTAAATCTAAGATCTAAAATATTCACAATCATATTAAATAAAAATCAATCTGTTTAATAAATATCAATATCATTTATGTTCTTTATTACATTTACAATGCTTTTTTACAACCCACTATTGATGGTTTCAATTGCCTCAGCAATCTTCTTCAGAACTATAACAAACATAATACAATATATGGATACAAATATACATGAACATATAATTTTACATTATATATATATATATAATCTTATAATCATTATTTATATATCCACATATATCTTTATACACCTCTTTATATAATTATTGCCTTTTATATAATATACATTTTTATCTTTTCTATATTTATCAATCAATACTTCCTATAATCATATATATTGTAACCCTGTACTTTGCACATTGTTTCTTGTACATGCTATAATGCAGTAATTTACTATATTTGCTAATATTTTTTTAAAAAAGTAAACAATAAATAATTTAGAATAAGAGACAAGAGTTTTATCATATGTAGGTTATTTCATCAATATGAATGTAAAATACATACCATGATCATGTTTCTTATCTGTATAAATAATTAATGATTCTAATTATTTAAAATGTTTTATTAAGATAGCTTTCATTATAGTAAGATATGTACTTATATGAAGTTAAAATGTAGCTAAAAGTTGTTCTAAAGGTTGTAGGAGTAAATAATATTGAGTAAATTAATTACTTGAATTAAGTCTTCATTTAATAAAGTTATTTTCTAAAATAAGTGTCTTTAAAAAAAACAATGCTTGTTAAATTGAATTTAAATAATAGTATGTTGCCTTAAGAAATTAGTTAATATTTTAATTTCTAACTATCTATTTAAGACAGATATTTTAATTAATAAAGTTGATAAAGATAGCTAAATTTATATAAAATTAGTCTACATAGTTAAACAATAGATTTAGTTACTTAAATCAACCTCAAAATAGTTAATAAAGTAGCTTTAAATTAAAGAAATATTTAACTTTCTGTCTACATGGATAGGTAAATGTTTGTGCTTACGTGTGTTTAACAATTACTTGGTTTAATTGCTAAAATATTTAATTTTAAGAGTTAAAATTTTAATATTAAATATTTTATCTAACATGCAAAATAAAGGGTTAATTTTGAAATTTTAAAAGGTTTTTAATAAACAAAATGCGAAGAAAGAGGTTATTTTTATTTAAGAAAAAGTATAATATTTATTTAAATTGTCTTATTTATTATTTAAGTTTGGTAATTAATAAGTAATAACCTCTTCTTCATCTCAAGACTGTTAAAACACGTGGTTATTTTACAATAATCTAGGTTAATATGATATAATGATTCTTAGTTAATTACTGGAAATTAATTAACCTTTTGGCTTCTGATGTCTCTTTTGGGTGGGCAGTGATTAAGGTTTGAGTGATGGGTAAACTGTTATAAAATGATAAGGTCATCATTTTTGAGGGTCACTATCACTTGGTCACTCACTCTCATCTCAACAAACTGATGGATTCTTCTTGTGTGCTGATCTGGCTTGTTTACCATCCACTTTATTGCCGCTCTGTACAAACTTCAGTGCAACACCAAGAATAGTAATATTTTTTATATATTTTTTCTGTTATTTTAATCAAAGTTAAAATATTAATTATATTAATTTAAAATCTACAACATTGTCCTAACAAATTTAAGGCAAGTCTGCTTTATTGTATCCCCAAAAATTCAATTAGAACATTCTATTTTAAACTAATAATAAAAAAAAAGAAATCCCATGGAAAAATAATTTACTTTTTAAAAGTAAATTTCTTATTATTTAATTATTAACTTCAAAATAAACCAGCTGATATGTTTTAAAATGATAATTCATAAACTTATGTGGAACATTATACTAATTTGTTTGATTATTATCCATTATTATTTTAACAGAAGAAAACTTAAATTTAAAGCAAAGAGCTTAGAATATTTAAACTTTAAAATATAAATAAACTGCTATGCTGACCGCTTTTACTATATGAACTTCTTGAAATAATTATATGTCATATTAATTTATAAAAAATATAATACAATGCTTACCTTTTGAAAATTAATTATGCAGTTATAAAAAAATAACTTGTTGTCTTTAGCACAGGAGGAACTGCTATTTAATTATATTTGCTGTCTCCAAGTTTGTGCTACTGAATAAAATATTCACGAGAAGAAACTGGAATTGATAGATTTTTTTGGATTTTAGAAAAATATAAATAATTTTTATATGCTTCTTTCTCTCTGAATTTTAATTATAAAAATGTTATATCGGGATGTGAATGAAGAAAATCTTCAAATATATTTGTCTATCCACAAGGGATGTTTGATGTGTATTGTGTTATTTGTGGACTGTTTAATTTTTAAAAAAAAATGCTTTTAAAGAAAATATTGCTAATTTTTCTTAAAGGAAACCAACACTGGAAAATGATGTTTTATTATTATTTTGTTAAATTAAATTTGCTGTTGTGTGTGCTTCTTTAAAAAAAAAAGAAGTTATGAATATTTTGCTAATTCACCTGGAACCACAAATCTGGAAGAATTTTCATAAAACAAATAATCCTATTCTCCAATGTCATTGAATGAATATTTTTCTAGCTAGCTGTTATATTGGCCAATTCCTTTAAATATTAATGAATTCAATTTTTAGATATAATTTAGGATTAAAAACTTTTAAATGCTTATATTATGATTATCTGGAGTTACATTTGCTGCTTTTAAAAAAAAATGTTTATTCTTCATTGGTACGAATGTTTCTTTACATGGACAACCCACCAGAGAAGAGTCTTGCACCCTCAGCAGACCGCTCTCAATGGAAATATTTCTGTTGATGAACTAAGGTGTTATAAAAAAATACAACCAATATTTTATTCTTCCTTTGTTTATGTATTTATTTTAATGGTATTACAATATCACCATTTGTTCTCTAATATGTCAAGGTAATTTTATGATTATTATTGTTTCAAATGTGCTCATATTAGAATGTGTTAGAACTTCCACACATTCTCAGGTAAAATGTTATGTATCCATTATTTGCTGATTAATTTAGATTTAATAATAGTTTATCTATTGGAGATATTTACCTCTTCCATTATTTTCTCTATAAGGTTTATGAATATTTCATTCATAATTGGTAAAACAGTCAAATATAAATTTATCAGAAGTCTGGCCTATTTATAATTATTATGATAATATAATAGCTTACCATTATATACCAATTTAATTGTGTATTTATCTGCTTCATATTACTTTATTTTGCATTACCTCCACTTTATTTGTTTAAATTTTATATTACATATTGTGTACATGTGTGTATTTTGTTATCTAGTGCCAAAATCTTATTATGCTCTTATTATAGTCATTTGACTAACTGCTGTTGTTATTTTCAGATATTTCTTATTGTTTTGATAATTTTATGCATATATTAATTTAGTCATCTTATTAGTGTTGTTATCTTGCCATTGTTTTGGTATGAGGTATTTGCCTTAGAAAATTAGGCCTATTTTATGATGATTTATTGTGCCTTGTGGGATTGAGAATCTCCCATGTTTATTCCATGAGCTGATAGTAATTTGTACCTTCATGATACTTATCACTCCTCATTATTACCAAAGGTACCTAGATCCCTTGAGAGGATCATATATATTTGGTGTGTCTTTCCACATTTTCCTGATGTGCTGTGACAAAGTCCAGGCATCCTCTTTTGCCTTAGATGTAGGTATTTGGAAGCCACCATTTTTATTGATATTTTTTTACTCTGTGGAGCCTATGTTTTGCCTATCACTCATAATCAACTGTTATATTTTCCACCACAATAGGTGAACTTATCTTTGTATTAGAATTGACATGGCAATGATTAGTAAGTTAATGAAGAGTTAATTCTTCAGATTGTACTGTATAGTGCTGTGTGGTGCATAACAATGTCTGTATTGGGTTGGTGTGTTGTTTGGCCAGCCACAAGTAAAACAACAATATATTTATATCTTTTAAACATTTAATATTTAGCACTTGGCATTTAGATAATATATACATCTTATGTTAGCTGTATACCCTTCTGGATCCCCTCACCAATGGATTTGTAAGTCATTTCATATTTGAATATTATTGTTCTTACATGGATGATAATTTGATATGATTTATATGCATGACTTCTGGTAAATGGCCCACATTTTTACTCACTAATTTATTTAGAAATTTTAAAATAGTGCCAGGCAATCTTAATTAAATTGTCTAAATCTTATAATTGTTGATATTCTATCAGTCTGCTTATCCAAACCCAGTTAGTGCATAATGCCATATTAGTTAAATTGCCAAAATTCTATGATTACCAATATTTAAGCTTAATAATTTTTAATCTTGGCTAATTGTGGGTTAATCAGCTTTATAAAGCTACATCGAGAGTTACCTGAAAAAAGTATTATTTTAAATTAAATTGTTAATCAGTGTAGCAAAATATATATATATCATTTAGTTCAATTTTTTAATTGTTCAAGAGCTAAATTTTAAAACAGATACAAATTCATTTTATTGTTAAACCAATATCTCCATTGGGAATATTTGATGTATAACCAACAAAAAGATCTGTCTTTAAACCTTAGTAAATCTGTTAATAAAGGTCTGGATGTGCTTATGTGCCAATTGATTTTAACTATTTGTAACAGTGTTTATATTGGCAAATAATTCCAATTTTCATGTAAATAAAATCTTGTGCATATTATTTTTATACTTAGTTATTAATAAATCTAATTGTTATTATTTTGTATATCTTTAGTCTCTGTTTTCTGTATGTCATTTGTCTTGAATTCACCATGTTTTATGAGTTCATTTAAGTCATTAAGTTTTTTATTTACAAAGTTCACAATGTTCACAATTATTATTTCTATTAGAAATCTGGGTAACAGATAACCAAATTTTGCAGTTCCAAAACTTGACATTTCCAATAAGAATCTTTACAGAAACTTCTTAATTCCGAAGATTGAAATTGTCTTTAAGAGAAATTAAAATTGAATATTTTAAAAGAAATTCAGATTAATATAATTTTTGTTGAAGATTATTCAAGCTACTTTTAGGCTGCACACCTTATTGATCATTTCTTTATAATTTAAATATATAATCATTGCACTTTATAATTGAGTTTGTGTTGTCCATGGAATAATAAAAAGACATAAAATGTACCCTTTGCTTTTTATTATTTTTGATTGATATCCTGGATAAATGGCTATGATTACTCTGAATTTAGTATCTTTTAGTATGCATTTACTTAGCAAGTAAAGTATTTTCTTTGGGTAATTATTTCTATTGTGACAAAATATTGGGAAGCATTTTCTTATAAGAAAACTAGATGCCTCCTATAGTCTCCCAGGATTATAACAGGCAAAACTCTCCATACAGTAGTGCCACTCAGTGCCAACCAGAGTAATCAATGGATGCCAGAAGGCTTGTCCCATCTAGTGCCTACTCATCCAATATCCCCAGACTAGTTTCTGGCTTGTGGCCTTCATCATCCATTGATTACTCTGGTTGGCAATGAGTAGCACTACTGTATGGAAAATTTTGCCTGTTTTAATAACAGTTACGAGCAAGCATAAGAAGTAGTGATCATGTGATGTTTAGTAGTCTCCCAGAATATTACTCATTGATCTGGCAGCCAAGTATTAAAGAAGAATTCATAAGAGATATTCAGAACCCTGGGATTATCATATTACAGCCCTACTATTGGATAAATTTCTCATTTATATTTCCTTATTATTGTGGCAAAAGACACTTTAATCATTTAATGTACTATTAGAAAAGTATACTGCATTTTATTCTTACTCTACAAGAGTAGAGTATTTGAATTCATGCTTTCTGTGACATTCTGATACGATAAATATTGAATATTGAAGGTATTTCAAGATGAAGATTTATATAAGATGTTTCTATTGGTGCAAATAACTGATATACTGAGATAATATATTTTGATGAAGGGAATTCAGATTTTAAAAGTATTTTATAAATAAGAGTAAAGTTTTTTTTTTCCTCTTCTTAATTTCATTTGTAATTATTCATGTGTAATAAGCATTGTTAATATCACTTTTCAAATTTCCCTTTATCTTAATAGATGTCGCTAAAGTATCCTTATTTTATTTTATTGTTGACTTCGTTTAAGAAGAAGCTACAGTACATCACATCACATCACATGTAAACATCACTGAGTCTAGTCTATGTCCCAGACATAAGAGTCTTTAATTGTATTTACAGTATTAATATTAACCTATCAACCATTATGATATTATAATAATACAATATAGTAATATATTTCTTTTGATTACAATATATATATATTATTTTTATTTCATTTATTTTATATTTTATTCTTATTAATTTTTTAATATTTAACTCTAACATCATATATTCATATTTTTATATTTTACATTATTTTTTATATTTATATTATTATTCATTATATTAACATTCAATATATATAATATTATTTTCACCATATTATTATTATTCATTATATTAACATTCAATATATATAATATTATTTTCACCATATTTTTTATACCTACCTTAATAAGAATAAAATAAATGAAATAAAAGTAATATATATATATATATGATTATAGGAAGTATTGGTTGATAAATATATAATATAGAAAAGATAAAAATGTATAATATATAAAAGGTAATAATTATATAGAGAGGTATATAAAGATATATGTGGGTATATAAATAATGTTTATAAGATAGAATATATATATATAATGTAAAATTATAGGTTTATGCATATTTATATTCATGTATTTATATTGTATTTGTTATAGTTCTGAAGAAGATTGCTGGGGCAATCAAAAACGTCAATATTGGGTTGTAAGAAAGCATTGTAATGAGTAATTTTTAGTCATTTTCTGTCCTATCATATTTGCGATATTTATCTGGGTTAATTAGGATTTATCTGAAAAAATATTGTACTTATCTGGAAGATTTTCATCTATTAAAAATTAGGCTTCAAATTAAAATTTCAGATCATGAATATAGCAAGGCAGTGTACTAAATAGTATAACATAAGGGCCTCACATGTTTATGATACTGTACCATATACATTTATTCTACTTTCAAAAAAGTTCAAGTGAAATTTCAGTTAAAAACTATCAAGGAACTGAGAAGAAAGACTGTAATGTTTCTTGATCTTAAAGGCAGAGATAAAAAGCTAATAAACTCACTATTCTGGATGATGTATGTTGGTAAAAAGTCTATCCTTGTTCTCATTTACTATATGACTAGCCATATAGTAATAACAGCTGTAACAACCAAAGGGAATTGAAATAATTTTCATATTAAAAGGAAATGTGCTTATACTTTTAATAAACATGTTTTACCAGTTCTTATTTGCAGATCTGACCTCTTTAACAGAAGAATAATACAGACTTTAGACTTTTCAATGAAGTATGAAGAGATGTATGTTAGGAATAACAAGATGAGTTTGAAAATGAACTACATGGATAAGAGAACCAACACATATCACTTATACCATTGAAACATTAAGAGACTTAAATGTGAGCTGGGCTGGGTATATTGTAAAAGTGATGATAAAAGATGAATACTTCACTGAATCCCAAAACATGAATGCATGAAATAAAAATTTGCTGATTTGTTGTGGAGAAGAAATACTAAGAATTGGAATAAAGGAATTAAAGTTGGAAAGAATTTTCATGGATGAATAATGGTTAAAAATAATAATGATGATGGTCATATATAAATATTGAAATACATAAAGTCAAT
Source organism: Epiperipatus broadwayi (assembly GCA_028023455.1). Lineage (NCBI taxonomy): Eukaryota > Metazoa > Onychophora > Udeonychophora > Euonychophora > Peripatidae > Epiperipatus > Epiperipatus broadwayi. The sequence goes on along the minus strand of JAQFVV010012536.1, from coordinate 1,048,157 downwards.
CCATATCTAAACAACATCAATCAAAAATCTCAATCTGATGTCATGGCAACCTGCTTTTTTAATAAAGGCGTATACCCATCTTTATTTATGGACTAATATGTTTATATAGACACTAAAGATTGCAAGTTGATTAAACAGAATGAGATTATTAATTCAAAGAAGTTTAAATAAACCTCATTAAACAGCCAAATATAACCTGTTCTGGAGCAGACCAACAAATAGTCAATTTTAACTTTCAAACTGCACTGAAACTATGTATTACTTAGATAATAACGCTAATAATGCTCAAGGCTAGATTGGTTTATAAATGTAAATAATAAAAGCAGTCCACGCCTAAACAATACCAACAATATCAATAAGCAGTTTTAATATGATGTCAAGGTAACCTCCTTTTTTTAATAAAGGTGGACGCGCATATATATATACACACAAATCAAATGTTTTTTATAGTACTCTTTTCCCAATTATTATGATCTGTCTTTGGTCAGAAGTAAACATGCATATTTGAACAAAAAACAGATAAATAAATAATCTTTTTTGTTTTTTTTTTATATGTCACAGCATCGGCCGGAAGGCGAACCCACAACCGTCTGCAACCAACTATTTGCTTGCAAGGCGGCTGCGATGTAAAACATTACAATTTTTTAAACCCGACTTACAGATTGAGTATATTTACATGAGTGATACAGGCTATGAAATATCTTACAATTTTTTTTTTTTTAGAAATAGTAATTATAGTCATAAATATTATTGCATGCATTTATTTAATTTTAATAAAGCAAAATTAATATATATATTTTAAAAAAAGTTTATGAAGAGTAAAATTACCAGCTTTCGCTGTCTTGTCAGTTTTTTCGGCATATTTATAAAATTACGTTGTTCTATCCCCCCCTCCCTCTTATGAATTAAAAATAAAAACTCAAATCAATGAAAGAATATAGTTTGCATTTTAATTGAAGCATCCATTTTTTTTAAAAATGACAAAACTAATAATCATACTTTCACACATATACCGCGCACACACGCTAATATCACGCTCCCGATTTTTTTCAGTAAAATGTTCAGATATTTTTTATTAATTATTATAAAAATCTATAAATAATATCTATAGTAGTAACAAGAAAATAAAACAATACGGTACTTAATATGAGTAGAATATTTCATGGCAGCCGTAATCCGTTAAGTATCTGAAATTCAAATTACATCCACACAACATTATAATTTTTGAGAGTTTTTTCCTATTATGGTCAAGTCTTAGAAATCATTAAATCAACAGTAAAAACCTACTGTGACTTTTATAAAGTTTCTTAAAAGTTTAAAATCTATATTTTTTGAAATATTTCTTACTAAGCCAAAGTTTCGGGATGTAATATATATTTAAAAATAATTGTGCACTCTTGCGAATACCTATTGAGGAGTAGTATCATCAGGAATTATATATTTCAAACTTGTATTATGTTTGGATTCCGTAATAATGGTTTGCAACTGTAAACAGTCTTCACAACGCAAATTATTAATATATTTTCTTAGGTGTGTGTGCGTGTATAAAAAATTAATATGAGCTTTATATACAATTTTACGTAGGCAACAAATACTTAGATACATATTGAATAAATAAAATTTGTATGCATAAGTTCAATTTCAAAGTTACTTTCTCTCTGTTTATTCTCTTTTGCTAATCTCAGAAAATGTGTACAAATTTGGCGTAATATTTTTGAACTTTTTGAAAATCCATCACCTATTTTAATTTTCTTAAAAGATTTATTTTCATTCAAATCTAAGATCTTAAACTAATATTGAATTGTCTTTCAAATAAAAATCAAATTCTATCTCAAATATTTGTACAGAGAGATTATCAATTGACCTTTTGTGTTCGTTAGTCGTACTGTAAAAGAAAACTTCTATGAACTGCAGTTTTATTATACAATGACTAAATGCAGCTGCGTAGAGCTGTTTTACTTTATGTTTATAAATAAATGTATTCCCAAGGAGAATCTTCACAAATAAATCAACTAAATGAAAATAATACTCCGTAATTAGAATAAAAAAAAGAAAACGAAATCTTAATAAACTGTAAGTTATATAAACGATATTTTTAGAAGTGCATATGTGCGTGTATGTATATGTTAAAAATTAAATTTTAAAATTTTCGTAATCAATATAGAATATAGAAGTTTACATTTACATTCTATCACAAAACGAACAAACTTTAATTGTAGATTGATAAATTTCTGGATTTATTTTTAAATAAGATTTTTAAAATGGCTAGTTGAATGAAATTGTTGTATTTAATCTATCACTTGGCTACCGTGTCATCATAGGGAACTAATCATACAATTACAATTAATGAATAATATTTCTGTAGTAATTGTAGTAATTATTATCACACCCCTCTCATGCAATGTAGGAAATATTTTTAATGTAGGAAATATTTTCTATCCACGTGTAACACCTTGTGGAGAGATGTAATCATATGGTCAAAGTCGGGGAAAAGATCTATGATCTCCAAGAGGCACATATCATGTTGAACCAGCGCTCAACACTTGGCCCACATCACAATCTCTTACACATATCTTTATCCCTGTTCAGTATATATATATAGTAAATTACTACAGCTTAATTAATAAGTGTCGAACGTGCAACCCCCCCACAACTTTAACATAAATCATTTAAAGTTGTAATTATAAATTTATTAAACGCACATTGTGTTTAACCACAAGCTTATGCTATGGAAGAAAAGAGGGGAACCTCTTTTCTTCCATAGTATAAGCTTGTGGTTAAACACCTATCGCATTTTACACGCATATTCTCAAGGTTACAGCCTCAGTAAATATTACTTACGTAATCAATGTGCGTTTAATAAATTTATAATTACAACTTTAAACGCACATTGTAAGTAATATTTACCAAGGCTGAAACCTCGAGAATATGCATGTAAAATGCGATAGTAGGGACCTCTACAAGTGTTTAAATCATTTATTGAAGTATATTAATAATTTCATTAGTCACTCATTAGACTAGATAGTAACCAATTATTTCACATATCTTTGATCATATGTTTATGATTATATCCCTCCACAAGGTGTTAAAAGTGAATAGAAAACATTCCTTATCTTGCATGAGAGTGATGTAAAATATTATTTTCATCATTGGATAATCACTCATTAGACTAATGAGTGACTAATAAAAATTATTAATATACTTTCATTAAGTGATTTGTATTGAAGTTGTAACGGCTGCATGTTTGATGCATGCAAACTGTAATAATTTTTATCTATATACCACTCAAAGAAGTATGGAGAGATGCATGTTGGGAGTAACAAGAAGAGATCGAAAATGCAATGTATGGGTAAGAGAACATACAGGTGTTACTGACCTCATTGGAAAAATTAAAAGATTGAAGTGGAGTTGGGCTGGACATATTGCTAGAAGAGATGATAATAGATGGACACTTGAAATCTTAAACTGGATTCCAAGAGATTGTAAAAGACCCAGAAAGAGACCACTTGTGAGGTGGATGGATGAAATGAGAAAGTGTGCAGGGGTGATGTGGAGAAGAGAAGCTGAAGATCAGAGAAGATGGATCAAACTTGGAGATATCTTCATCCTGCAGTGGATTGATAATGGTTGTTGATGATATATACTGAATAGTGATAAAGATATGTGCAAGAGATTGTGGTCTGGGCCAACTGATGAGTTCTGGTTCAGCATGAATTGTGCATCTTGGGGATCATAGCTCTTTTTTACATGTTTTTGATCATATGTTTATCATTACTTTCCTTCACAAGGTGTTAAAAACGGATAGAACCCAGGTCTTACCCTATGTGAAAGTGGTGTAGTGAAAATTACACTGCAGGCATATTGTTCATTATTGGATAATCCCTAATATAATGAATGAATAATAAAAATTATTAGTGCAACTACTATTATTTTTTGATTAAATAAAGTAATACCAATAATACGTATCTAATGCACTATGTAGATAGAGTTGCCTAGTAACTAATTCAGCCTTCATATTATTTGGCTTTCCATATTTTTCAAAAAAGTATTACTACATAGGGTGGTGGTCTGTGAGAATTTGTAGTGGGGGTTGTGATCAAAAATGTAAACGAAAGTGACCAGTATTTTCAAAGTAAATAGTCGCATACAAGACGATTACAAACACTTGTTTTATTATGAAAGCACTGTTGTATCATTGGGCTTCAGTAACTTTTGCCTATACCAGACAACCTAAAGCAAACCAAAATAGCATGCATATATACATGAGGAAAATCACCACAAGCAGTTTGTAAATACCTTTCTTACTTATACTGAGAAAATAAGGATGAATGGATCTTTGAACTGCAATATCTTTTGCTCATCTGGCAGAGAACACAAACAAAAAGAGTGTAACTAAGTAAGACAAAAAATGAGTACAAGTAGATTTCTGAAACTTTTTAGGCTCTTTAATTAGACAGCATTCAGGCTGTGATATCCTGCTGGCCCAAACCCAAAGTCATACCAAACAAATGACATCAAAACAACAATGGCATTCTGCATTCTATTTGTACATTTGTATAAGAAATATAGATGAATTTAATAATATACAAATTTACAAATGATAATTAAATAAAAAAAAATTATTTTAGACTGGAAGAGGGACTGCAGCTCTGCAGCATTTATAAATGGTCTGCCACTGATACATATTAATATTTGAATTCTTTTTGATTTTCACAATATCATTACACATCTTATTTTTCTGTAACATTCTGAGACATTTTTTTGTTCTCAATAGATTTACACTTTCATTTGATATTAAACAATTATTATTTATCAGAATATAATAAATTTGACTTCATTCGATAAATATTTTTGTTTAGAAATGAAATAAATTTTTAAAAATCACATTTGATTTTATATTTATTTTAAAAATTATATTTTAGTCAAAACAAAATGCTGTCACATCATCAAATTTCAGGTGGAGCTGATTCAATTTGCAAAATGAACAAAATCTTCTTTGTTTGGTATATGTTTAAAAATCTGAATGAATTATTTTTAATATCTACTAAATCTATCATTTTATGCTTTAAAAGTTTACAATTTTTTATACATTTTATGATATTGCTACATATTATAACAATTAGGTGAATGACTTCATTTTTCTGACAGCAATGTTTCCTGTGACGGTAATCTCTATAGTAACAATATTCTGAAAAAAATATTCTTTTATATTTAAAAAATAAATCATTTCTGTGAAAAATAAATATGTAATAATATTCATTTTGAATTTTAATAATTATTACACAATTATGATACAATTATAATCATAAACTTGCCAGAAAATTAAGTTTTTAGACTATTATAATATTTTCTCAATGATCATAATATTTCCCCAAAGTACTCTTGCAAAAGTTCAATTTGATCAAATATAACAATGTCTACGCATTATTGTGTGGTTTCAGTTCCTTTGTAATACCACCTATTCTATTTTCCCACCATCTTTTGATTTTTTTTGTATTTAAAATGTTAAAAATAAATATATGTGAATTTTAAAGCCATAAAAAAAAAGTTTCATAAAATTTTCATCAGAGAAAAAACATAAATTTTATTTTTAGAAATTTCAAAAGAAGCTTGACGATCTGGATAAAAACCCAGTTAATTTAATCTTTTTATATTGTATTCAAAGTTACTATGCTTTAGACATCTATGTCTCAAAGGAAAGGTTAGATTTTTATATGTGTTGCAAATGTTGATTTAAGCAAATCTTAAAATACAATTATTATGATTTCTAGCATTCCAGGTTCTTTTGTTTGCTTTTATAAGCAACAAGTTTGTCTGTGTAGTTTAATGGAAATGGTAGGGTGACAATTTGAAGTAAATAGTTTCAAAAGCTACGCGATGTAAAAAAAACTATCTGCTTGGTCAAATGAATAAAATTTTTATGCTCACACTATTATTAGTACATTCGATTATCACAAATTTCTAAGCTATTAACACTAGAGTATTTTTAAAATGAGTTTGGAGTTTTACATCTATACCATAAGCACAATATGGAATGAAGTAACTAACGAGCAGACTCAGCAACATAAATTATTCAATAGCATAGTTTCCAAGGTGATATGAAGATTGTAGTTTTCTCATATAAACACCAGTAACAAAAATTTTTGATTTGCTACTTATATACATTGCAAGAAATTCAGTTCAGAACAGATATATCTTCAAAATGTTTAGATATGTTTCAGACTAAGGATTTATTTTTCAGGTCGTCGACTCTCAGCTAACCAACTAAACTTCCATGATTTGTTGGAAAATGGGCCTATAAATAAGTTTTACTAGATGGAAAAACAATGGTGGAAACTCAAATTCTCCCTATCTTGGCCAGCCTGATGCATAATAGTCTCTCTTTATTGTTCTTTTATGGATGGCTATTAAATAAAATTTTCTCTCTTGCGAATTATATAAAATTTGTTTATTTCTTACCTATATGTTGTAGTTCACTTTTACCCACTATGTTTAATTCCAATTCTGATTATGAGAAACCAGAAAATAATAGTAAAGTTTATATGATATGTATATTTGATTTATGGATTGACACTTTTGATAGAACTTAATTTTAAAAATAATTAAATATGGAAATTGATGAACTCCATTATGCTGTTCCTTCATATAATTTATAATGAAATAATTGGTGATTGGTGCACTATTATGCAGCTAAAGAGATGCTAGAGCTGATATATTAATAACCGCTAAGTGCTCTTAAATGCTAGTGCTTTCATATTCATAGCAGGAATAAAACTGTGATGTTTTGTGATTATATATGCCATAATAGAAATTTAAATTTGAGTGAAATTGTTGAATGTTAATTAGTGTTATAAAATCCATTTTTGGGAGAAGTGAAAGGATGAGTCTTTTCAGCCAATAGCCTAGGGAAGTTAGCTATAAAGTATGCTTCTCTAATTTTTTTCACTGTGAGTTGTCTCTCCCTATATACTGGATAGTTTCTGTGCTTGGTGTGAAAATATGTCCAGTTAATTTTTGATGGGTGAAAAATACTGAACTGCACTCTGACTTGATGGTAGCTTTATTTTAAGTGTATTGGTGTTGAAATAAATGAATGGTTAATGATGCCCTAGATTCACCAAAATAAGTTAAATCACACATGGTATGGGGTATGGGATTTTATAAAACAGCACAGAGAGAGAGATGAGGGCATATTCTAGTTTGTCTTTTAGATATTTAAAATCTATTGGAGAAAGGGGGTGCAGTAGGCAAGGTAGTATGGATGAAAATACTCTCTTGTAATTTTTAGGGAGACAGTGAATATATGAGATGAGAAACCATGGTCTATCATTGGAGGGGGGAGAGAGCAGATGTTTTTGTAAAAGTACCTTATATTGATTTTTTTACAAGGCTGTGATTAAATCTGATGGAAATGATATCTTTGGTGTATGCTTCTCTCCACATCATCTCTGATGATAGACCATGGTTTTTCTTCCCATGTATTCCCACTCTCATTAAAATTTACAAGAATTTTCATTTACATTTCTTCAGTAGATTTTTAAATAACTTGAAAGACAAATTATAACCTGTTCTCACCCCCTGCACTATTTATAAAATCCAATGTCTCCACATCCAGGTATAATTCCACTTATTTTGGTAAATCTAGGACATCATTAGCCACCTGTTTATCTCAATACCAATATACCTACAAGACATCAACCACCAAGACAGAGTGCAGTTCAGCATTTTTTTAACTACCAAAAATTAACTAGACACATATTCACACAAACCACAGCAACTATCCAGTATATATAGAGAGAGACAACTCATGGAAAAAAATTAGAGAAGCATATTTCATAACTAACTATCCCCCCAAGCTATTAATTGAAAAAAATTCCTCCTTACTCCTCTCCAAAATTGGTCTTTATAGCACTAATTAAAATTCAACAATTTCAAATCAAATTTAAATTTTTACTACTGCATATATACTCATAATACATCACAGCTTTATCTCAACTATGTATATAAAAGCACAGGCTTTTAAAAGCACTTAACATATACTAATACATCAACTCTTTCTAACATCTCTTTAGCTGCACATTAGTGCACCACTCACCAATTATTTTAATCAAAGGAAAGTATCATTGTAAACTCTTATTAGAATAAATAATAAAAATCATATATAACAGCTATATAAACATATTAATAATAATTATATTATAAAAAATCATTTTTGATAGATGGTTTTGTACTTTTTTCGAATATTAATTATCTATTTTAATTAAGCAATTATTGCAGATAGAACAGCATCTATTGTTCTATAATGGAAGTAAATTAATGATAAAATAAAACATCATTAAAATAGAATAAAATGTCCATACAAAGATCCAATATAACTTCAAAAAAATGAATACCAATATACAGAATAATACATACATTGTACAACTTTATGTATAATGTAGTATCTTATATAATTTTTCACTCATTTTTAATTGACCAGTTACTAACTAAATTTATTGAAGTTTTATAAATATTCATACAATTATTTAAATTATGCTTAATGTAATATGTTTCACATATTTATGTTCTTTTTGGATCTTTAATGTAATTTAAAGGTTTAATATTTATTGCAGCATTTATTTTAATTCCATATGTTATGTAATGAATGCATAAAGCAGATTTATCATATCACTTATTAATTCCATTGTTATGTTCTTGTCTCATACCTCTAACTATTTTTATATATGTTCATAGTAAATCATATTGCAAAATTCACATTAAATTTTATATACCATTTCCTTTTAGTTTATATTGTGTCTTAATTTATAATTACCTATTAATTTATCCAGACTTTTACTATTTGACCATCTGAAATTTTTAGACTTATCAATATAATTTTTGATTTTATTAATGTATTACGAATTTTGGTAAAATATAAAAGTTTGACTTATTTATTATTTAAATTATTGTTATTGTCATCATTATAATCATTTTGTATGGAAATGTTATTATTAAATATAGATTTCTTAGAATTAAAAAGTATATTTTTAATAGTTTTATAGTTATATCCAAATGTTTATATAATTTAACAAATTGATTGTTTGTATATCAGCTATATTCTTATCTGTATTATATTTATCATTTCTATATTTAAAATTTGTAATAACTGCCATTTTTGTACCCATATTAAATATAATAATGAGTTTTGGAATATAAATAAAGGATGGATTATGGGTTGAGCAATTAGGGCCTTAATGTTCTCAATATTTATAAACGAATTAGAAAGTATTATAATTTTAAAAAATTGTCATTATTCTAGTGATGTTGATGATATTTTAATTATTGGTAAAAAAAAGAATTATGAATAATATTCATAATGATTGTAATAATAATATATATAATATTATATTTATCAAAGTAGAATTTGGAAAATACAATTAAATATTTAAATATATAAATACCCATAGATAATGATAATAAAATTATATTAAAACATTTTATTAAAGAAGACAAATTAAGAAAAATTATTCCTATAGATAAACATGGGTACAAAAGATGGCAGTTATTAAAAATGTTAAATATAGAAATGATAATTATAATAAAACATTAAACATCACATGATCACTATTTTTTCTTTCATATGTCATAGCATCGGCCGGGACGCGAACCCACAACCGTCTGCAACCAATTACTTGCTTGCATGGCGGCTGCGATACCTCTCGGCTAACAACGCAAGATGGATGATCACTATTTTTTACCCTTACAAAGTCACAAACTAGAAATTAGGGACATTAGATGAGTAGACATTAGATAGGGATTTTATGTACAACTCTTCCTGAATTCATTGATTACTCGGGCTTGCACTGACTGTATTAAGAGTTTTGTCTCTGTGATAATTATAATACAGCTAAAAATATAGCTGATTTACAAAAGAATTAATGTATTAAATGATAAGCCAAAACAAATAAATTAGCTTCTAGATTTATAGTATGCCAATGATTGTACTATTCTCGTCAATGCAAAAAATAATCTACAGAATTGTGTAGTCCTTTAAAAAAAAAAAAAAAAATCGGAAAAGTTAGTAGCCAAATAATGTAAGAAAGATACAATAGCTTTAGAATATGATTATTTTAAACTTAAAAATGTAGTTAATTTTAAATACTTAGCAGCTTTTTGAATAAATAGGAACATTTCGACACTCAACTGTAAGAATTGGCTTCATTATACTTCTGTTTTATGTTAAAATATGGTACATATCATTATAGTAATATACCAACTTCTAACTAAATGCATTATTGTACTTAAGTTAGATATCCCTTGTTATCTTAGCACAAAAATCCTGAAAAAATGTTATTTAAGAATGCTACATATTATTTTAAAAATATAATGGTAAAGATAAAAAGACATATCTGATCCTCAGTTTAGATGTTATAATGGAAATGATGTACATTTGTTCCAATACGTCTTTTTGGATAGAGTATATGAGCAAATAATTAAAAAAAATACATATAACATGTACACTAAAAAAAGCTTGTTTCTTACTGTTAAATATACCAATATAGTATGCTGATAGTGCTTTCGACTAACTCGTACTTATCCTCATAGCTATAGTCATCCAAGAGGATTGTGAGATTTATGCTTAGCATGTTATATTGATATATTTAATAGTATTAAACAAGCCTTTCTTTCTATACATGTTGTATGTATTCATTTTTTGAAATACATTTTCTCAGAAAAGTTTAAAAAGATTGGAATGAAAAAAATAAGAAAAAGACATCCTATAAATATATTTTATGATAAACTTGACCTTGACTTTTGTGAAAAAAAAAAAGAACTCTGTATAAAAATATTTTATAATTAGAGATGCAATGTTGATTGTTTTCATTAAAGGATATTATCTGGCATGGCACCTACAATTAACTAAAGTGTTAAGTATTTTAGGAAGAAAGACTTCTGCGAAGGATATTAAAAGGCAACACACAAAATGTCAAATAAACAGACTAAACATTCAGTGTATATATTGTACAGACTAAACATTCAGTGTATATATTGTATAATATTTTTAATTATTTGTTTTTATTTCCCTCCCCCACCCTCTTTTCTATCAGTAATTAGAATGATTGCATTTACTTAGGATTAGCCCCAATTTCTAATATCAAATATAATTTTGAAAATGATATTAATCTTAACTCAATCTATCTTTTTACTCAATATATAATTTGGGTCTATTTTTCCGGTAAGATTATAAATTTATGATTCCTTTAAAGATTTACACCTTAGCACTGCTTTTGACCAGGTCTGTCTTATTCATGGCAACATAATCTTAAATATTGAATATATTCAATATTAAATACATATTAGCTAAAGTCATCTAACTAAATATTCAGTAGCCTCCTTATTTACATACAATGAATGTTTTTAAAATGACTACATACAAATTGCCCCCAGATAATATTTATTAACTGTTTCTAATTTATAGGTGTGTCTTTATTTTATTTTCTCTGCAAATCCACTGACCATTACATTAGTCTTTATAAAATTTATCTTTAATCATACTTTCTTATTTTTACCAGATAACTAAAAAAAATTCCTGAATTTCGGAGAGGAAATATTTGAAAAAAGCAATCACATTGTCTGTAAAATCTTCATGATTTAAATACATGCCTGTATTTTTATTTTCCATTTTAAACCTCAAAATACTGCTAAAATTTCTGCTAAATGTTTTCAAAATATTGGAATCAACCTTCTATATACCTTATCAATATTTATCTTCTTAGTGTCATTATAATCTAAACAATTATTTATATGAACTAATATTATGTGAAGATGTTTTGACTATTGATATACTAAAGTTTATAAAGTTAAGCTTCTGAACTTAATGATGTTAAAGTTATATGTTTGGAAAGTTTGACCTGTATTCATCAAATTGGTGTAATTTAATAATAGTAAATAATGAACAATTAATGAAATGCAGATTGTGACCTTGGCCAATTAAATGATGGTAGTTCAGCAGGAAATTTATTGGGGTGGGGGTGATTTATTATTTTTTTAAATATGTCTTTACTTATGTTTCAAGGGTATGTGGCAGAATATAAATTTTAAGAATATTTAATACGCATATATTATAATAAATATACCAATATTTTAACTGTTGTATGTAATCTTCGGTTTTGATCAACGCAACCAAATGCTGTTGATAAACATTCCTGCATCCCCACAAACAGTTCAAATAACGCAGTATTTATTATATTACAAATATTCGACTTAATATTTTTCATTTGCATGGGCTTTAAAATGAGTATGTAATATGGGATATCCCGTGAAAATTTGAAGTAGGTCGAGTATAAATGAGCTGGTGCTTCCATCTGGATACACCCTTGTTATTAACCATTATATATATTTAGGGTAGTTAATACAAATAATCATTTTGTATCGGCTGAGAAATCTAATAAAATGGGTGCTAAATGTGACTTGGAGATTATATATATATATAAATAATATATTTTGCAGATTAATCCGGGTATGATTTTGATTATGAATATATCTACAGACAGACGACATTTCAGCTTGATTACACAAGCAGTTTTTGGTTTATATATATATTATTAAAAACTAGTCAACACTTAGTCAATCCTAATATCAACTACAATCAACAATTTCAAATTGTTGTCATGGCAACCTCCTTTAATAATATATATATATATAATCAAAATTACCCCAAATTCGCAACTCCACTATACTACCCAAAATAATAAACTCTAAAACACTACTATTAGTTTTACTGCTACAAGCAGATTTCTCAAGTGTAAAGAACTACAAAACAACATTTAAATTAACACTACCCACAATTCCGTTTATCTTCCATATACCCTTAACATTAAAAAAATCTTTGAAATAAGTTAACTGCTTCAGAATCACACATTTTTAATAATAAAGATTCTTTAATTCTTCTTTTTGTTTCATTTTTCTCAAAGAAGGCAGTCTTAGTTAAGATAACAGAATTGTGGGAAATCTGAATTGAACTATGGGTATTGTTAAGGGTTGTCTCGTTTTGATTATTCAACGTTATACAGTTGATAAAGACTACAAAGTGTATAGTCTAAAGTACTTCTAAAAAAATATAATTTATATAAATTGTACTGTATTTTGATATGTATATTGATTTGTATATATATATATTCATGAAAAAAAATACAGGCCACACTATTAATTTTGATGAAACTAAGGTTGTCTTCTTTGAGAGAAATGAAATCAAAAGAAGAATTAAAAAATATTTATTGTTAAAAATTATGATTCTGAAGCAATTAACTTATTTAAAAGTTATTTTAATATTAAGAGTGTATGGAAAGTTGGTGGAATTGTGGCTAATATTTAGTATAAATATGTTGTTATTTTGTAGTTCTTTACATTTGAAAAGTCTGCTTACAGTAGTGAACCCATTGGCAGTATTTTAGAGTTTGTTTGTTTTGTTGTTTTTTTTTTGGCTAATTTGGTTAGAGTTGTGAATTTGGGGCAATTTTTATTATTTTTATTATTTATTGACTAGTTTAACTTAATGCTTTTAATGTTTATATATATAATGGTTGATGATGATGATGATGATATATTGAGATTGAATAAATGAGTATAGAAAGAAGAGTTACCTAAAGTATGCTGCATTATATCTGTAGTTCTTAGTATTTATTTAGAAAACATGATAGATAAATATTGGGCCTGTGGAAGAGCAAATATTGTTGGGTAAACTAACAAAATATATTAGATTTTCAAATGATATGGTTATTATAGCTGAGGATGATTAGAATCTCCAGAATATGTTCAACAAATTGAAGGTAGGATATATAGAATTTGGAATAAAGATTAACAGTGACAAAACTAAATATTTATGAATAAGATGAGTGGATTTAGATATTGGGCAGTTGGTTGAATGATAATGAAATAAGGGGAGATGAAATTTGAAAAAGGATACCATTAACACAGGAGGCATTCATTAGAAGAAATAAAAATATTTTGTGGAGCTTTAAAGAAATAATTAAGGAAGAGACAAATTAAATTCTACAGGTGAAGTGTATTATTATATGATTGTAAAACATGGACATTGAGTAAAAAAAGTAGACACTTACTGGAGGCCTTTGAAACACAGATGTGGAAAAGAAATAACAAATGAGAAAGTTTTCAAAAGAGTGAATGAAAAAAAAGATTGAAGAAATTAGACATAGAAAGAGAAACTGGATTGAATGTATACTATCTCTCCCCCCCGACTAATGTAAGGAAGGATGTCTTGGAAAAATGGGGAATGGAAATAAGAAGAAACAATGGGAAAGACTAATCAGAGATATGTAGAAATAAAGATCTGGGCATTAAAGAGAACAGAATCTAAATATAAATGAGTTGGCTGTTTGATTGTTCTCTGTATCTGCCCAATAGAACAAAGCACTATTGAATAATTATTTATATATCAAGAAAAAAAGTTAAAGTCTTACAATAGTCCATTTCAATGCAAATAACATCTCCAAACAGAGAAAAACAATATTTATCAAGTTGGACAAATACTTGATGGAGACAGTTATGATTTATTCTAATAGATTTGATTCTTAGTTAAAAGTAGCTAGATACTCATTCACTGCCCATTAAATAGATGGATAGATAGAAATGCTACATTTAAATCATCCACTAAGTTGAATATCATAAAAAAATTTTAAAGGTAGCAATATTTATAGAATAATAGTTAAAGTTGACATCTTAATCGTTGTAAACAACTGTTTCAATCATGTCATAATCCATCTAAAGACAAGCATCACGAGAGGCTGTAAAAATGATACATCCATTATGTTTCCATCTATATTAGAGATGTCTTCCCATCCTTGCATATGTATTAAATAGATTATGTCCTGTACATGTGGAGTTCAAATTGACCTTAGGTCAACATGGGTGTGACAATAATCTCAACCTCAGGGTGGCCTTTGAGTATTCCATCATCAGATTTTCAATTGGATGGATGGTTGAAGAGTTGGAGTGTGGAGTATATTGAAGGCTGTCCATTAAAGTATGAAGATTGGCTCTCTTAATATATATCTGAGCACTTATAATATATATGTGTAGAGATGATAATCTGGACCAACTGATGATTGCTGGTTTGGTATGAAATACGTATATTGGTGATTATTTATCTTTTCGATATATATATGTGTGTTTAAGTGTATCAGTGTTATTAGATAGAATGGAGAGTAGTGGGTCTTGTGAAAGTCTGTGCTCATATACCCTATATAATACTATATTAATAGTCTGATTAAGATAATTGTAGTTACCTTTTTCGAATTTATAATTATCAGTCTTAATTTTCTTTTCTCTAAAAATCCACTGACCAATTACGTTAGACTTTAGAGTGTTTGTCTTTAATCCTATTTACTTATTTATTATCAGATAATTCTTGCAAAATTTTTTGAAGCTCGGGAGGAAATATTTGCAAAAACACCCACATCATCAGCTAAACCTGTTCGTTTTTTCGATTCATGTATTTTTATCTACTTATATTCCCAGTTTAAGCCTCTAAATAATACTAGTAAAATGTTTACTAAATGATTTGAAAATATGGAATCAATCTTCTCTATACCCTTAGTGTTTTTATAAAATCTAATCATTCCTGCTGCGTTTTCATGGTCTTAAAAATGATAACGTCTTGGATGTACCTATTAATGGTTCAAAGCTTTAATAAAAGTGTCAATAAATACTTATAGAAATTTTTTTTTTTACTAATCGAAAATATAAAACATTATGGCAACTCATGTTTTATTAGTCCTTTCTGTAAAGACTCTATGACTTTGATGTAATCCACTGTGCTAAAGCAACTTTTAAATCCTGCTACGTTTATACTTGGTTTGAGTCCAAATTCACTGTAGGCTAGTTGTAATTGCCTTGATAAACATACTGTATAGATCTATTAGAAAACTTCTGTAATTTTCGCTATCTTTTATTATCAACTTTCTTAAATGTGAATAAATATTTGAAAACCAGGCACTCTTCACAAACCTGGGAGCTTAATTGTAAGTATAGGGGATTTGAACTCAGATTTTCAAGCACCCTTCAACTATCCATACTATCTCATACAATTGATACACATGACCACACACATGTAAAAAAGATAAATAATCACCAATATACATATTTTGTGCTAAACCAGCACTCATCAGTTGGTCCAGATTATCATCCCCCACACATATACTTTATATAATCAGTGCTCAGTTTATATTAAGATAGAAAATCTTCATACTTTAATGGACAGGCTTCAATCCACTCCAACCTCCAACTTTTCAGCCATCCATATCATTGAAAATCTGATGATGAAAACTCAAATCCCATGCTGATGCTAATATTATTGCCATGCCCATGTTAACCTGAAGTCACTCTGACCCCTCATGTATAGGACCGTATCCATTTAAATACATAAAAGAGGGATGGACAGGATACAAGCTTGATATGTAAATATTTGAAAACCAGGCACTCTTCACAAACATGTGAGCTTAATTGTAAGTATAGGGGATTTGAACTCAGATTTTCAAGCACCCTTCAACTATACTATCTCATACAACTGATACACATGACCACACACACGTATGTGGATGGCTGAAAAGTTGGAGGTTGGAGTGGATTGAAGCCTGTCCATTAAAGTATGAAGATTTGCTATCTTAATATAAACTGAGCACTGATTATATATGTGTGTGGGAGATGATAATCTGGACCAACTGATGAATGCTGGTTTAGCACGAAATACTTATATTTGTGATTATTTGTCTTTTCTACATGTGTGTGGTCATGTGTATCAGTTGTATAAGATAGTGCGAATAGTTGAAGGGTGCTTGAAAATCTGAGTTCAAATCCCCTAAACTTAAATATCAATAATATTACTGTGTTTTCCCAGTCAGTCTTTTCATTTAAAATGCTTGTCAAGTCAGAAGTTGTTGTGGGTGTGAAGGTTACTTTACTTTCCTGCTTTGTTAATTACCGTTCACTTCTTTGTAGAACATTTCCATGCATTCTATGATATTCATCTCTTTTTAATAATAGTTCTATTTTGTCTTCTTGTTACTGAAACTATTTGTCAAAATAGTATTTATACTTCTGAAACTTTTATTTTCTTGCATATCAGTCTTTGCCAATAAAATTTATATATTTTTTATGTGATATTAACTATTTTTCCTGCCATTTTACAAAATTTCAAATATTCTATTCTTTTTAAACGATCATTTAAAAATATTTTTATATTCTTTCTTTTCTTTATATATTGTCTTGTTTAGATAGAAAATCCTTACTGGTAAATTGCTCCTTTTTATGCAAGCTATCTTTACTATAATACTTAGTAGAATATCTGGCATCTTTTAATTCATCTCAGTACAGTCTGAATAATCTTCAAAGCCAGATAATACTTTCAAACGACTAGCAAATTTTAATTTAAAGATATTGGAAGGTTAGAAATATCACTTATTAATACTATATTTCTTAACATTTTTATCTCTAGTTTTGATTAATATGTATTTTATATATCACTAATCAATGATCATTTCCTGTGTTGAATCTACTAAGTGCATTAAAAATCTTAAAACACATATTTATGTTAATCAAATATAATCCAATTCAGACAGTGTCTTCATTTGGATGCTTCCTTGTTTATTACCTTCATAATTTTTTTCAAGCAAATAATTCATATTTTTCTTTTAGAAACGCCACCAATCTCGGGCCCCTTCCCATTTTTATCATCGTAAATAAACTTGGTTACAGCGCTTTCAATTTTCAGTCCATTTCCATTTTAGCATTAAAATATTGTATCACAATTTTAAAATTGTTTCTTTGTGATCGGAAACAATTTGTAGGAATATATTATTATTATTATTTCATGTGTCAAAGCATCTGCAGGAAGCGAACCCGCAAACCCGGGATAACTGTTTGTAAGGCAGCTGTGCTGACCTCTCGGCCACCAATGCTTGACAATATAATTTTTTTTTTCTTCATCATCCCAATTTTTTGACATAAAAATGAATTGTCAGCATTTGATATTTTTTCTTTGAATAACTAATATTGAACTAGTCAATCTCTATAATGTTGGTTTTCACTTTTTACTTGTAATAAAACCCATTTCACTTGTATTTCCAATATCTGTGCCTTTGTAATAAAGTTCAAATATACTTTTCACATTTATTGTTTCTTTATCCTTTCTTCTAGCTTTGCAAAGTTCAGCAATGACCCGTTTAATATTAGATAGTTCATCTTTCAATTTATGCATTAGTATTTCTTCATTGAAACCTATCTGTAAATGCATAAAAAGTTAGCATCAAATGGTAACCTGGTTTGGCCTTGAGGTGAGCCTCATCATTTTTTAACTTTTAATTATCAATCTTGTCATGGCTAAACAACTTTATGGCCTACTAGTAATATATGCTTAATTTAGTTTTGTCTATCATGATTGTAAATATCTTAAGAAAATATTCATACTTACATTCATTTTACCTCAACTGATTTTTCATTAAGAACAATGGCAGTTGAGAAAAAAATCCACTTGCTCTTTAATTTACAGAGAAAAAGTCAGTAAACTTACTGCATTTGCTCAGGCATATTGTGTGAGCAGTGTATCCATGCTCACTAACCCTAATCACATGGTAATATTAGATGCAACTATAAAATCATATGGCGTGGGCAATATAAGAATTGCCCCCAACTCAGTCCCAACAAATTTTAACTAGAAAGTAAATTTATGGATATTATAAATACCATATTTATTAAAATATAAAGCCTGTGCAAAAGAACGAATCAACGTTATCTAATTTTAAGAGTTGTATTAGTGTTGTAGAACTAAAGCCTTTAAATGGTTGTAATTAAAACATAGATAGATAGATAGATAGATAGATAGATAGATAGATAGATAGATAGATAGATAGATAGATAGATAGATAGATAGATAGATAGATAGATAGATAGATAGATAGATAGATAGATAGATAGATAGATAGATAGATAGATAGATAGATAGATAGATAGATAGATAGATAGATAGATAGATAGATAGATAGATAGATAGATAGATAGATAGACGGACAGACAAACAGACAAAAGAATGAAAGACAAAGAGCCAGTGAGCTAGAATACAGACATATATATATATGTAGATAGGTAGATAGATAAGTAGATAAATAGATAGATAGATACACAGACAGACAGACAAAAGAATGAAAGACAAAGAGCCAGTGAGCTAGAATACAGGTATATATATATGTAAATAGATAGAGTATAAAGGGATAGGTAGACAAGGAGACAATAGGAAAGAATACAAAGAAATTGTTAGGAAGATAAATAGATAGATAGGCAAAAGATAAATACCAAGATAGATATAAAATTATTAAAGAAAGCTGAAGTTTTACATTTATAATATAGTAACAGTTCAAAAAATGATAAAACATTTTATACAACAGAAGAGATAAATATTCCCTTTTTTATTTCTATAGGATTAAATAATTGCAATCATTTTATAAAAATTTGTAAAAGGACTGTTTATATACCTTTCTGTTTAAAAATACACAAAGCAACGTTCCCAGATAAATTCATTAAGTCGAATATAAAAAGAAAAAAGTATTAAAATTACAGTATTTCATATCAACTGGATAATTTAGATTAAAATGTGAATTTGTGGAGCTTTGTGATATTCCATAATAAAAAAATACTAATTTAAGAATTAAATGCAAAAGTTCGTTTGTTTTCTAGAAAAAAATATAAGTAAATATATATGTAACTGCAAAGAGAATGACATATAATGCAATTTTAATAATAAAAAATCTGTACGTTTACAGACGCGCACACACACATACATTCACAGATATAAATATATAAAACACAACTAACTAAATATTTATATAAATACATTTATAATATTCAGATAACTATAAATAGACAACTTTAGATATATAATAAAACAGATTTACTTGGTAAAAACCGGATTTTGACTTTAATTAAATCGCAACCATAATCAGATACAAAATTTATTTATTTATTGAATGCTATAGCTACTGTTTCATTTAATTAAAGCAACATCTGACTTTAATTAATTAATTGTTTCACTTAGTTGTTTTAAGATACATGTTTATTTTATCCCTTTGTTATCTGTTTTCACACATATAAACATGTCAACAATAGAAAAAGAAATGAAAAATAATTAAATTATTTTAGGTATATATATATTAAGAACAAAAGAATTAAACTAAAATAAACTAATACAAAAAATGAATACAAATGCGAAATTAAAACTAAACGAATTTCGAACTTCAACATATTTATGAGAATATATAAAAACCAAAAAAAAAAAAACCCGGTAAAACTCGCAATATTTTGAACATAATAATGTTTTCTTTTTATTGATTATTAACTATTAGTATGCGTTATTTTTTTTTAACAATTAGATTCAATTACAATTTCTGCAATAACCTTAGTTTACAAAATAACAACGTTATAATGTAAAAAGACGACATTACAAGCAAATTTGTTATTAGCCCACAGCAGGATATATGTTTCTCTTAATTTGATCAAGTTTTTTTGAAAATGTATAATTTCGTCTTTTCCCTCAACATTTCGGGGTTCTTTATTTTATTTAAACATTTCATATGATTATATGAGAACTTTTCATAAATATTTTAGTTTTTTGATTATCAATTTAGTATTTTTTTTTTTTTCTAACGAAATGTTAATACCAATTTCATTGTGAATTCAGTGCTACCTGTTTGTTTTCTTACCTTTATTTATCTACAGCGTTAGATTTCTTTCTATTAATCTTAATTATCATTTTGTATACTATACTTTCCTTACTGGTCTACAATCTACATATGGCTTTTTTGTGACGAATTAAACCACAGATCTGTAATCCATCACTGGTAGAATATTTCACGCATATAAACAAATTTTTTTATATTATTATTTCTATTATACATTCTATGTATGTTAAATCGTAGATTAATTTCAACTAATGTTTACAAAATGACTGATAATTAAACCAAAATTATAATTATTTTTTTTAATTATTATTAAACCTTTTTTAAAAGACTTATTTAAAAACTATTAAACATCGCTTGTGATTTTTTTAATACCTATTTTTGAATTAACTTTTTTCTTTTATTTGATTGTCATTTAAATATTTTTTGTAGTTGTGAAGTTTTTTTTAAAAACAACAACAACAACAACAAAACCATATCTGTTGGAAAATCTAAATAAAGAATAATCTCTATTTTTTACTATATTTGTTTTGACTTTACAAAAAAAATTTCAGTAGAATAACCCCAGTACCTACATTTTAAATGTCATCCTGTAATCCATTTATCATTTGGGGATTTTGAAACTATTTTTGGAATTTGGTAACCTCCTCTTTAAGATATGATATTTCAAAGCTTTAAAGTATATAAAATAATGGAGTTGAGGGAATATGATAATTATAATTAAAAGCGTAAGAAAAGAGAGAATTAAATTTGTTTAAATTTATTTAATTTATAAACAAAGCAAAGCAAAACTCCATATAGTAGTGCCATCTGTGCTAAACAGAGTAATCAATGGATGCCAGAAGGCTTGTGCATAAAATCCCTATCTAATGCCAGAGGGTTGCATTAGATCCTAAGATCTAGATGCAGTGCTCTCAGATCCAAAGCTCCTCACTGACGAAGGCCACAAGCCAGAAACTAGTCTGGGGATATTGGATGAGTAGGCATTAGATAGAAATTTTATGCACAAGCCTTCTGGCATCCATTGATTACTCTGTTTAGCACAGGTGGCACTACTATATGGAGTTTTGCTTTGCTTTGTTTATAAACAATTATGTGCTAGTATTGGAGATGTGATCATGTGATGCTTGCTAGTTTATTTAATTTATGTGTTGCAGAGGTCTGGATACCACATAAAATTACTCATGCTTAATAATGATCATAATAAAATAGATTTTATTTATCCAGGGCCGATAAAAAGATGTTTTATCACAAAGTCAGAATAATATGAATAGACGTATATATTTGTAAATAAATATCAAAACTTTTCGGTCAAGCGTTGGTGGCCTAGTGGTTAGCGTGATTGCCTTCCAAGCAGCTGGCCCGGGTTCGCTTCCCGGTCAACGCATTTGACATATGAAAAAGAAAAAAAAGAACAAAAAACTTTGAGTCATTTTGATTAATTTCATAACAAAATTCTGAAACAAGATATAGGTTACAAGCCATTGTTATAAACCATCAAAATTATAAATAATTTAGACCCCCCCCCACCCGAAAAAAAACTGGCCTATTCTACCATGTCTTTTTTGAGCTAAAATAAAATATAAAACTATTGACACCCGAAAGCTTATAAAAAAATTAATAAAAATATTTAATTAAAATATCAAAAATGTGGATATGTACTTCGTTTTATAAAATCTGCACTTTAAATGTTCCAAGCAACAAGTGGTTCTTTCTTTCTTGATCTTTATAGTTGAGATATACTCGATAACTTTTATTATAGTGTTTTTTTTTGTTTTTTTTTAAGTTTAAACAAAAATAGTTAAGTTTGTAAACAAGTATTTAACTTTGCGTTAAAAAAATTCTAAAAATAGAAATGAATTTATTTAAATACAGGTATATTGAAATATAAAGAACTTTAGGTGTAATTAAAGGGCATTTGAATACAGAGTTTCAAGCTCCCTTCAGTTATCCACTCTATCTTAAATACTTATACTCAAAGAAGTATGGAGAGATGTATGTTGGGAGTAACAAGCAGAGATCAAAAACACAATGTATGGGTAAGAGAACAAACGGGTGTTACTGACCTCATTGAAAAAATTAAAAGATTGAAGTGGAGTTGGGCTGGACATATTGCTAGAAGAGATGATAATAGATGGACAATTGAAATTTTAAACTGGATTACAAGAGATTGTAAAAGACCCAGAAAGAGACCACATGTGAGATGGATGGATGAAATAAGAAAGTGTGCAGGGATGATGTGGAGAAGAGAAGCTGAAGATCGGAGAAGATGGATTAAACTTGGAGAGACCTTCATCCTGCAGTGGATTGATAATGGTCGACAATGATGATGATGATGATGATGATGACCACATACGTATGGAAAAGACAAATGATCTCCAATATCTGTATTTCGTGCTGAACTAACAATCATCAGTAGGTCCTGATCATCATCTCCTACACATATATCCAGCACGAAATACATATATATATTGGAGATCATTTATCTTTTGTATATGTATGTGCTTATATGTATCAGTTATTTAAGATAGAATGGATAGTTAAAAAGAGCTTGAAAGTTTGTGTATTAGTTTATTATTATTAGGCCTATAGTTAAAAATTTGGAAAACCGTATAACATCAAATAGCAATTCGAACCAACATTTCATTGCATCTAAATAAATATTTTTTTTTATTCATCAGAAAATTAATTAAGAAATCTTTAGCTCTTCAGTCTCATCATTTTAGCTCAGAGGCAAACGGCTCAGGGTATATATCTAAACAAGCCTTATACATATAGTTGTTCTTTTAAAGTAAAAAAGAAATATCGTATCAGTCTTCAAAGTTATTAATTTAATGACATTTGACAAACATTTACTTTTATGTTTTTATTTTTTCTCTGCGCATCCTTGTCTAAACCTTACCTTATCTCGACCATTCATCAACCCAGAACCCAAAACCTCTCTCTTTTTTTTATATCGAGGATGTATTTTGCTAATTGTCTTTATTTCATATTTTCTATAATAATATGCAAATTGTTGATAGTAATTAAAATTATTTATCCTGAAGTTATTAAAATTTAATAAAGTAATAGTTTTTTTCAGTTTATTAAAACAATAATAAATTTGAGCTTAAACATATGATAATAAAAAGAAATTAAGTAAATAACTAAAAATGCGATTATAATTGTTAAATAGCATTTCTTTTATTAGTTTTAACTTGTATATTTTGATTTCTATAGATATTATATAGATGTTTTTTTTGTTTTTTTAATATAAATTTCTGCTTGAAATATATATATATGCTGTAATATTTGTGTGTGTATTTTTTTTGGTGAATAAATAAGGATTATCAAAAATATTTAGTTTAAAACAGTGTAGTAGTAACAAATAGTCTATATGTGAGTCTAAAAGCAATCAAAACATTTTTTCTGTGGTATAATTAAAAGATTGCAGCTTTAGACATTTTTGGGTATAGAAAAATAATACATTTAGATTTTGTTATAAATTACATTTAACATAGGGTAAGCTTTCTGATCTGAAAGCATTTGATGGTAATTAAGGAATAAAGTTACAATCTTTGATTATACCAATGTTACTTTGATATTGTTTTCTATTCTACTAATATAATTTACTACAGCATATCAATTTTAGACTTATATCTTAAGCTTTAATGAATCCCATATGTCAAATTACATTGTTTGATTTAATATTAATTCTTATTAAGCGCAATGTCATCACGTAATACTTAAATGAGGCTAAAACCTTAGTACATGCGCCTTGAGTGCTTAATTTATTACAAGAGAGACCTCTACAAATCTAAACGCAATGTAATCTTATTTCCTTCTAACTTTTATAATATATTTATTTTTATATAACGCTATGTTTTATAAACTGTAATATTAATAATCAGCCATTAAGCTAATGCACATGCCCTTTGTGGATTTTTTAAACTACAAATGAATACTCTCACAAAGCGCATGTGCATTAGCTTAATGGCTGATTATTAATATTATAACTTGTATAGCAAAATATCATTAGCATTGAGCTTTGCGCATCGGAATTGAGACATCCCAGGATCGTTCTAGTCATAACCTTTTTTTTTTTTTTGCATTGAGAAAAAATACCTTTTAAAAGAAGCTTTAAAAAAATAAAGCACAAGGTATTTCTAAAAAATTATGGGCAGATTTAAAATTGAATAATCAAAAATATATAGTCTTATAATATAATATAACAAAGGATACACATAACTCTTAAGCACTTCAATTTTAGCTTAATTAATCTATTTTTCATACTTGAACTTTAATTTAACTGATATATTTATTGACATACACTCAAAAAAGATTTTCAAACTTTATGCATTAGATGCTGAAATTATGGATATTTGAAAATAGTAGTTTAGGTATTATAATATCTGAAAATTAAAAAACAAAACAAAAAAAAAACAAACAAATCTTCACCTTGATATGATTATGTGTTAATATTATATGTTGCTGTTACTTGTTTTGCAAACAAAATTTATATTTAATTAGTCTGTTAGTTTTTTTTTACATTTATTTTTTATAAGTCGAAGCGTTGACCTAGAAGCGAAACCGAACCAGCTACTTGGAAGGCAGCTATGCTAACCGCTAGGCCACCAACGCTTGAGGGGAAATAAGATGATCTTATTAAGATGCAATTTGATCCACATAGCAAGCACCTATTTGTCTCAGCAATGAATGAATATTAATCATTGTTTAGTAAGTTAGAAATTGTGACATTTTTATTCATTCTCAAAAGTCTTTAGTGAAGTTTAGACATGTCTATTATTTATCTAGATGGATGATTATCTTCATTGTTTTAATTAATTATCCCGTCACCTCTTGTTACTCTATTCCAGAATTTTATTATTAAAAAATCACTCTTAAATTTTAAATATAAGATTGAAGACATGGTGAGATAGTAATCCATTGGCCTCATATGCATTTCGACCAACCAGGTCTCTTCAGATAACCAAGCCCGAATAGTTCTTCAAATGCCACACACTTTGCTTTACATTAAGAAATTCACTATATGTGTATTATATAGGGTATATGAGCACAGAGTTTTACACGGCCCATCACTCTCCATTCTTCTCATAACACTGATACCCTTGAACCCATATATGTCGAAAAGATCAATAATCATCAACATATATGGGTTCAAGTGTACCAGAGTTATGAGATAAAGCGAGAGTGGTGGGTCGTGTGAAAATCTGTGCTCATATACTCTATATATTACATATATTGATACAGGTATATAATAAGCCTTTATTTCAGTTATTGTATGTGTATATATTTTAAAAAATAATTTCCAATATTCGTCTTATAAAGAAAAGATTTGTATTAAATATATAAATATGTTAAAGATATACACAGATAAATAAATTAATTAAATTATTTACTTGTAAGTTTTGTTAATTATAAAGATAAAAGCCGTTTTTAAAAATAATATCTTGTAGAATAGATTTAATTAAAAATCTAAGAGTTTAAGTTAATTTTACCCTATTCAAACTGTTTTGGGTTCAAAAATGCGCTGTTATATTCTAATCAATGACTAATATTTTTAAAATTTTGAACATTTGATGGTCAACTGGTTAATATTAAGATCAAGAATTTAAGAGTTATCCTATGAAAATAAAGTTTTTATGTTGCTCAGTTGAACATCCTATTTTATATAAATGTTATTGTTTCAAAGTACGAATACAACCAAAATATTTCTATTTAAATAAGTTTTAAATTTTACTCCAAAATAATACTTAATGAATCTGCTATTTGATTTAATACGGGGATCTAGATATCATTTAAGAGTTAATCATTTCTGAATTTACCCCTAAACTCAATCTATAGCTTTTGAGCATAAATGTGATATACTCATTTTTCAACCAATAAATGAATTGTTAGGTACTTTGACTACGTCAGCCATCTGGAAAAAAAATTCAGGATTGCTTAGAAGTTTTAGTTACCAGAAAGTGATAAATAATGGTAATAGATCTGTATGTGTGTGTACATATATACATAATAGTATAAACTCAGTGGCTGTCTGCGCAGGACTGCTGCAAGTTAGATGTTTAAATTTAATATGGACAGAAATAGAAATTTCATCTGCTCTTAAAATAATTATATATATATATAGATACTGAAAACGAATAACTATATATTACCAAAAATGTTATAAAATGATAACGATACATGCTTTACAGAATCAAAGAAAGACGTTCAAACGACTGTAAAAAAAAAAAAAAAACATTTTGTTAGAAAATCACCCTCTTCCTAATTGTTGTTTTTTTATTATTATGCTGAAAAATTAGATCTGTATTGTTTTCACCTAATTGAGATTATTTAAATCGGCTATTGATATTTTCAAATCCAGTACATCTGAAAATTGAAAAGCATTACTTATAAAGTGAATACAATAAAATAAACGAAGACAAACTGGAATAAAAAAAATATTAAATTTCAAAATCAAATCGGTAAATAAATTATATAAAAAATTCAGTCAAAACGCTGAATATAGCTTTCGGGACATTTTATCTTTCTATGTATATGTACGTAACGTATATATGTTTGCATACAAGGTTTACTTTATTGTTTATATAGTCAAGTTGCATCTAAAGATTAAAGAGTTATAGTAATCAAGAATTCTGCATAAAACGTACCATCGGCAGTTTGATTTCTTATTCAGTCTATATTTTGCACTTCGTTATAATTGTCTACTTTTTCTACTAGTTGTTTTATGGTCTACATAACTGGTTTAAAAAATCAAATATATATATAACGCATTTCTAATTTGAAGGCAATATTCTATTAAAAACGTTAGCTCCAATTAGCTTGCGGAAATCGTAACCTGATTAGCCCCACCTGAATATAATAGCGATTTTCGTTGTATTTCGCGTAATAGAACTGTCTAAGAAAACGTTAATTGAAAACTTAATTAAGAGGAAGGAGTACCGACTAAGCTGTAGTCAGTCGAACACTGATCTAGCTTGTCGGAATCATTTTAAACAATGACACTATGAGAAGCATGCCCACACCTCGATGCTGTCATTTCTCCAATCTAATGAATCAGAAGACCGTGGAGAGCTCATCCTACGTTATTAAAACAGTGCACTAGGGGGCAACTTCAAAAATACTAAATGAATGATAAAAAAAAAAAACACATGCAAATAATTTTTCAAAAATTTTGTGTTATAAAAAATAACGTGGCTTTGAACTTTTCTCGATTTATAAATATGTATATAAACCTATTGCAATTTTAGTAAATAACTATTAAAAATGAAAGTGTGTGGATATATATACAATATCTTCAATGCTATTAATAAAAAGGTATTAAGAAGCCTTGAAAATTATTTTTCTTTACGATTTAAAGATTGCAAAAGCAGTAGTTAATCGATTATTCAACAAATTTCAATTAATTTAAATCTCTTTAGCACTTCAGAACTTTTTTTTTTTTTTTTTATTAAAAAAATGAATTATTTTTTCTTTTTTCTTTCTATATGTTCTATATATAAACATGCAAATATTTTTATTTATTTATTCACATGAAAGATAAGATGCACATATCCGTAATATGTTAAAACAAAGTTTTTTATGAGCAAAAGCGTTCGTTGATGGCCTAGCGGGTAATATAGCTGCCTTCCAAGCAACGGGGCCCGGGTTCGCTTCCCGGTCAACGCTTTGACATACTAAAAAAAAAAGTGTGTATACAGTTTTCTCATCTAAAAATATCAGAATACTATGAATGGGTCAGTAATTATTAAAAATAGCTAGAAAGCGAAATATCCGCATGGAAGGTATGAGCATTAAAATTATAACTATAATAAGCAACCACACACATGAAAAAAACTTTAATTATGCATTGTAATATATTTAGATAAAGTTCTCAAATTTAAGACAAATTAAGATAGATCAATTCTAAATAATAGTGTAGTTTAAAGCATGACACATGGTTTTACACATGAAACACTATTTAAACTGAATACTCTCCTTTCCAAACACAAGATAAAGTCTTTTTAAAAGACAGAATGGATTGCTCTATCTTTTTTCACCCAAGCTATATGTATAGGCCAATGTGAAGCATTTGGATCGAGAGATCACTAAGTCCAAATGATAACTTGTGATTAAAAATAATCAAATAGTTATTGTTTACGAATTCAAATGAAATTTGAGCTCTAAAAATGAATGAGCTGAGCCATTATCTATGGATCTTGAGCTCTTGGGACTGCGGCTCTACTTCTGTATAAACTACATACAACATAACGTTTAATTAAATCATAAATAGTTTTTATTACTTGCTATTCTTTAAGCTACATATATATATATATCATAATAAAAGAAAAATTAAGAGGCAATTTTAATAAATTGAAGTAAAATAAATATAATTAATAATCAAGCTGCTAACGTTAAAATTCGGGATTCATGGGAGTTGAGTTCATGATGTTTACTTCTGTTATATTTTTTGAATTTAAAGGCCATTGAGTGCAGTTAAGAAATTAATGAGCAGTTGAGGAGGGTTAAGGATTTAACTGAAAGTACTTCACAGATTGAAAGACTGCATATTTATATTTAATTACCGTTACATTTATTTTTTTATATTGTTATTATATATATATATTAAATTAAATATTTTCATGGATTTATATTATATATATATATATATATGCAACAAATTATAAACTCAGACTTTTAATACCTGATGAAGTACTAGTAAATCTATAAGACTGTAAGCTAGCATACATATAAAATATGAATTAATTAGATTTATTTATACCCTTCATAGAAACTTATGAAACATGTTCATATATATGGAACATTTGATGAAAAATCAACTAAACTTCTTTCAGGTCTGATATTTCTGTCAATAAATCTGATGTTATCATCTGTTTCAAATACTAGATGAAATCACACCAAACATATTTACTGTGCAATATCTCTTCAAATTCTTCATTCATTTATTTTTCTACTTGAAAAGTAAAGAAAAAAATGACATTAGAAAAATTTATTTAAGGTAGCCAAAAATTTATATATATATATATATATATATATATACATAATGTATGGAAACCACTAATCAGCTTTGCTCTTAGGAAAAAGTGGAGAATCAGGAGGAACCTCATAGATAAGTGTATGAAATTACTACAGACTATTGCCTTTGGCAGGATGGCTTCGTTGGTGAGAGCATTAACTTAAAATTCAATACTCAAGAATCTAAGGGTCCAGGTTCGAATCCCATGCTAGTCAGCAATATCTGAAGAAGAGGGGAGAATAATACCTCTCAAAATGTTGTGCATATTATAATATGTTTGATGTGCTATTACTAACAGCTGAATGTATTTGGAATATTTCATTAAATTTTTCTAAAGACATTCAATACACATATTAGATGATAGAAATAGTCCAATATGAAAATACAACTATTCAGATTGATCGTGTTCTTTTTTAAAATTCTCCCAAAGGAGGTTTGCATATATCATCATGTTTGTTGATACAATTTGGCCGTTTTTGTATCTCAATGGCTTTTCAGATTTTATATTGGTGGAGAGAGTCTTATCTGGATAGTATACTAACATTAGAGAAATCAATATTATGACCTTAATCAATAGCATGGAGTGAGAGTGAAGATGATGAATGGTGCTTCACTGCATTGGCATATTCATCCCTTCTACTACTGATATGATGATTACTCATACAATAAGAAGCTATACAAATGCCACATGAAATTTTATAAAGTCCAAAAGCCTCAAGAGAGTTTGAATTTTTAGGCTTGGTTAGAAAAGTACTACCTTTTGATAAGTAGTATATGTTGCTTTTATATTGCAGCATTTAAGAATATATCCAGTACTGTCTGTGGTTCTTTTATATAAGGAATACAAATCCTAATAGTTGTTTTATCTTCCTTTTGTTTCTTATTTTGATTATTTTGGGCTTGAATTAAGGCTTGGTATATAATTTTATTTATAATAACCAGTCAGATATATAAATGTCTAATTTATCATCTGGTAACATGGACAAATAAATTATATGATTTTTCCCTCACATTTAAATAATATCCATCCTCATATTAAATTTACAATGGAAACAGAATCTTATGGAAAACTTCCTTTTTATGATGTACTCGTCATCAAGAAGAAAAATAATTTTTCGTTTGCAGTTTTGAGAAAAACTATACATGGAGATAGATAACTAAAATTTTTATCCAACTCTTATCTTTTTTGCAGCCAAAACTCTTTTCACTGATACAAATTAGCCTTTTAGATAAATCTCATCTGAAAAAAGAAATAAATCATATAAATAATATATGATTATTATTTTAATCATATATTAAGATAAATATATCACTATTCGTAAATGAAAATAGGTCATTTATATATGTAACCCACGAAAATCTTCGTATCAACATTATTATCATATACGCAAATATATATGATCATAGGTACAACTGAGTCTGCAATAATTAATGCTTGTAGTGTTTATATATATATATAAAATTAAGAGCGTGCTAATAGCTCTAAACAAGCTTTTTTATTTATTTATGATAAATGCTACTACAAGAGAAGACATTCAAATCATTTTTATCTTGGATTGTCCCCATCCCCAGACTGGTTTCGACCTATGGGTCTCTTCAGTGAGGAGTTGGGACATTAGATTTAAAAAACCAACTCAAGCAAAGCATTTATTTAAAAGTTAATTGTTAGAAGAAGATCTGAAACTTTTAGACATCTACATGTCTTTAAAGTCAGCTCTCCAACTGAAAAAATCATATGGGCCTGAACTTAATTCAGATACTCCATATATTAGTAGGCTTAGCCATTTAATTTAGCCAAAGCCACAACAGCAAAATAATAATAGTAATAATAACAAGTCAGATGTCACATGACTTATATATAGCTTGCACTTACAAATATGTAAAATTAAGAGCGTGCTAATAGCTCTAAACAAGCTTTTTTTTTATTTATGATAAATGCTACTACAAGAGAAGACATTTGAATGTCTTCTCTTGTAGTAGCATTTATCATAAATAAAAAAAAAGCTTGTTTAGAGCTATTAGCACGCTCTTAATTTTACATATTTGTAAGTGCAAGCTATATATAAGTCATGTGACATCTGACTTGTTATTATATATATATATATACACACATGATTTATATGTAATATATTCTTCTCAATAATAGTAATGTTAAGTATTTATGAATAAAAAAAGTTTATGGGATATTACAATTATATAATTTTATATTTGTCTTACTTTTTTGACTTGCCCCTTCCTTTGTTTGTTCATCTTTACCAGATAATTTTCAATGTCTTATAATATGTTTAATAGTAATTAAATTAGATCACAAATCCTTCATCTTTTTTGCCTCAGTCACTTTTATGCTAGTAAATCTTCCATATTAACTTGCTCTTTAATCAAATCCTTTTTAAAAAAGACTTAGTGATAATTTCAGTCATATTTGCAATATTTTATATTTACAATTAAATTTTTATTCTGTATCATATTTTGATCATCTTTACTTTATTTATTACAAATATAAGTTTACATTTGAAAGATATGCTAAAGAACAATATTTGAAATTTTCAGAATAGAAAAATAAAATACTAAAGTAAATGTGTAATGATAACAATAGCTGTTTTCATATTGGATTATAATCTTCAACATTCACCTATTTATAAAAATTATCAAGCAAAAACTTTTTATTGAATTCTGAAATGAAAATGAATTTTAGTTGAAACATGAAAAAGCAATGAATTTATATTTTAAAATTTAACATTACACTTATTAAAATTTGTCAAAAAATTTCTTCATCAAGTATTTATAAAAGCATTTTTTCTCTGCAAGCCAATCATAACTTGTGCTTTGCTATACTTAGGTTCTTATAAACAAACACTTCCAAATAAAATGTAATTATAATTATGCATTTTTTGGCTTGACATAAATACTTTACAAATATATCACATAAATAAGCATAAATATATTGAAAATTATAGTTCTTCTTTCTAAAATCAGAAGAAAGCATATTCTCAAAAACCTGAGGCCAAATAATCTACCAATTAATGGTGTTTGTAGTATTTTTGTATTATGGCATAGTCAATCAGCTTGCTGTTGGCTTCTTTTGAATTTTCAAATTTGCATGATATTTGCATGATATCTGTATGAAACTGATCTACTTTAAATCATTCTCTTTGAAGCATTCTCTTTCAGGGTATCCTTATTTTTGTCCCATTTTATATTCATTTGCACAAAATATCCATATCAGATAGTTAATTTTGTTTACAAATTAACTGGCAGATAAGTATATCCCCCCCCCCCCCCATGTTGCTGAATGACAATTTCTAGGTCTCTTCACTTGCAAAAATTTCAAGTGTATTCAGTGTTTTCTTAATTTCAAAAATGAAAACATATATTTAAGTTTGTTTATATATTTGTGCTTATTTTTCACAAACTATCCATTTAAAACCTCCTGTTCTACTTTTTCAACACTAATAAAAATTGGATAATTTTGTAAATGTATTTAAATATTTGGACACTTAATAGAAGAGCAATACAAAGACTCCAGACCACTCAAAGAAGTATGGAGAGATGCATGTTGGGAGTAACAAGAAGAGATCGAAAACACAATGTATGGGTAAGAGAACAAACAGGTGTTACTGACCTCACTGAATAAATTAAAAGATTGAAGTGGAATTGGGCTGGACATATTGCTAGAAGAGATGATAATAGATGGACAATTGAAATCTTAAACTGGATTTCAAAAGATTGTAAAAGACCCAGAAAAAGACCACATGTGAGTTGGATGGATGAAATAAGAAAGTGTGCAGGGGAGATGTGGAGAAGAAAAGCTAAAGATCAGAAAAGATGGATTAAACTTGGAGAGACCTTCATTCTGCAGTGGATTAATAATGGTTTATGATGATGATGATGAATTACTTTTTCCAAATTATTTTATTGTAATTATTAAAAAAGAAATATTTTTATATTTACACTTAATTTTTTTTGAAATTTATTTTATTTTAAAAAATACAAGTTAAGAAACTTGAAGTATCAATAAATTGGAAGCAGTTATTATTATAATTCTGATGCTGTGTCAAACCACAGTGGATTTAAAATTTTGTAAAAATTTTAAAAATATAAATGCAATTTTCAAAGTCAGAAAAGTTTTACATAGTTTCATTAATTCATAAAGGTGTATGAATTTAATTCATTCAAAAAATATTTTATTAATTTCCTTTTTATAATAGCCATGCAACATCGATGCAATAGCCATAAAATCATTATATCCATTATGTAGTTTGTATTTTTATATTTGTTTGTATTTGGAAGGTTCAACTATAATTTTTAGAATTTTTTTTCACTTGTAAACTTAAATTTTTACCAAAGTGAGCTCAATTTATGGATTCATAATATTAAATAAAGGTTTTAGTGTTAAAATTAAAATTTTGAACTATTAATTCAAATTCTCACTTGGGGTAAGTAGGAAGATGTTGAACTGTGAAAAGGTTACAACACCAGGTCAAGCCCAGCACTTTATCTAATGTTTAATGGTATTTTAAATCTAATGCTTGAATATCCTAGCACCTCACTGAGGCAATCCAAAAGCTAGAAACTGGTCTGAGAGTAGGGATATTCTGAAAAGCTTGTTAAGAGCTATTGGTATGTTCATTGTATAACATTTGTAATACAAGAGTATTAAATTACATAATGTGATATATGACTTGACTTTCTTGCAATTATTGTTTTTGCTTTTAAGGATTTTGTGGTTTTATATTGTTAAAACAATTAATATATGGTGTACCTAAACTTAGTTCAGTCCCATATGGCTATTTAAGTTAGAGAGCTAGATTTGAAAACATATGGATGTCTGAAAATTTCAGATTTTCTGCTTAATTGCTAAACATTAGATAAAGTGTTGGGACTGACCTGGTATTTTAAATCTAATGCTTGAATATTCTAGTGCCTCACTGAGGAAAGCCAAAAGCCAAAAACTGGTCTAAGAATTGGGATATTCTGAAAAGCTTGTTAAGAGCTATTGGCATAATCATTATATAACATTAGTAATACAACCTTATTAAAGTAGTCATGTGATATATGACTTGATTTCCTTGCAGTTATAAAAACCATAGATAAAGGATTATTCTCAACATAATTTCAACTTTCACCTCATTCTCCTCTTTCATCTTTTTACTCTATATTCTGTGTTATGTTATTTCTATTTAAATCCAGTTTGTTGGAGAGAGAAATTATTTTTATATATCTTAATAAAAAAGTTTAAAAAGATCAAAGTCAAAAATCAAGCATATTTCCTCAAATGTTTTTTTTTCTACTTGGAGTGTGTTTTTATTGGCAGCATCGTTTTGAATATCAAAGAGAAAGAATCGAAACCTAAGAAAAAAGTTTTTTTTAACTTTTATTATATTTATTAATAATTAACAAGAACTCTTATACAGTAAAAAGCACGTTTGTCTACCCATTTATGAATTGTAACACAAAAACTTGCTTTACACATATTATTTTTTAGTTAAGATATTTTTATGTAACTCAATTTTTATTCAACAAACTTAATTTTGAAACTGAGATTAATCAATCAATAAATAGTGTTCTGCCTATGGTCATGTCCAATCACAAAAGCCAACTTATCCATTTCTTCATTCTATTTTGCTAATTATCCCAATTTAACACATTTTTCCTTATATCTTACAGCAAGGTCAATTCTTTCCTTCCTTTCTTCTTGTTTCCGTTCACTATTTTGTTTATCGGTTTTAGGATTGGATGACATGCTTGGGAAGTATGGTGGGTTGGTCAATTAGGAACTGTAGCTGTGATTGGTATTGTTACAAATCAAGAATCCATGCAATGTCATGGTTAGGTTGCACTTTTAGTAGTGATGATCAATGCTGGGGTTGGAATCTTGTAGATAATCATCTTTTGCATAATGGAGATGATCAAGGCAATTATCCACAATTGAATAACACTCCAAAATATTTGTTTGGTGAATGCATTTGTGTTATTTTGGATTGTGAAGACAAAACTCTTGCTTTGGAATGAGAATTTGAATTTTTGGGCATAGCA
Source organism: Epiperipatus broadwayi (assembly GCA_028023455.1). NCBI lineage: Eukaryota > Metazoa > Onychophora > Udeonychophora > Euonychophora > Peripatidae > Epiperipatus > Epiperipatus broadwayi. The sequence goes on along the minus strand of JAQFVV010012536.1, from coordinate 1,012,379 downwards.
TTTCATGGTCTTCCAGACACAAGACTATATCTTGCTGTGTCAGCTGTTTATGGTCATACCAAAGTATTTATGGTATAATTGGGATCACCATTAGATGGTTAAACCATATACCTGTGACATTTATGTTTCTACTACCTCACTGCAAGAATTCTGGCCCAATAAAATTGGAAAGTCAGATTCTGAATAATCTACTTTTAGAGAAGTAGCAGTGAAATATGGATAGTTACTTGTGGAGTAACTTTTTTTTCTGTGCAACAAAGTTGTTTTTTTTGTCACAAAGGCATTTCCAATTTTAATTTTTTTAAAATGTGACATTTTATTATCAAATGGAAGTTTTTAGTGATGAATATTGTCATTGCTTATGAAGGACAGATTCTCTTATGAGATCATATATATATATATATATGTGTGTGTGTGTGTGTGTGTGTGTGTGTGTTATTTCTTCCATTTGATGCTGTTTTCAGTCTGCAGAAATGACTTTAGAGTGTCAGATACTTAACAGATGCTTTCATTTGCATGGGATGCTTTTTTTTTTTTAAAAAGTTATATTTCCATGTTTTATGTTATATCATGTTTTATAATTCTTCTGTTTCATCCAATTTGCTCTTTCAGTGATCATAGCTTTGTGTATAGTATGTTTATTTGTGTAAATATTTGCAGTTTTTGCTTGTCATTTTTTCTGCACTTTTTTCTAAGTAAATAAAAACTTTGAAAAAAAAAAACAACGTTCATTAAAGTATTCTTTTTATTACAGGTTCAATCCAGTTTGTTTCTCTTTCTATTTATAATTTCCTTAATCAATTGTTTTTCCTAAACTTCATTTGACATTCTATTCATTCAGCTGACTTTTCCAACCCCCCCCACCTCCACATTTTAATGGCCTCCAATCTGTTCCTAATTCTTTTACCCATTGTCCATGTGTTATAATCATACAATGATACTCTCCACACATAGAAATTAATTTATAATAAATTGTTTTACATGGAGGAAATCAATTATTCACTGTTTCTGTTGATAAATATTAGGATATTGTTATATGATTGTATTTCATTTATTAGTTACTCAATCTAAATTGAATAAAAATATTAATATACTGTAACGGTATAGGCCGTTACATTAATTTAAAATTAGAATAAAAACTTTTTTAAAATTCGTAAATAAAAACTAAAAGCTAAAAAATTAAAAATTGATTAACATATATAATATATTGCGCAGATGGAATGAAAACTTTAAAAGTATTATTTTCTTTTTTTTTTTTAAAAAAAAAAAAATATTTGAACATACTTTTTTATAAAAAAAGTACAAGATCTAATGATAAAATATTTTTGTAAATGGAAATGATTGTTTTATAAATTAAACAAAAAGAAAACTAGCCCTTGGGGCTCTCATATAAAAAAGTCAGATGAAATATAGATAAGAGAACAAAAATAAATTAGATGTCCAATAGAAGCAGCAATGAAGGTTCGGACCGTAATGAAAATTTGGATCAGGAAACCATTGTTCAGTGAATCCGGGCGATTGGTATAAAAGAAAAAAATATTGAAATTAAGGACAGTTCCAGCTTGATTTTGTGAGAAGGGTGATAAGACACACTTGTTGCCCTATCTCACTTATTTCAAATGATATGACTGTAATACCAGGATTGTTCCAGCTAAGGCCACCTTCAGATAGACCGGTCTTCAAATAAAGACTTCGTGGGAATTGACACCAGGAACCAGGAACTCTTCTACTGTAAGATATAAATGGAAAAATTTTACTAAAAGTAATTAAGAACTTTAAAGATTTGACAAGCTTTTAATATTCAGCTAACCTCAATTTTAAAATGAACTTTTATCTGACTTTTAAGTTTTCAAATTAATTATTAATGTTTAATTTTTATACATTTGAGTTTGCTAAAAATCATTTCCATTTTTTTTGTAATATTTATTGTATAAATCATTTAAATGTATTAAATTTAAGTTGGGTATAGATGCTTGCATAGATTCGTTAATGTTTAATTATGTTTTTATTTTCATATTTGATTGAAATATATAGACATTCAGTAAATAATGATACCTTATGTTGAGTATCTAAAATGTATTTATGCGGATGTCTTTTAAGTTATTGGTGTCAATGTGGCATCTTATGATGAATGCCATTGGGTTTCTTGTAAATTTCCCTCTGCAATTCCATCAATGACTTTATATTTTGATTGTTTATGTTTATTTTGAAATGTTTTTAACCATGTAATCTATGTAGCCAATCTATACTCAACATTAAAAAACAAACTTTTATAAAAATCATCTGTGCGAACTTATATAAATATTAAATTTAAGTCGGGCATGAATGGTTGCATAGATTTGCAAAGTTATGTTAGTTTAAGGGAGGGTAATCTTAGGTTATTTGTTTCGTAGTTAAATTGGGTCAATGGATTGGATGTATTGGTGTAATTAGTAGATGTAGTATGAGATTCGCTACGTGCAGTATCACATTATATGCCACACACCCCCTTTTTGCCTATGGAATGGGATAGTAAGATGGAAAATGCAGTCCCTTCCTATGGAGTTTTTTTTTTATTGCTCTTCTCATCAGACAGATGTAGTATTCCTGTCTGGACGAGAGTCAATGTCTTCTTTAACCATGCTATTCAGATGTACATTCCTGACAGTATGGTATTTGTGCTGTCGTATTTCATGCTGCATTGAATACATCGATATATCAGATGGATTGACGTTGGTTTGCCTGTGAACTTTTGGCCTAAGGTTAAATCAGGGATAGAATATTTTCTTTTCAAATGCAATCTATGTAGTTTATTCATACTCAACACTCTTAAAAATATTATTAAACAAATCTGTGCGGATTGTTCAAACTAAAAAGACATATTTAAAAATTAAATTAATAACCAACCTAAAATAATAAATTTATTCCTCAATTTTATCTATATGTGCATAAATAAATGTTTGTGTGTTAATTACTGGCAGTGGCTTCTTTTATTTTTTTAATTTTAATATTGAAAATATTTTTGAATAAGAATTTATATTTTATAAATCTCTGCATTTCACTGAGCTAGTGGCATGGGCTGATGGTCTGAATAAAATATGTAAAATGTGAATCTTAACTTACGTATCTGCCTACTATATAAATTCACTAGGTTCAAATAACCTAGTGGCACCCTGTACGGCAGATACGATAAGACTCCTTTCTTTTCGGACTGCTATAATACATAAAATAATAACGATTTTAAAAATAAAATCACAAAAAAATTACACCACATATTTTTTAGATAATGTGTGAATATATATAAGAATAATCTTAGATTTAATTTTTTAATTTTAGATTTAATTTTCTGTAGGTTTCTATGTGTTTCTAAAACAGTGTGAAAATGCAAATACTTGTTCATCTTTAGATTTTGGGATGCATATCTCTGACTGTTTTTGAGGCGTTTGAGTTTTCTTTATTTAATTGTATATATTATTAATACTGTTTACACAGACACAATTAATATTTTCACTTTATATTTTTTCCAATGATGTTTTTTTTTATTGTTTATGGATCAGTATATATATATTCTATCTATGAATGAACATCCTCATTAAAACAGCTTCCAATGTAATGCTACTGTTTATTATTACCAGTATCTTCAAAATAACCAAATACATGGTTGACAGAACAAATAGGTATCATTAATATCATTTCAAAGACCTAAACGATTAAAAGGAGCTGTTCTGGACATATTTATAGAAGATAAAAACAGATGGATAGTTGAAGTTTTTAATTGGTTATCAAGAGATTTAAAAGACCCAAAGAGTGACCATATTGAAGATGGATAAACTTAATAAAAAGTTTGTTGGTATGATGAAGAGAGAAAGACTAGGGACACAGATGTTGGGTTAAACTTGGAGAAACATTTACTCTGCAGTAGACTGATAATGATTGAATATGATGATGATGATGAAGTTTCAAAATATTTTAAGTGGATTTTCACTAATTGCAAAAATATTTGAAAACATATCTTATTCAATATCTTGTCTAGGCAAATATCATATTGCTGTGCATTGAGTCAGCATGTGTACCATTAAATTAAGTTATAGCACTTACAGGACTTTTATATCTTGAAGTTTGGCGCAGTGTTAGAGCTTTGAACTTGAGATTAAAAGATCCCAGGATTGATTCTGGTGCTTGAAGGTCTGGCCCGCCAAGTTCTTATGCACTCCCAAGAAATTATATCATGAAATGTCACTTTCACTGAAAATGCATTACCAAATAATAACCTATAATATCTTGTTATCTTCAATCAGGACTTTTGTCACATCTATGTTATAATTATTTTTATTAAGAGTCCATAGAAAGCAAATTACAAATTCCTAATGATATGTTAAAATGTTTATTAAGGTTTACAATTTTCTGTGTCAATAACCACTCTGGAGCCATAAAACCTGTTTTTCTTATGGCTAGAACATTTACTCATACATTAGAAACAATGAAAAGCATGACATCAGAATAAAGATTCATTTGCTGTATTTCTACAAAATTGAATTGATTGAATATACACTCTGAATGATCCAAGTGAATAATATAAAATATATGATCATACCAACATGCAATCTAAATATTGAACTATTATTCTTGGAGACAAATTACTTTTTGGAAAATGATCCATCAGTGCCTTTATAAAAATGTATATATTTAATTAAATGCTAATCATTTTATTACAAAAAACATAATTTATTAACACTTTGTAAACAACTATTTGCTATGTATCTGAATCAAATTGTTTAGTGTACTTTAATGCAGTGCTGGATTATAAAGCTTCTTTAATCAAAATACAATTTGCCAGTTCTAGTGTTGATCAACATATGTCTCCCATTATTTTTTTCCTGTACAGTTTGTTTAACCTAATTGTTGAGTGACATACCTGAGAGCTAAAGATTCCTCAATAAAAGCTCAACGTCTCATCTGTAGTGCTTAAATATCACATACCGTCTGGTAATTAACCATTATTTTTTTTTACTTTTATTTTCACACATGCACTTGATTAAAATTATTCATATATTTAAATGCATATATACATATATGTGTTGAATTAAATATTTCCATGGATTATAATAATAAAAAATAGAAATGAGATTAGATCCACATAAACAGAGATAACTTTTAGCTTTTGATATAGGTAAAAATTATTAATTACTACTAATTGACAATCCCTGAGGCTAAACAAGTTGTCTCATTAACCTATAATAACTCTTGTTGGATGTTTTTCTTGAAGTAAAAGATTCTCATGTGCTTCAAACCCAAGTTCTTATATATGAATAGTTAGAGTGAAGTTTGAAACTTATAATTGCAATTTAAAAGTTATAATTGACTATTTGTTAGTTTGCTTTCAGAACAGGTTATATTTACCTGTTTAATGAGATTTAAAATTCTATGAATTAATAATTTTACTCTCTGTAGTCAAGTTCCAATCTTTAATGTCTATATAAACATATTAGATCATGGATAAGGGTGGATTTCTATATTTATTGTTAAAAGGAGGTTGCCTTGGCAACAGACTGGAATTGTTGATTGTTATTAATATCGGTATTGTTTAAGTGTGCTTTCATGTATTTATATATATCACCAAATATGGTAATGTAAGTGGAAGCTTTAAAATAGATTATATTCACACTGAGAAGGGCATAGAGTATTTGCCTAAAAAGCATTTATATAGTTTTCTTATAAATAAATAAATATATGAGATTGTCCATGTTATATAATGATGTTTTGTATTATATTTACTTAAATATATATAAACAAAAACTCTGGAATAAACACTGCAATATTCAAAATATCAATATATAATAATAAATAATATCCCTAGCCAATTTATGGTATGTCTGCCATTTCGAATAGCATTTTTTCGGTTATTTTTATTCTTTTAAACATTTCATTAAAGTTACCTAACATTAGGTGCATTTGAAGCACATATATGTTTATACACATATATAAATAAGACAATAAGGGAGATCCCACATTTATATATTTATATCATTTACATAGTTTAATGATTTTATTACGGTATGTATTTGTGTGCGCGCGTGCATAAGAGCTCATTATTCCTAAAATGAAACACTTTTTAAAAGAGATGAAATTTGAAAATCAATAAAAAATATTTGTTAAAATAAATCAGGATGTATTTTTTTTATTTATTGTTACTGTCAATTAATAATCCATTGAACGCTTGAAATCGATACACCTGCGTTTCAAAAATAAATTATCATATGTACGCAATTTATATGTAAGCTGGTACGAAAAAAATACACATATATACTCATATATGTGCAATTAGACTTAGAAGGCATGTCTGTGATAATTACAATAGTTATCAAATATAAGAGATATGATCCCACATTGTGATTAAAAACATTTATATTGACAATAATTTAATTCAGTTTTATACACAAACATTTTTTTTTAAAGCTTTGTTATAAAATATATATAATGAGTTTTTATATTACGTTAGGAGATAAATTCAACATTTTTAAATATCAAATCTTGTTGAAAGATTATTTATTTTTTAAAAAAAAAATCGAGATAATGACGAACAATTTTAATGTTCACTCCACTGTAAATTAGATGTTACAAAAAGTTATTAGTAAACATGTCATAGTATTGTTTATTATCAATAATTTGATAATTATGAAGGCGTGGGATATGTAAATTAAATATTATTAGCCTTGCCAACATTAAAAAAAAGTATAAAAATTACTTAATATCGCTCTACATTGTTCACTAATAAAATAGGATATACATTAGGTGTATAAAAGTGTATTTGAAAGCAAGCAAAACAAAAATTGAAATCGATTTCGAAAAGGTAAGACTATATATATCATTCTATAAATACAAATAGATATTCATTTTTACAGTTTATGTATATATGGACGATTGCGTATATATATATGTGACTGTATCTCGTGCGAGTAGTGTTAGCTTAATGTACGTAAATTAAGTTTTTATCACTAGGCAAATCCATTTCTTTATAAAGAAAAGTTCTACGACTTAACGATAATATTTGATTACCATTAATTTCTTAAGGAAATATGTCAAACATCTTAATTAACGGTAAATTTAATTTATAAACTTTAGTAGGGTTTAATTAATTAAGAACATATAATTTTGTGTTATCATTTAGCAAACTTTGTTTTGTTTGATTTCCTTAACTGAATTTAAATAATTTATTATTGGCTATCATGTCTAAGTAAAATTGTTAAAATAGATTTTAAATTATTGATAAAATCGAGTATATATATTTTTAAAAAATTTACTTCTTGCCGTTCTTTATACAGCATTTAACTAACAGTGCAATTATTTAAAAACTGTTATATCTTTTTACCATATATGTACATTAACTTTTTTGCCGGAAGGATACACGGCTACGCCTATGCCTATAATATAAACAAAATAATTGTAGATTATGCGTAAATGTCTTGAATTAAATTAAAGTATGTATTCGTATTAACAAAGTGTTTGGAAATCTATTTAATAATTAATTATTGCATCTATCAAAATATATCCTACAATAACATATACAAATACCAATCTATAGTAGCATTATTTTAGGCTATAAAAATCACTACTACTACTACTAATAAAGGGTAAATGGCCTTATTGTTCGCCAGAATCGACTTTAAGATGGACGTTTACTGCCTTCGCCAAACTATGCAATGATTCAACTATATAGTATATGTAAATCGATATTAAGTTCTCAGAATGAAGAATTAGACAATCGAATACTATAATTTTCAGCAGTGTTAGTTGACCGTTACTTATCTCCTTATTAATATAATTTATTCGAGGATATGAATTTTAGAGCTATACTTTAAATGCAATGAGCCCTAGTTTGTGTATTATATATATCAATTAAGATCAATCTTATTTTCACTTTACACACTTGCAGACATAGAAATAAAACCATATTATAACCTCAAAGCTGTAATTTAACCAATACTTCTCACTTGGGCCAAAGTCATCTAGCTTTCTAAACGCACACGTCATTGTTTTATCTTAATGTGCATTACGCAAATTTATTTGCAAAGTTACCACCGCGTCAGTGACTTTACCGAGAAGACCTGTTTATTAAGAATACATCTTAAAAGTCATTAGCAAGTTGTTGTTTTTTGCTAATGTATGCAATTGTCCCAATTTCTAAAGAATATCAAATCATGAATATGAAAAAAGAAAATGAAAGATTAAAAGTGGAGATAATCATTCGTATGTATATATATTTGAACTTTATTAATTTAAATTTTAAATTTACATTTGCGACTAAATTAAATATTAAAATTTCTAACTCAATTAATAGAATGGTCAATAATTATTTTAATATTTATTGAATAAATAGACTGCTGTAAATAAATGATTTTAAAAAAATGTTCTATTGGCAGAATAAATTTGCATAATATAGGTAAAAAGTATAGCTATCTATAAATATCTGGGAAAAGGCCTTTCTTGTTTTCCAATGAGGAATAATAAGGAAGAAGTTCATCCATTCATTCAATTGCCAGCTGATGAGGATTTTTTAAGTCTTTCCCCGTCTTTGCTTTACTTCTAATTAATCATTCATCATTTTCAATAATTACCGATCCATTGCGGGATGAAGGCCTTTCCAAATTCAATCCATCTTCGCTGATCTCCAGTCTCTTTTCTCCACATCACATCAGCACACTTTCTTATTTTGTCCATTCATCTGACATGTGGTCTCTTTCTAGGTCTTGTACAATCTCTTGGAATCCAATTTAAGATTTCAACAGTCTATCTAAGAGTAGCTAAGTATACACTTACCAACTAATATTGAACATCTAAGGATTGACTACCAAAAAATTAAAATTTTAGGCCTAATTATAATGATCCTAAAAAAATTCAAGTTTGCTGGTCAGGATTTGAAAATTAATCCTGGAAAATTGTTGCATTCTTATATAACGCATATTGTTTTTTTTTTTTTTTGCTACTAATTTAAATTAATAATAAAATATTTATGTTACACAAGGGAAAAAAAAGTTTTCTGATTAGAATTTAGGTTTTAGGCATGGCAGATTACTGCACTTCCTTTTGTTATTAATTTAAATTAACAAAGACATCATATATGTCAAAACAGGAAAAACTCTCCAAACAATAGAGCCACTCAGTGCAAACCAGAGTAAACAATGGATGCAAGAAGGTTTTTTGCATAAAATCCCTACCTAGTGCCTGCTCATCCAATATCCCCAGACTAGTTTCTAGCTTGTGATTTTCATCAGTGAGGAGCCTAGGATATGAGAGCACTGCACCTAGATCTGAGGATCTAATGCAACCCTCCAGCAGCCACCTTTTATCTCTACTTAACGACAAAACTATGAGTCTAAAATTGAAAACACAATAGTATTTTCAATCCAAGCTTATTAGCTTGTATAGTCATATAGGTCTGAACTCAGTTCAGTACCTATACATTTTGGTATCTTTGATTCTTTAATAACCATAGTCATCACTATCCTATTAGGCAGGATTGGTATTAAACCACTAAACCATCACATTTATCACTATTTCTTATTTCATGTGATGTTTAGTGGTTTAACATTATATATGTTTCATAAATGCCATAATTAATGCAATATCATCTTTTTTTTCCTTTGTAAATATGTCACGTAATGAAAGTGGTCTTATTTGTCAATTAGGTAATGTTATTTAAGATGCTAATAATAGTGACTTCTTATTTTTCTATTATTTTTTTGTTATAGCTTCATAATATGTTTATATGTAGAAAATAAAATTAAATATTTTTTTCCACATAATAATAATAATAATAATGCATCTTAAATAGTCTTAATTACTTTTTACGACTGGAGAACTGAAGGTTTTAACGTTTAAGGTCAACAGAAAGTGACGCAACTATTCATTAAATTATATTGTCTTGTTTAGGTAAGGCAGTGGTAAAGTAATAAGCTAAAAAACAAGATTTTCGTATTCAAATCCTGATCGTTTGTATCATGACACATGGGTTCAAATAGCGCTTCCAAATGATTGAGCTTGTTCTAATGAAGGTTGCTGTTGGGGAGTCGTGTTTCCACAAGAGACTAATAGCAGTGTGCAGGGACATTTTGACTTGAATCTATGGTTGGACACTCATTAAAGAACCTTCATTGGACTAGGTGACCTACTGCATGACCGTGCAGACCAAGATACACATTGTGCTCTCTGATTGGTGACGTGCAACTATATATTGGTTTTCAGTGTAAATCCAGTTAACCTTTTGAATAAAGTTGTATTTTTTTTAAAAAAAAAAACACCATCATATGGTCGTTCAATATCGCATAACATTTCCCTAGTAATAAGTCTTTTAATTTTTATCGTAAAAAAAAAGTAATAAGCCTTCTGATTTTTATTCTTCTTCTTCTTTTATTTTTTATCTTCAACAGATAGATAAAAAAAGTTCAAAACACACCAATTGATAAAAATAAGGTTAAATTATTAAAGACGTGAGGGAGGGAGGAGACATGATAGAATAAATTGGTAATCATAATGTTATTGATGATTTAGGTAAATGATCATTCGGTTTTTCTTCAATAATTATAGTTTCTATATAAAAAAAAACATCTTCATACAACAAATTCGGTTGTTAAATACTGGGGCCTTTTTATGGTTTTGAGATAATTATATTTGTGGAGTAGTCAGTCTTTAAAAATATAGGGAGAGGGATTAAATTAGAATGACAGCAGCTATTGATGAGAGAATAGAGAGAAGAAAGATTAATATTTTTTTTCATTGGTCTTAAAATGTATTTGATGGTATGGATGCTGAAGAGTTGGAGGTTGGAGTAGATTGAGGCTTGTCCATTAAAGTATGAGGGTTTGCTATCTTAATATAAACTGAGTACTGATTGTACATATATGTGGCAGATGATAATCTGGACCAACTGATGAGTGCTGGTTTAGCACGAAATACGAATATTGGTGATTATTTATGTATTCTAAATGTGTGGGGTCATATGTATCAGCGGTATGAAATAGTGTGGATAGTTGAAAGGTCCTTGAAAGTCTGAGTTCAACCCCCTATATTTACTATTTTAAAAAAGTAAAATATAGTTTAGTAAAAGAGATATTTACTTGAACTTTCTGAATCTGAATACACTTCTAAGATTTAATGTTTTGTTTTGTTTAGCTTTTTGCATTAAAAGGAGAAAAGTTTTATATATCCGTTTCTTTGATTAGATATCGTAGATAAGTTGTAAAGCGGGTGATATTTTGATAATAAATGAATTAACTTTGGAGATAAAACATCTAATGTATCAATTTTCGTATAGTATAATAATATTTGAAAATAGTGAGAAGAGATTAACAGAAAGAAATAATAATAAATACAAACAGAAGTAGAGCGCTAAAAAAGATTTGATTGAAAAAATTAACATTAAGAACGAGAGGTAAAATTACAAAGAAATTAATGCTTTTATAATAATTGAATAATTGGATAAAATGAAAATAAATGTAATTATAAAAATTAAAATTAGCTGTTGCTACAGTTATAAAGGATTAATTTTGTGAATCATTTAAATTATATATATATATATATATAAAGACTATTGTTAAATAAAAAGCAATTAGCTATTTTTAAAGTATACATTAACTATTGCGTATTTTATTACAAAATGTAAATGGTTTTTTATTATATATAAAAGTAGGAATTAAATAAAAGAGGGAAATCCCAGATGCGACGGGATTTTCAAAATAACGTAACCAGGAGTCTAGGAAATTTTTATTTGGGCATTTCATAATAGTACTGCTATTGTAGGTACGTTTTATTATACTTGCTACAAAAATTTAAAGATATCTGTTAGTAGTCGCAATTTAAAATAAGTAGTAATTTAGTATTGGAAAAAAAAATTAACTGCCTTAATATTTTCAAATGGGGATTAAATAATTATATTTGTTATATAATCATTTTAAATATAGGTTTACGGAAATGAGAATAATGCTCATATTAGATTATATCTATCTGCCTATATTTCTATTTATTTATCAATCCACTTATTTACCAATCTACCTATCTATGTATTTACTTATTCAGTCACCTTCCTATCTACATACTTAACCAACTATCTACCTATTTACCTATTTAATTATCTATATAATTACATACCTAACAATAAAGTCATCTATTTACGTATTCACCTATCTGTTACCTACCTATCTATTTATTTATCAATCTTCCTGTCTATCTATCTATCTATCTATCTATCTATCTATCTATCTATCTATCTATCTATCTATCTATCTATCTATCTATCTATCTATCTATCTATCTATCTATCTATCTATCTATCTTTCTACCTATCTATCTACTATCTATTTTATCTGTTCATTTGTTTATCATTCATTTATCTAGCTATTTATCTATCTACTAGTCTGTTTTTATTACATTTGTATATGACTATGTATAAAATCATTATACATACATTAAATATATTTAAAGTAAATATTTTTTCAGCTGTTTAAAAGAAATCCATTGAAAAGTCTAATTGAAATCGATGTCTTTGCTCTTGGTCTTCTGACAAAAATTTAAAATAAATAAATCATTTTGATATAATAATACTAATAACAACAACAACAACAACAACAATAATAATAATAATAATAATAATAATAATAATAATAATAATAATAATAATAATAATAATAATAATGCATTCATTCCATCAGTACACTGTTTTGGACCACAGGAAACTAATATGCCTTTCCAAACCAGCCAATTTGCCATCATACTTGCCATTATTGAAAAATCTTGTAACCCTGGGCCTCATGGAATTCCTGCATTTATCTTAAGTTATCTTAGTTATTTCACTAGACTGTATAATGGTGATCTGGTCAATGTCCTACCCCAGAGGATATATAATGTAAAGAGTTTGTATCCAATTACCATAGTGTATTTCACTAAAAAACATGAGGGTACATCTGATCTAACCATCCTCCATCTTATCTCCATGGACACACTAGCCATAAAAATACTTGGAAAAAGTAATCAAGACCAAATTCACCATAGAAATTTCCATTATTATCTTGTACAGTTTGCCAAAAAAGGTTCTTTCACCAGCCAAGCAGCACTCATATTTATGACAATTCTAAGCTCAGTTTAAAAAAATTAAACACAGTTCCATTGCAGTCCAGCTTGACGTATAAGCAGCTTTTGATTCAGTTTTAATTAACCTATTTATTCAAATGCTCATTAACACCACCATTCTACCTACTCTGTTATACCTAATCACCAACCTACTCTTGAATTGTGAGTTGCACATCACTCTTAATGGTAGAAATTTTCCATCCTTAAATACCATGCAGTCAATCTCACAAGGGTTGCCCTAAGCTCATTACATTTTACACTCTACACAAATCTGCTTTTACAACAAATATAAAATAAATTAGAATAGGGGAAGTCTTTGTTTATAAGTTTTAAAAAAGTTGTATCTATTTACAATGTAAAACAGGCAAAACTCTCCATACAGTATTGCCACTTAGTGGAAGCCAGAGTAATCAATGAATGCCAGAAGGTTTGTGCAAGCCTTTTGGCATCCATTGATTACTCTGACTTGCCCTGAGTGGCAATACAAGCTTTCTGGTATTCATTGATTACTCTGGCTTGCACTGAGTGGCAAAACCATATGGAGAGTTTTGCCAGTTTTAAATGGTGATCATGTGATATTTACAATGTACTGATTACCTTTAGCTAAATTAATGTCCTTTCATTAAAGTAGAGTAAAAACTTTCATTTTAAAATATACAATCTCTTAGGAGACCAAACCTCAATTCTTCTAGCCTCCATGAGTATCAATAAAAATTTTAGGTGATCTAATGAACCTACATTTTTTTTTTGTCTTATATAAGTAACAAATTGCGTGTGTACTTACTGAAGAGAAGTCTATATAGATCCCTTAAGTGAAAGACTGATCACAACTGTTTTATTTCAGTGATACAATTGGATTTATTTCTCTTTTAATCAACTGGAAATCAATCCCTGGAATTTTTAACTTTGAGTCTACCATTCTCCCACCGAACTAAACTAATCATAATATTAGTCTTATTTAAAGAAGAAAAAAACATGTGACATTCAAACACTCAAGTCCCAGATTGATACAAGACATCTATTTAATGAGTCAAATGCATTTTTTTCCCAATGCTTTATTGAACTGAGAATTAAGCCAGAAACCTTTATCTAGTGAATCACCACTCAACTATTGTGTTAATTTTTAAAATACATTTATCTTATTAAAGGAAGGTCATTTGATATTTGAGAATTCAAGAAGCAGATTTAGCTTAACAGTTCTATTTAACTGAACCGAACTGAAATTTTTTTTCTACGTCATTCAAGCGAAAATCTATCAAGAAACAGCGAATTTGTTTGTCAAGTATTGGTAGCCGAGAGGTCAGCTCAGCTGCCTTGCTTGCGGACATTTGTTGCGGGTTCGCTTACTGGCCGATGCTTCAACATATGGAGAAACAAAAATAGCGAATTTGTTGTACTAAAATATACAAAGATTATATAATATTCAACATGTAAACTTCAGAGTCATAGATTGAGTAAATCATTTTCATTTGTTAATTAAATTGTTTGTTTGTTTATTTGTTTTTGTTTTTATTATACCCAGTTGATAATCACTATGGAAACTTTTAATTTCCTGTTCACTTTATTCCTAATCTAAACTCCATAGAATATTTGTCTTATGAAATATTAGTTTTAAGTCTAGAAATTTCCATTCACAATTGGCTTACATATTCAAACAGGTAATTAATAAAAAAAAAAATTAAAATATGACTTTGACAAGATTGTATTTTAAATATATTAAATAAGCCAAAATAAAGCATGAACCCAATTTTATTATATAGATGGTATGCTATTCACCAATATTAAAGGTTGTGTCATATTACAAATACAAATTTAGGGGTAGAGAAAGCTTTTTCTAAGTAAATGTAACATTTTTACCAATATTGTCCACAAACAGACAGTTAAATAGATATCCATTTAACTGGAAAATATTTACTAATTTAGTTTTTGATTTCAGTTTAGAGATTTCACAATAATTTTAGAATTAAAGACAAATGTGTTAATAGCAGACCTGATAAAGGAAAATACTTAATTTAATGCAGGTTTCTCTGTTAATTTAATGAAAAAGATAATTTATACAGTCTTGGGAGCATTGAATTGTTATCTTTAATTTATATTTTTAACTATAATGGTGAATAAATAATCTTTATATATATATGTAAACACACACATTTTTTTAACAGAAAGCTCTTGATATTAAAAACTAATTAAATATAATATGAATGTCATTAGATTTTCAATGATATGTGAGTGGCTAAAGAGTTGGATAGTAGAACAGAATGAAGCCTGTCCATTAAATATTAAATATTTGCTATTTTAATATAAACCAAGTACTGGTTATATATATATGGGGGGGGTGATGATGTGGATCAACTAATGAGTGCCGGTTGCGCACGAAATACGGATATTAGAGATCATTTATCTTTTTCACATGTATGTGGTCATGTGTATCGGTTGTATAAGATGGAGTGTATGACTGAAAGGAGTTTGAAAGTCTGGATTTAAATCCCTTCTAATTAACAGAAAGATATAAAGTACAAAGACAGCTAATAGTAACTGAAGCAAAGGCTAGTTTTAAATAGTTTAAATCTAATTTGAAGAGAATAACTCTACAATCGAAATTCTAGAGAAGACAATTTTTATAAGATTTCATTTAAAAAAAAAAAACCGTTTATTATTTATTAAAGCAGTAATATCAGTAATATAACAACAATCAAAGGTACTGAAAGAAAGGGAACTGATTCTTATGATACAAGTTAATTTCTTTGCCTGATTATAAAATAAGATTTTTTATAAAAAGATTAAATTTGAAAAAAATAAATAAATAAAAGTGAATAAATAGTGAAAAGTGTATTCTTAAAAAGATGTAAATATAAGCAAAAAAAAAAAAAGCGAAAAAAATTATCAAGCGTTGATGGTCGAGTGGTCAGCACAGCCGCCTTACAAACAGTTGTCCTGGGTTAGCGGGTTCACTTCCTGGCCGATGCTATGACCCATGAAAAAAAATTATATAGTTATACTCACTGCCTTAGTTAATAATTTGTGATACATAGAATATAAGTATGACATTAATTTTGTAATTATAGAATATAAACAGTAATATATAAAGCCATAATATTGGTTAACGTATATATTATTTGTTATTTTTATCGGGAAAAAAATAAAAATACAAAAACACGAATTTATCAGACTTTATTTTATTTATAAATATGTCTGTATATACGTACACATACACCATTTGTTTTGCAATTATAAAAATGTTTGAAGATAGTCATATTGTTTAAAAAATCATATTTATGCCCATTTTGTTATGGGATATTTTGAAAAGCATGTATCGAGTGAAATTTGTTTATTTTTTCCTCTATTGTGAGTTACTTTAAACTGAATGTACAATGTGTTTGGGTGTATCTATATGTCTGTAAGTACTGAACACCTTTAAAAATATATATTATTTACTTGGTCATACTTGTTTTACGAACATCTACTGCTGATATTATTTGCTCTCGCTATATATTATTATACGTGCGAGTGTGTTTATTTGTATATGTATGTAATTATATCCACAGTCTTTAAAAATCATATAAATCCATTTCGTAAACTCAAAATTAAACTTTACTTAAAAGTTTAATTAATGAAGCTAAGTTTACTTTTCTAAATAGCCGTGATACTTATTTGAGTTTAATTGCATTTTTTTTTTCTTTTTTAATTACTGGTTTTAAACAAACTATTAAAATAGATCAAAAAGAGATAAAAATGTGATGGGATATATTCTCAACACTACGTACATAGTAGCCGCGGCCATTAAACTTAATCACTAACTACGCTCTTTATTTTTCGCTTTATCTAAAAATCATGTTACTCCGACTCACTCGCTTTTCAATAATTAACTTCATTTACCCTTTTTACTCTTATTAAAGCTGATCTGAACTAAACAAAAAGAGAAGTCGGATGAAGGTAACCCAAAGTCCCAGTATTCTGCATCGCTTTTGCCGTCTCAAATGCCCACAGGGTTCGACGGTAATGAGGGACAGCATCGTACTGCGAAGAATAACCGTGACTCGGATCCAAATAAATAAGTTTTCAGTGTAAATTTGTTCTACTTTGCGTCTAAAACACAAATTTGACGCTGAAAATTGAAGCACAATAGAGCAAAAATCGAAGTCGTCGCTACTGAATTATAATTTACATAATTTTTATAAATAATACTTTCTGGAAGCTCAAAAGTTCATCTCCGTTAGCAAAACATCAAAAGTTATTTTTGTTCTGCTAAAAAGGCTTTTATTTTAATTACGTAACAAAAACGGCAAAAAAATAAAATCATTATACATATAATTAAAAAAAATTTACTATAGTAAATGTTTATTAGTAATTCAAGCAATAAGTGCGTTTGCATATTTATAAGTGTGTGTGCTGTAAATCTGATAAATTATCAGAAAATTAACAATTACATCATCATCATTGATTCATTGCATGATAAATATTTCTCCAAATCTCCGATTCCTTGTCTCTTTTATTTATAACATACCCGCTGACTTTCTAATTTTATCCATTCATCTCATGTATGGGTTTAAGTCTTTTACAGTAAAATCACTACGCTGAGGAGACATTTTGGTGATCAGTCCATCTACACGAATACAATTTTTTTTCTTCTATTAATACCATATTATATACAATTATTGACAGATGCATAGCGAAATATTTTGTTTTCACAAACAACTTTAAAATGAAATCACAATTCATCCCCATTTGAGGAATACGATATATTATCCATTGCTGATAAAAATAAATGCTAATAGAAAAACATCCACGCTTTTGTGAAATGTTAATTTCGGTCAAAATACTTGCTATGATATTGCACAATGGAAAAAAAAGATGAACTAGCAAATTTTATCATGAATAATTTTATAGTAATAACAGCTGCAAAGACAAGTATGCATGGAGTAAACATTAGAAATTGGCCCTGCTTAGCTTCTTTAAGCTCTCAAAGAGGAAATTAAAAAGGCTCCTTTCATTTAACTATAAACACCTTTCTGCAGGCAGTCATTTTGCAATATTTAAAAAATTCTAATTTATATACTTTCTCAGTAGCAAACTGAAAGGTGTTTTAATATATAATTATATATATTTTAATGCTTTATTTTTTATTAATAATTTTACAATTATGGTTCTATTTACAATATATATATATATATAATTAAGAGGAGAAAGGCTTTAACCTTTTTCCACACGCACCTTAAATATTTGTATAATAGCCAAACATAGTTTTTGACTGTAGAGGGACATCTCAAACCTCAACACCAGTCAGGGACTTTATAAAAATAAAAAAGACGATCTTATCTTTAATCTAACTTTTTACTTATATAGGCCAATCTGAAATATTTTGATTTGAGAGAGTGAAGATATTACTCTCTTCACATTTAAATCCTCTATATCCTTTTACAGATTAACTCACTTGAAATCTTGCAATTTACAGCAGTTAATATTAAAATCTTTTTTAATGGAGTAATCTCTTTGTGCTCTCAAATCAAGAAGTTTCAGATTGGCCTACATAATACCAATTTAGGTTAAAGATAAGGTGGCCTTTGTTATCTTTATAAAGTCCCTATCTGTGTTGAGGTTTGAGAGGTCCCTCTATAGCCAAAAACTACATCAGTGCAAAGTGGAAAAAAGTTAGCACCTTTCTCTTTCTAATTACACACTGCCTCTATGCTAGATAGATAATTATAATGTTATCTAATGAGCTTGCCAATAACTCTTAACAATCTCTTCAAAATATCCCCACCCCCAGACTGGTTTCTACTTCTGACTTCCTCAGTGAGGTGCTAGTATATTTAGAAAGTCTAGAATATATAAAGTTAAACATATTGTTCAAATTCAGAATACACAAAAAAAATTAATAATAAATTAATTGAAAAATAATTTCCCAATAAAAGATATAAAAAAATAATAGAATATCAATAGAAAACTAATGAAATGATATGATATATAAACATGAAAGAACTAATGAAATGATATTAAAATAAAAAAAAGAAAGATATGATAAAAAACAAAGACAAACATATGAAAAGGAACATAAAAGTAATAATATAGCAAGGAAGATTATAAATAAATTAAACAAAAAATATTAAAATTTTAAAGTAATTATAAGAAATTTGAACACAAACTTTAAGCTTCCTTCAGTTGTTCACTCTACCTCATACAACTGATACACATGACAATAACAGATGTGAAAAAGAGGAATGATCTTCAATATACATATTTCATGCTGAACTAGCACTCAACAGTAGGTCCAGATCATCATCTTCCATACACATATATAATCAGTGCTTAGTTTATATTAAGATAGCAAATCTTAATCCACCTTCCAATTCTTCAGCCATCCATACCATTGAAAGTATGATGATCGTATGCCCAAATCCATTGTTGATGTCCATATTGTTGTCATACCCATGTTGACTTTAAGTCATGCTGACCCCTCATGTATAGGACCATGTCCATTTAAATACACAGAAAAGGGATAGGCAGGTTACAGGCTGAATCTGTAACATTTGAATACAAGGATAATTATATACTTAAAATTTAGATGTATTTATTGGGGTTTGAACACAGTTATTCATGCTCCCTTCAGCTATCTACTCTATCTGATAATTTTAAAGTAATAAATTAAAAAAATGAAAAGCAGATTTGACATATTAGATAATAAATATATAAAAATGGTAAAGAAAATATTAAAAACTGTGTAAATGGAGTTAAAGGATAAAATGCAAAAAAATATAAAATAAATAATATTAAAAACAATTACATAAGTTGAAACAAAAAATTCATTTAATACAAAATGGAAGCAATATATATGGGATGAGATTTCCTACACACATACATATAATAAAAGCAGGCCATAAATTGAAAAAAGATAGTATGGGATATACTAACAGTAACAGAGAAAGAAAATCTAAAGAAGCAATATTAATTAAAAAATTATTCTGAGATTAAATAATGATTTAGACATGAAAATTTGATTAATTAAAAAAAATAAAATAAAAATTATCTTAATAATATAAATTATTAATAATATTAAAGTTTAGTAAGTTAAAGAAAAAAAATAGTTTCAACAAGTAAATACAGAGTGAGGTATAATGTAGAGTAAAATTAAAGTAAAAATTTTTAAATTTTATAACAGTGTTACAGAGAAGGTTGTAAAAGATATACTAAAAAAAAATCTAAAAACATAGATGTTTTAAGTAGACAAATACTAAATTAAAAATAAATAAAATAATTACATTATAGAAAATAAAATTAACAAATATAAAATTAAAAATTAATAATATAAAATTGGTCATATAAATATAGAATATATAAAAAATATAAGTCAATATAATAACAATTGATATTAAATAAACCAACAGAAAACAAGTGTATAATCAAATATAATTATGAAAGTATACATGTATATGTGTGTATGTAATATTTTTCTATAATTATAATTAAAATAAGAATTATGTATATTTGTAGATATACTTAAAATCTTATTTTTTATACAATGATGTCTATTTGAATATATTCATAGCTCTGATAAAGATTTCTGGTCAATCAAAACTGTAAGGAAAGAAAATAAGAAAATTAAATGTAGAAGCAATATGTTTTATTGGATAAAGTATAAATGAAAGGAGTTATTTATTATGTTGTTAATAATGGCAATGCATAGAAGATTAATAATAAGAAGATTATTGCCATTAATGAAAAGCAAAAGTATTCTACATATCACACACACACACATATATATATATATATGTTAAAACGAAGATTTGCACGGGTTAAATATATAAAATACATATTTTGTGGGTTCATCCATGTTAAAAACTTTTAATATTAATATACTGACATTTTGACTTGGTCACACAAGCCATCCATGGCTTGTGTGACCAAGTCGAAATGTCAGTATATTAATATTAAAAGTTTTTAACACGGATGAACCCGCATATGGCTTGTGTGACCAAGTCGAAACGTCAGTATATTAATATTAAAAGTTTTTAACATGGATGAACCTGTAAAATATGTATTTTATATATATATATTTGAAACAAATATTTAATAATTTTACAAAAACCAATAATAAAAATAAGGTATAAATTAATTGTTTTTGTTTCATGAATGTCAACAAAGATTTATATCACACTAGCACAGATACATTATTTGTTTTCAATTGAGGATCTAAACAATATTTTATTCTTTATTTTTGGAGTTTTAATAACTGGTGATATCTAAGCTCCATTGTGAAAATTAAAGTATTAATTTGTTAAATGGTTTCTAAGTGTGAAAACTCATTGAACAATTTTTGAATTTAAATTTATATCATGAAATACATGAAGTAGATTCCTGCAATTAAGGTTTTTCTAATTATGAAAAAACAAAATATGTAATGCCAATATATCACTATTATTTGTGTGTATATATATATATATGGTTTTTAGAAAAAAAATTAAAACTACTATAATTACACATAACATCTAACAGAAAATGCCTAATATCAATAAATTGACAATTATTTTTTAATGGTAGATTAAATTAGAAAGTTACTTTTTTAAAATTACTTTTATTTTTAGGCTATATTATTTTAATAAAATTTATTAAAACCGTAAGTTTCTTTTTGGTTAACTACACTTCTTTAGATTAAAGCTTGTTAATAAATTATTTGCATTGGCAATATTATTTCCTACTTGAAAAGTTAATTTTTTTAAAACTTATTTTTGTATTTTGATCTCATACTTTTAATGAAATTTATCTAAAAATCATAAAGATTAAAAGTATATTTTTATTGAAAAATTTATTAACAAATTAAGCATTATTTTTTATTAAATTTTCACAAATTTCAAAATACTTTTTAAATGTACATTTACAAAAAAAAAATTATTAAAACAATATTTTAACTTTGCAAATATAAAAAAAGAAATAAACTGAAATAGGCAATCAAAACAAACACTTTTTCCTTATTGTTTGATTGCTATATTCTATAAAAATATTAAATCAATGTAATTAAATTTGTTTTAATTCAGTTTTCAAAACCCTGTTCAGATTACATAAAGCTAATGAAATTCTATTTAAAATTTAAAATAGTTAGTATAATTATGATTGATTTCTCTTGCTTTTTTTTCTAAAAATAAATATTTTCAAATAAAATATATTATATTATCTTTTAAAAAAATAAATATTACACAAATATTATGCAAAATACTCTTTAACTTTTTAAAAAACTTACAAAAATTTAAAAGTTTTAATTGCATGATCTAAATAAAAACATGAGTGTTCTCAAAAGCCCTCACAATTTCTTTCAAATCTGAGACAAAGAATTGGCCAATCAGTAGCTTTGTCATCTCATTACCCATTTTTGTACTATACTGTCACCTGGATATTCTTTTTTAAAATAATAAACAAATATTATTTTAGTTTCAGTTTTTATTATTAAATGAATGCAAAATCATCAAACAACTGTTGAAGATAGCCACAAGAGAGTACTGAAATACCAATAATACGATGCAAGTTAAAGGGAAATTCTGGAAAACTGTTAATAGAAAGATTAGCACATATTTTTATTACATAAAGAAAAATATATACTTATTCTTTAATAAATTATAAAAATGTTTTTAATGTTTAACAACTGAAAAGGTTTTTTTATTAACATTTTAGTTACAGCTGAGTGTACTTATTAGATGGTACACCATATAGCAAAAGACATGATTCAGCATTTTCTAATCTTCTATTATACCACTTTTATATAGGTGCAATATTGTTAATCTATGAACATTGGTTACTACTATTTCATATTAAAGATTTCACATTAAATATTTCAGATTAATAATAATTCAAAGATATTTTTTACAAATTAAGAATAAATCAAATATGCTTCACTGCTTTCTCATTATAAAATTCTTTTGAATTTAATCCATTGTTTGCTTTATTTTGGAACATAATTTTTAGTGTTATTTGTTCTTTTTTTTTTCAATTTTTTTAATCTAACCCTTCCAGTGGTAAAATTCCTATTGGCTGAGTGAATTAAAGTTTTAAACTTTTGATTGGTCAATTACAGAATCAGCAGTAAATATATATTTGTTTTTTAATATTGTTCATTTTAATTTCATTTGTAAAAAGCAAATTAATAATTTGTCAGATTAATGAAACAAGTGAGAGTTTTTCAAAAATAAATTTCTATTTATAATTGATAAAAATAATCTATAGCAGAAAACATAAAACAAATGTTTCATAACTTATTAAAAAATGCTGCCTATATCACTGATTTTTTTTTCACTTTTGTAAATAATTTTTATTTTAAAATGCTAACTATTATTTTAAAATAATTATATTTTCAGCATATTTTATAAAAATAATTTATAATATGTAAAAAAAAATACTAAAAAATACTCTAAAACATTCATTTTCATTTTGAAAATCAAAACAAAGAACTTCAACCTGTCAAAATTGTTGACTAGTTCCCCTTTTTGTTAAAAATGAGAAACAACCAATCATTATCTTGGAAAGCCTGTCTTCTCTCATTGTTATAGCTTTAAATTTAAATATTATTTATTTTTTACTTGTAAAATAATTTAAGATGGCATTTTCCTCTTTAAAATGACTGTAAATTCACTACAATAACATAAAAATTAGAAGTTTTAGAGTGAACTAAAGCTGAGAATGAAAATTTTCATTGTATTCAGTTGTCAAAGAGTTAATAATTTAATTCATTTCAATTTATTTTTGTTTTTGTACAATTTAAAGATTATTTGCTATTCACAAAAAAAAACTAATTAAAATTGAAATAGTAAAGCTACAATTAGATATAATATATAGTAAAATATTATGCTGCTGGAAATTCAGACTTTATACTTATTCACAGAGGGCATTGCTAAAATATGACAACATTGAATCAGCTGGTTGAGTTTATACTGTATATTTATTCACAGAGGGTGTTACTGTTTTGAATCAGCTGGTTGAAATTTAGACTTTATATTTATTCACAGAGGGCATTACTGTTTTGAATCAGCTGGTTGAAGTTTAGACTTTATATTTATTCACAGGGGGCATTGCTGAAATAACATAATGTTTGGGAGGGTAATTTGTCATTTTCAGTAAAAGATTTTACATATTAATAATTAAAAATAATGGAAAATTTGATCTTAATTTAAAATTCTGTTTTATCTGCATTTATATAAAGTTATATATTTTCCATTTAATAGAAACTTTGAATTATATTTACAAATGTTGACATATAAACTAAAAATATATTTTTAATGTTTTATAGCTAAATGATTTAATTATTCTTTCTGAGTTGATGTTTCATTTCTTCATTATATTTGAGTACTGAAACTTTTTAAAAAATTTTAATGTGATAAGAATATTTAATAATGTAAATTCTTATGCAGATTATTATATAACAAGCAAAGGTAAAAATGAAATAGTAATGTTATAATTAAATCATGGTGTAAAAACTTGTAAGATGATGGCATCCTACCAATGGCAAAGTTTGTATCATTTCATAATTAGGAAAAATTAAATAAACATTTATCAACCAATAACAATGGTCAGATCATCCGGCTTGGGCTGGATGCTTTCCAAATATTGTAAGATTGCTTATGATCTGAAAAAATTAACAAATATCACATGACTTGTACATAATTTCCAAGTCATGGGCTTGGAAGGTTCATGTGCTAATTGCTACATCATGAGATCATTCATGTCCTAGAATTCTTTGCAATTAAAAAACTATTTGCATTGATTTGCAATAACATATTCAATAAATTTATCATGTATCTGTTCTGTTACAGATATCCTTATCATTATTCCACATTTTTGATGTGACTAAATCAAAGGTAATTCAAGTAGTATTTTAAACAAGAAACTGTAATGGGGGGGGGGGGTAGTGTAAATCTGTATTTAATTATTTAAATACACAATTTAAACATCTGTACAAGCTCATTGGCATTATCTGGAAGGATTCACATACTCTATCAGATTATTAAAATAAATAATAATATAAGATTTTCTTAACCACTTGCTAGGTCATTTAACATAAACTATCTTTGATACT
Organism: Epiperipatus broadwayi; assembly: GCA_028023455.1. NCBI lineage: Eukaryota > Metazoa > Onychophora > Udeonychophora > Euonychophora > Peripatidae > Epiperipatus > Epiperipatus broadwayi. Next base: position 987,223 of record JAQFVV010012536.1, on the reverse strand, counting down.
TTAGTAAAGTAAGATAATTCTACACCCTCATAAAACATAAATGTCCCTAATCTCCACTTATTATGGCCTTTTATTGCTTGCACCATATTATATAATGGTAAGAGTTAAATTAAAAAATTCAAAATAAATAAGCTTAATAAAAATATTAATCAATGTATCATATGTATAATTTTCTTATTTTTAGGCAGCTAATTTTGTGATTTGTAGAAACTAATATTAACAAAATTTATTCCAAAAACATTATATATTTTTTGTCTTCTAATCATTTATTAAATAATTAATTCTAATAACAGTAGAGTTTCTGGGGATATTAAACAAGTAACATTTTGCACTATTATATTTACTTGTTTTTTTTTTAACGCCCGATAGAACTATTTAAATTTTTTTGTAATGTAATTTGCATGTATTAAACAATTATGTTAATACTTTGAAATTTGTATATATAAAAACAATTATGTTATTATTTTGAAAAAGTTATTATCATATGGTGAAATACTATTTTTTAATATTTTACATTTATGCTTGTGTTTATTATAAAAAATATTAAATGGCAAATGTGACCGAAGACAGCTTCCTCCCCAAAACAAAAATAGATGTTTTCCAAACCATTTTTTAGTGTATCCCTCATTACAATTCCATTATATCACAAATACTCATCAAAATAAAATACAGACTATCATATCTCATTATATATTCATTTTGTGAATAACCTTTATTTATCAGTGAGCTAAAGACATTAAACACCTTAATAGCTAAGCTTATTCATGCTAGCAGTTCAATATTTTTCTATTTCACTATTCTCTCACTAGGTAGCGTTTATTTTTTATGGGTTTTAACAATTTGTGGAAAAATTAATAATTATTATGCTATAGAGATTTTTCATATTTTTACAATATTATCAAGCCCCTCCCGCACACACACACCACACACACACCTTGCATGATTGGAGCAGTGATAGGCTCAGGACTCAAGACTCAACTCTGCCTTTTTCAATGCTCAAACTTCTTATGAAATATCAAGTAATAAATCATTAACATATTTTTACTAATGCATTTCTTGTCTCAAACTTCATTATATAGCAAACATCTATCAGCATAAAAAATCAGATCAACCTCTCTCCATATGCATGCCTTTTATAAACGGTATTTACTTTTCCGATGAATTAGAGACATTAAACACTGTTTATAGTTCAAAATTTTCCCATTCAATGAAAGAATTGGTTTCTATCCACATTGGCATAGATATCTATTAATTCTCTACATTTATTAACGTAATAAATATAATATTTGGGATTACTTAAGCATTTAGATAAAAAAATTATAATGATAATATTGTTTACTGAAAATTACAATTATGAAAGTTTTAAACTTTAATGTATATCTATATTATGCATAAATATATGTAACCCTTATAAATATATATATATAATGTTAAATAGATCGTCTAAAGCCTTGTTTCTCAACCTTTTTGCCGCGTGACCCAATAGACTTCATTGAAATAGTTCTGCGACACAAATGCTTATTATATAAATTATAATATAAAATAAAAGAAATATTACATCAGCATGGTACTGTATATGTATATTTTCGGATCAATTTGATAATATTTATAACGAACAAATAATTTGTAAGTTAAAAGTTGATGTTAACGTTAAACGTATTTTTTAATTTAAAAGCTTAACACATTTTGTTAACTACCAAAAAAAAAGTGTTTTCTTTTCAAATAAGGTTTTATTTATACACGAAATACAAGCAAAAATTACAAAAATGAATTATACAGAATTTTATTTAAGTTGCGTACGAAAAATTTAAAAAATAGTCTACTTTGATGTATCAGTTCGATTTATATATTGTTTGAAGTTACTGTAAAAAAAAATTCTTAAAATGTAAAAAGATTTTTGCTGTCAGATATTTATGTTTTTATTTCTTGGTGAATATTCGCGACCCAAAGATTGAGAAACGCTGGTCTAAAGAGTAATGTTTTTCTAATAAATGAGACATACTCTTTTTAGTCACCCGACAATATTGTAATAAGAAAATGGCAGCAATTTTCAAATTGGTTCTTTTTTATATATTAAAAAGTTTGTCCTGAACACCTATAGAAGGAGATGTGAAAATAAACCAATCTAATTATTTATTGTGATTTATTTATTGTTCAGGACATTCTTCTTAATATATAAAAGAGAACCAATTTGAAGGTAACTGCCATCTGTATTGTCGGATGGTTAGAGGGAATGCGACTCATTTATTAGAATAGCATTGCTCTTTAGACGATCTATTTAACGTTATATGTTTTCATTTAATGATTGTCTTCATTTCATATTTATCATTTAAAAGTTTATTACAAACTTTAAAAAAATAATATATATATATATTTGCTTTGTTATATAAAAATCAATGTTAATTAACAATTCATAATAAATAATTAGATTGGTTTGTTTTCGCACCTCCTTTTGTAATTGTTCAGGGCAGTAATCTTATTATAGTATTATCGGATAATTAGAGGGAGTGTATCTCGTTTATTAGAATAGCATTACTCTTTAGACGATCTATTTATATATTTTTTCACTTAGTGATTGTTTTCATTATATATATATATATTACTAAACACTTTTATATATAGGGGATATGAACACAGACTTTCAAGCTGCCTTCAGCCATTTATTCTATCTCATACAACCAGGACTGCATGAAGATTTGCTATCTTAATATAAACGAAACACTCATTATATAAATGTGTGAAAGATGGTGATCTGAACCAACTGATGAGTGGTGGTTCAGCATGAAATGCATGTATTGGTGATCATTTGATCATGCATATTGGCTGTATGAGATAGAATGGATGGCGGAAGGTAGCTTGAAAATCTGTGTTCAAATCCCCTATATTAAATCAGGACTCCAGGTGTATAAAATATACTTGTATTTAAATCGTTAAACACTTTTATATTAATATGTTAATTACAATTTACCATCTGGACATATATATATTAAGTTTTTTTTTGGACATTATAATAATACTATTATTGTCATGCAGCCTATTTTAAAATGTTTGCAATTCTATTAGAAAACATTTAAGCAGTATATTAAGTTTTATTATAACACTTTTAAAAATATTTATGTTTTTTTTTTAAATATATATTTAACGCATTGATATACAGATAAACTTCCATTAATCCGGAAAACTGGATTCAAAGTTCAGTTTGTATTCAGAAAATTTTTGAAAAAGGACACAATCATTTAAATACAAACATGCAGTTATGTCTATTAAAAATTAAATTAAATGTAATTTTAATTTAATTTAAACGTAACTTTCTAGCAAATACGTTTTCAAAAAATAATTTAATAAAAATAAAATAAATATGAATTAATGTATTGTTATTAAAATTTCATTATTTTCTGTATAAATTGTTAAATAATAAGAGAAATATTTAAGAAGTTTAATTTATAATATTAATAAGTAGTTGCATTGCGTTAAAAAATAACTAAGTAAAAATACATTTAAATTTAATAAACGGTAAAAAATTCACAATAAAATCTTAAACTAATTTCTCCCCTTTTTACTTCTCAAAAACAGATGATAGTTAAAATTGACTGCTCTATAAAAATTCTATTTTGTTCAAATTTTGATAAACATTTAATGTAGAAATTTGAAAATTTTGTTATACATTTTCACATAACTAACTGATGCGAACAATTCCTTTTTTAAAAAGAGATGTATTGAGAGAATCTATTTCTACATCAAATCGGAGTTATGTAATCTTGTGGGAAGATAAGAACTCACCTTTTTTTTTTTTTTTTGAAAATGAATATGGAATAAATGAATAAAATAAAAAAATTTGATGTAATGATATGGAGATGAGAAACATAGAGTGCTATCGCTGGAAGCTTACATACTTTTCAATTGTCTTGCGAGTGATATATGTTGAGCCTAATTCATTTAACATTTATTAAAAAAAGTATGTTTTTAGTTATTTATTAATAAAAACAACTGTTTTACTAAGTTTTCTTATGAAAATTTTATATTACTATAAAATTGAATTGCATACTTTTACAAAGGAAATGAAAAGACGAAGGCAATAACTCATTACGTTTGCAAATTGTCAGCTGAGAGTGCTGGAGTAATTTTTTAATTTTATTTCATTTTTAACTGGCAAATTTAATGTTAACTTGGCTTAAATTTAACTAAGTTTTCAGGCATAATGTTTAGATATGTTTCAGTTATATCATTAATCCATTAACATTGAATATGCAAAAGAAAAGGAAATTGTTTCTTATTAATATACTCAACCTGTTAATTGATAAATAATGAGATACACACATACGCATGTTTTTTTTTTTTTTTTGAAAAGAGATTTTTTTTTTACATTTTTTTTTATTTTTAAAATAACCAATCTGCTAAACACTTTGCTTTATATTGTAATATTTAAATACAAGTATATTATATATACTGTTTCGAAAAAAAAGAAATAAAAAAAGAAAGTATATTATACATACTTTTAAACTAGATGTAATTAGATGGAATTTGAATCTAGACTTTCAAGCCCCTTTAGTCATTCATTCCGTCTCGTGCACATGCAAAAAAGATAAATGACCCCCAATTTACTTATATTGCTAAAAAAAAAAAAAAAGAGTTTAACAAAAATAATATTTAAAGGATACTTACCTTTCGGTTCTTTTATTTAATTGATTGTTTATTAATAATACTCAATACATTTAACAAGTTATCATATAATACTCCATTTAGATTTTAAAGGATTATGACTGTAGAATATTTTTAGTCAGATATTAATAAAAACTAATACGAACAAATACAATAGAGGATAGTAAACTGTCTTATTTATATTTGTCACAGAGTTTGTTTGGACCAAATAAAGCATACATATGGAGTGGTAACTATTTATACTTCTCTTTTATTAAAAAGTTTACTCTTATCCATACTAGTTTTATTTTTATTAATAAAATTATTTAAAATAGTTTCTAATTAAAAACGCTTAAATTATTAAATATTACATATTTTATATAAATATTTTAAAGCATTTAACGTTTGTTTTACTTGGATAGTACGAAATGAGATGGATATTTGACACTGGTATTACTTAAAGATGGCGTATTGCATGTAAGAATTTAAATTTCTAAAACTATTTTATAAATTCAAGATGTTTAAAATTATGTTGCCATAACTACTACATTAAAACAATTTATTTTAATTATCATTATAGTTCAATAAAGTTTGTTTTAATCAGATTGTTAATGTCTATCTATCTCCATTAATAATATAGCCATAATACGTATATACATTGCTTTCCTTTTAACGTTTTCAAAGGATGTACAATTTGAATTGTGATTTACCGCTAAGCATTTTAAGATAGCTCTTCTAGTAACAATAATATTAACGGATATGGGCCGAATAATTTATAGATATTTTAAATTGATTATTTAATATATACTGTTTCTATAAATTATTCGACTCATATAATCTTTATATAAATGTAGTTAGTTATTTACAAGCATTTGCTTTTTTATTTTAGTAAATTCGCTTTGTCTTGTAAAAATAAATAAATCATATATTTTCATTCTATCCATGTCATGTCAGTAAAAGGTTTCAAACTATGTGCTTAAGATTTATGGTATATTTACTTATTTAACATCTAAAAATGTAATATTTATTAATTAATATCATTATTGGGCGCATTCATTTTATGGTAATTTAGAATATTAGACAGAATATATAGGGGAAAAACGCAAAACAACCTCTAAATAGCCTACTGTGGGACATAGATTTTTGTTAACAAGTCTCCATAGAAAAATAGTAATGGAGAAAAAAATATCATGTTTTCAGATTGCTAGCATTTGCCTCTAAAGTTAAATAATTAGTTAAACTGTCTGTGAGCTATACAAATATATAAACATGTTGAAATGTTTAATTGCTTTCTTAGATATATTAATCTATGATCTCTATCGATCTGCACTTGTAAATACTGCGTTATGAACATCTCTTGTATTCTGGTTTCTAACTATAATGTGTATATTGGCAATACGGTATAGAGAGTTTTGCCTGTTTTAACTATAAGTGTTTCCCAACCTGTGGTACGCGTACCGTGGTACACGAAAAACAATCAATAATGGCGGACATAAAAAAAAAATTAAATCATAAAAATATCATAGAAACGTTTTTTTACTATAATACATAAAAATTATTTTAATTAATAATATTATACAGTAAAGTTGTTAATATGTACAGTAGATAACGATCTTTAATGTTAGGATAAAATTGAAAGTATGATTAAGAAATAAGATTTTTGGAAACAGTAATATGAAAACAATCAACTGGAAGTATTCGAAACTGTACATATTTTTTTTGTTTGAAAATAAGGTTAGTCTGTCTCAAGATATACTAGAAAATATAATAGCACATTTAACAGGATTAAAATTGTCTTTCATGGAATATTTTCCAAAACCCGAAAACACAAATGATAATTGGATTTCAAACCCCTTCTATGCAGAAAATTTAGAAAAAGCTACATCATTATCAATAAAGGATAAAGAAAATTTAATAGAATTATCATGTGACAGAACTTTACAAGTAGAATTCAAACGACACAATCTAATTAATTTTTGGTTAAACATTAAAGAATATGAACAACTTTCTGAGAAAGCTCTTAAATTATTATTACCGTTTACTAGTACGGAATTAGTAGGAAGAGCTTTTTCTTCATATATTTTTAAAAAAAATAAGTATCGAAACAGATTGAACGCAGCTGTAGACTTAAGGGTATACCTCGCATCTTTTGAACCAAATTTCAAAAAATTATGTTGTTCGAAACAAGCACAAAAATCTCATTAAATTTATTTTATAAACATATTTGATTATGATAAGAAAATATATTAATTGGTTTTTTATAATTTTGTGTTTTTATTAAAACCATTTATTAGTAAACGAAATATGATAAAATAGTAGATAAATAATGAGTCGGATCAAGGCAGATCAATCTAAATTATTTAATTTGAAAGAAAGTATCAGAAAAGGATCATACCCAGAAATTAGACTCTCATTAATTCTTGATTATCTATTGTGGATTACTAGATGTAAGCTAGTACTTAATCATCAAAATTTTAATCCTATTAACTTCATGCTGAACAATATAAAGAAAACAAGAACAAGAGATAGCCTGATAACCCCTGAGGTTATTTTTACCATGACTTGGGACATGCTGGATTTATCCTCTCCATGGCCCAACCAATAGTAAGATGATCCGAAAAAGAGAAAACAGACTCAAATTCGGGAAAACCAAATGAAGGAATGAGAAAACACTTTGAACAAAATATGTATCAAATAACCTTTAATGTAATAATATAATCTTTAATAAATTATTTTGGAAAAAATATGAAACTTTGAACAAACACAAACATATAAATATGTTACAATGAGTTTATAACCTGTATATTTATACTTTACGTTTGTCCAGTATAATAATAAATCGTGCTTTCACACTTCCAACGTAAAGCTATAACAACAAATTAAAAACTAAATTGAATGGCTAAGCGCTTTCAAGAAGATGTACTTCTCATATTCATAGCCAGTTCAATTTGTTGTTATAGCTTTACGTTGGCAGTGTGAAAGCACGATTTAATATTATTATAATGAGTTTATAATTTCAGTGAGTTTATAATCTGGCGTGACTTTTAGGTGTGTTTCAATGTAATTTGTCTCATTATGAGATGTGAATACATATATGGTCACCCTATAATATTTATAATGCAAATAAAATAACACACTCGCAATAACAAATTTCACGAAATACAATCATTTTTACGAAGTGGTATAATTTAGCATGATGTACTACCAAGTGGTAAGCAAGCCAAAAAAGGCTGGGAAACGCTGAACTATAATATAATAATCTATTAAGATCCATGGATTTGAGGAGGATACATCCTTGTTCTTTTATAATAATTTTTCTGTCTAAATAAAGTGTTTATGATAATCAATCCTATGTTGTGCAAAAATTCAATAACAACAGTTTATTTGGATTTATAACATCAGTACTGTTATTTTCAACAACTTTTGCCAAAATCTACCAGGCACATCAACATGTGCGTTTAAGTCTCCAGGTAGAAAATTATCACTTTTTTAATGGTATTGTTGTAAATAATGGTATCCAGCATAAAATAAAACTTTCTTTCTTTTAGTTCTCTGAATCTAATATTGGAACACACACTGTTCATGCTGTAATTAAACCAGCAATGGTACCATACTGCAAGACAAGTTTTAAGACCATTAATCTTTTATTAATGCAAGGGGAATTTTTTTTAAAAAAGATAATCGATGTGAGTTTGCAGCAAATCCAACATCATATATTCTTCTTTCATTGACTGATCTTTCCTTCCAAGAGAAAATCCAATCGTCCACTTATTCTATTAAATTTACTTTCTTTAGGGAAAAATGCCTCGAAAACCGCCATATTGATCTTTAATCTTGTCAGCATTTTATCACCAATGACACAATTACTCTAGTCTGTAAGAGATTTTTTATCAAGTAATCTAAGGCTTGAATGTCCTAGAACTTCACTGAGGAAGCCAGTAGCAGAAACCGGTCTAGAGTTGGAGATATTCTTCAAAGCTTGTTAAGAGTTTATTTGTGAGCTATATATATAAAGTTCACATATTTCATGTACCTATAATTATGGGGAAAATAGCTTCATAACATTTACAACTAACATCACTGCTTTCTGCTTTATTACTACTGCTGCTAATATTATTATTTCTATTGCAATAATAAGTAATCAGCAAGTTATGACAACCTAGTCAGACTGTGAAACAACCATTTTTAGATCATATTTTCTAGATCCCTTCTACGTCCATGATAGTCAAAGGAATTTCTTATTAGGGCTTCCTAATGCAATCTTTGCCAGTTGAAACTTCTGTCTCAAACCCAGTTCCAAACTAACTCATTAGTAATTGAACTGTCTTGAGTAAAGTAGATCACAAGAATTGACAGTTTATTAAGACTATTTCTGCCATTGTTTTTTAATTGTCAATGGCTTGAGCTAAGAAAAAAAGAAAAATTAAAAAAGGGGGAACAAAAATTCTGCATGTGGTTATAAAAATGAAAATATGATTGCACAAGTACATAACCCCAATGTCATAGTTAGTAGAGGGGCATGATCACCAATATGGCAAGAAGTTCATTTCATCTGGATTCTATACTAAAGTGACTGAAGAAGGAAAATAAAGTAAAGATTGTTTGTATTGAAATAATCTCTAGCCCCTGATGATCCAATATTCTATTTACAAGACAGCAAGAGGTAGTTTTGGTGGGACACTGCTTAATTAATATTCACCGCACCCGATTTTTTGTCATTGAATGGAAATAATCTCTAGATTTTGATGACCGTATAAAGCAGCAGGGGATACTTTTGATGTGACACTATTTATTTGATATTCGCAGCACCCGACTTTCAATCAAATATCATTACGTGGATAAATTTGAACGCAATATATAATAATGAGCTACAAATTTGCTTATTCCAATTTATTCAAATTTTAATTTCTCATCATTTATTTGCTTTGAATCAATAAGAGTATTTATTATTCTAAAAATCTATTTTTACTTTATTTTTTTAAGTTATAATTTAGTAAAGCATCGCACAAAAAATAAATATATATTTAAAAAATGTTTCTATTATGTATGATTCTTAACTTATCAATTATATTCTTAATTTATCTATCGATTTTTTTAAGTTCACTCCCTTCTATATATCTCAACTGACTTTTCTCAAAGTTAATCCATTAACAGCGATTGAAACACTTTTATTTTAAAATTTCCTTAAACATTTCCTTAAACATCGGAACAATCAATTTATTTATATATCAATTTCAAAATATTTCCGTAGTTTACTAATCAAATAAAAATCAACTTTTTAAAAATTGTTATTTTATAAAAGCTTTATTCAATATCTTCTACGATTTATGTAATAGTTATATTTTTATATAAATCGACTATCAACATTTTTAAAACAATTTACAATATAGGTATTATTTTTTTAAAAAAGTCTGAAAGTGTTGCTGTTGAGAAAACAAGTTTACGTTTCATGTTAATAAAAAAAAACAATGGTTTTATTATTAATAAAATTATGCATTTATTATTATTATTATTTTTTTTTTTCATGTGTCATAGCATCGGCCGGGAAGCGAACCCGCTAACCCGGGACAACTGCTTGTAAAGCGGCTGTGCTGACCTCTCGACCACCAATGCTTGACCATTTATTATTAATTGAGTTAAGAAAATGCAGTTTACATTCAATGTAGAGAAAAATTCCTTTGACCACTTTGTAAAATTCGTTTACGTTTATTGAGAATTTTATTCTACGATATTTAATTTTAAAAAAAAATTAAATATTTTAAATTTTAATTTTAATAACTAAATGAGAAAGATGTCATTGTGTTACAATTGTTTATTTTACAGCTATATCAATACATTTTAAAATAAAACAATTTTTAAAAAAAAAAGACTTTGCAAAATTAAAACGATATTTAATAAAAATGACTCATGTAATTTATATATAACCACGAAACATTACATGATCGCCATTCTTTATGCTTACACAAGCTGTTTACACAGACAATAGATCCAACAAAGTTTGTGCATAAAATTCCTATCTAGTGTCCACTCATCCAATATCCCCAGACTATTTTCTAGCTTGTGTTTGGATAGTTGCATTAGATCCTAAGATCTAGGTGAAGTGCTCTCAGATGTAAGACTTCTCACTGATGAAAGCCACAAGCTAGAAACTAGTCTGGGTATATTGGATGAGTAGGCACTAGATAGACATTTTCATTGATTACTCTGGCTTGCAGTGAGTGGCTACTGTATGGAGAGTTTAGTCTCTGCGTAATTTATATATATATGTTTGTTTGTGTAAAAGTTTTTATGGGATAAGGGTTAGTACAACTTGCATGATCTATGGGTTGAATCTGGCGGAAATTTATTTAGATTTTAGGATTATTTTTTACAGGTAGTAGTATATAGATGATTTAATCCTTCCTCAAATAATAATATATATATATATATTATTAGCAAAAGAATAAACAAGCAAAAAAAAAAAACACCATGGAAAATCTTTATTATTTCTTACACACACACACACATAACACTCTCTTTCATTCTTATATATATATGGAATAAAATTATTGTATATATACCACACTGTGAATTAAATGCAACTAAATAGGTATGAGTCATCAGTGGTAAAGTAATCAGAAACAAGAGTCAAAACATCTAGGTCATCCTATCTACAGATAGTGATCGATGGACGGCCACAGAATGTTTTATTTTAAATATGTATCTGAACATATTTGGTAATAGAAGGATAATAGAAACATAACTGTGTTTAAATGAAAGTGGAAATTTTAATTGTGATGATTGATGAATGATCATCGATTTTATGAAAATAAATAAAATCTTTTTAATTTGACATTGTTTTTAAAATGTGAATGAAGAATTATTAATATTTCATAAATAGATAAAGTTAAGCATTAAGCGTTTAAATTTTTTTACTACATGGGCAAAAGTGTATGCATATATATATGAATGATACAGTCCAGCCATTTTTTTTAGTTGTTTGGATAAATGTGAATAGGTGAATATATATATATGCTCTCTCAATTTATTGTTAATAAACTATATTTTTAAATTTATTTACACTATAATCATAATTTATGTACACCTTCATATATATATATCCTTTACCTATGTGATTAATTCGGACTTTATGTTCAACTCACAGGAAGAGCTATGAAATATTGTATCAGTTCAGATGCCTTTTTAAAATAAAGCTAGCCTGACCTATAACCCCCCCCCCCACACACACACACTAATATATTAAAAATAAATAAATAATATAAGACAAAATATCCAGATTAGAATCAATTTACTCTTTTAACTCCCGGCTCCTTATATCTTTCATTCTTATTTATAAGCAGATATATATATTGTAATGGAATGGGCTATTGCCTGGTATGAAAATAGGTTAGCTAGATTCCTATTTATAAACAGGAAGATATATATATATTGTAATGGAACTGGTTATAACTTGGTATGAAAATAGGTTAGCTAGATTACCATAATGAATAAGAGAGTCTATCCTTGATCCTTGTACTTATATATACCATATGCACTTTAATTTCATTCTTAGGAGAGAAGTAGTTAAGAATCAACTACATGTTAAATATATGAACAAAAACCATTTATATACAATATAAATGATTTTTGTTCATATCTTTACTTTAATATGTATACAAAGGTGAACATAAGTGTTTATACATAACAAACGGAGAAATATTTTTGCCATTAGTGTACGTAAAATAAAATATAGGTTATGATGAGTGCTTGCTTGCATACAAATCTGATCATTATCATAGGGGGAAGGTAAGATTTTACATAATATGTATTTAATCCAAACATTTGTACAATTACACCATATATATTTTTCTGTATTTGTTTATACTAATTGTTGTGTTAAATGTTTTTGGTATACTTAACTAATTGTTTCTGTCATAAATGGTCTTACTTGTCTGTATCATAACTACAAAATATAATAGGGGGATCTCATATTACAACCATGAGAGATAAAAATTTAATATATCAAGTTAATTAAAATAAAATGAAATATGATTTCTAAATAAGAATATAGTAATCAAAGATGATTGAGATAATCATAAACAAAATATAAATTTAATTGATGTTAATATGGACATCAATTAGCTATTCATTGAGGGGAATAAGGATTTGGAATAATCATTGGAATCAATTATAAACAAAGAGTAACCATAGATGTGGAATTAAAGGTTTTATAATTTCTTATAAATTTTCTTTGTTAAAAATATGAATCATTGTAAATATAGTTGTTAAATATATTCAAATGTTAAATTAAAAACTCTTGTAGTAGTTTTCTAAATTCATTTTTCAATTGGTCATACCTTCTTGCATATTTATACATATTTTTACCTATTTACATATAACTTCATATTCACACCTATCATTAAACACCTACACTTGTTTACATCTATCTGTATTTTAAGTGATACTAATATACTTTGAACTAGATGATTATGCAGATTCTCCATGAGTTTGAAACCTGGAAATAATGAAAATGAAAGATGGCATGGTTAAGGTGACTTTAGGTATATATTTAATTGATTCTTACCCTCTCCTCTTCTAAGAATGAAATGAAAGTGCATGTGGTGTATATAGGTACAACAATCAAAAATATACTTTTATTCATTATGGTAACCTAGCTAACCTATTTTGATACCAGGTAATAGCCCATTCCTTTACAATATATATAGCAATAATTAAAACAAGTTATAAATTTTGTAACTTGCTTTTAAGCTTGCATTCTATGATCACTAGATGGAGCTTTACCAATAGCTCTAAACAAGCTTTGTTTACATAAGTGCCAAAAGATAGAATTCAAAATAGAGATTTTTAATTCTATCTCTTTTGGCACTTATGTAAACAAAGCTTGTTTAGAGCTATTGGTAAAGCTCCATCTATTGATCATATATATATATGTTATAAAAAAGAATGTATTTTTTGTTTAAATTGATTTGTAATAATAAATAAACATCCCTAGATTTATTACATTACATCTGGAATAGATCTGGAATAGCATTCATAGAAAAAAGTTTTGAGAGATACCAGTTTTTTTCTTTTAATTTTGGTATATAGAAAGAAAGCCTTGGGAGAAAGCTTTTTTGCTTTAAGAAAGTTATAACATCATCATAATTAATAACTTTTGAACAATTCCGTAGCAAAAACTCAGTTTAACAGCATTTCATAAAGTTAAGCTGATTAAAAGTTCAGAGCTAATTTGTGAATTATTAACACAGCTAATAAGAAAAACCATAAAATAGCTGAAAATCACATTATAACAAGGTGAAAACCAAATATAATTAGTGCACAACAATTAAACCCAGAATTATGTAGTTTCCTGAAGATTCAAATTTTAAAAGTGTTTCATTTTAACATGCAACTACTAATGAGGATCAGAAGTGGCATTACCTGTCACTTTTCATATGATTTCTGTCAGCTTATGCATGAAGAATGCATAAGTTAGTCATATCATCATTCTATCCAGATAATAGATCAAGTGAAATATATCAAATAAAGGCATAAACTTTAAAAACTGTCTGACAGATCAATTTTTAAAGAGTTCTGATGCTATCATTAGATAATTTTTTCTTTAAAATAAAAGACTTTTACCAAAAAATAGTAATAACAATATTTATAGCAAATATTAATATTGATCTTAATATTCTTTAATAATTTAAACATTTTGTTTTCCCTTTAAAAAGTTTTTTTTTTCTTAACGTTTTTTTTCTGAATGCTAAAGCAAATAGAATTTACAATTAATTTCTCATTCAATTATTAGTAGTTAATATTTATTATACCTTTGATATATCTCTTCACTGATTGGGTGATATTTTGCCAGTCTTTACTCATATTATTATAGTTAAATAATAATAATTATAAGATTGTTTTATATTACAAGTAGCTTATAAATTAAATTCTGTCTAAATGAATTTTCTTCAATATGAATACATATATACTCACCTAATATATATATATATATATAATTATTCAAAACAATACAATAATTAATACAGTAACAATATTTTAAACAAATATATACCAATTTAATAGAAGTACTTTCAACTATCTATGTAGTCGTTGTCAACTAGACTCAAATTGTATTAGAAAAAACCGTTACAAATGTAAACAAAAGCAATACATCATACATCAATTTTCCCACAATTCATTAATTAATTAATAGATAGTTGAAAGTACTTCTATTAAATTGGTATATATTTGTTTAAAATATTGTTACTGTATTAATTATTGTATTGTTTTGAATAGTTATATATATTTTATTATAATTGGAATACAGACATTGATTAATAATTTATATATATATATATATATATATATATATATATATATATCAAAATACAGTACAATTTATATAAATTATATTCTTTTAGAAGTACTTTCGACTATATACTTTGTAGTCTTTATCAAATATATAACGTTATATGTTTGATAAAGACTACAAAGTATATAGTCGAAAGTACTTCTAAAAGAATATAATTTATATAAATTGTACTGTATTTTGATATATATATTGATTTGTATATTACATATATTGTGAAACGAATACAGATATCAAACTTTATTTATTATATATATATATATATTGTGCATTGGATTCATCACAAAGTATCATATAAAGATATAAAGTGGGTATATATTGTATATAAATTTTGTTTTATTACATTTATATTATTTTAAGTCTGATTTCTTATTTCTCTGTCTTATTCCAAACTTAGATAAATATAGCTTCATGCACACACATACCCTATGATGCACTGCCATGTTTTTCTTTTGAACTAGTAGTGGGTAAATGGAGAGGCTAACATCTAAGAAGCTATGAGAGATTTGAACCTGGTCTATGCTTCTCATTTTAGAGATGGTATTCTAATCTGCATTATGGTAGATATGTTTTAAATAAATAAATAGCATCTACAGTAATACGGGATAGACTCTTTCCATTCTTGGACATGATTGATAGGAATGATGGTCAGAAAATATGGCTGGATTTTTGGACCATCATTAGTTAGGATATTAAGTTTTAAAAAAATCTGTTATTTTCATAATGCTCAATAACTCTAGTTTAAACTCTCATATATATTCTTTTAAAGAATTGTATATATATATATAATCTTGTAAATGAATATTAATAAATATCATTACACACACACACACACACACACATATATATATATATAAAGAGGAGTAATACCACAGGCCCATTTCATTTGGTGTTTGTGTTAGGCAAGATGTGATAACTATTTGATTTGGTGCTCTCCAGATATATATATATAATACAAAATCATAAAACAATACAATACTAGATAAAAATTCAAACTTTACCAAAATCCTTACACAACCATGGTTTCATCTACTAAAAAAATAGACTTTCTCACGTGAAAAATCAAACAAAATAAGCAACATATATATATACAAAACAAACCTTCCCATACCTCATTTTAAAAACCAACTTCCTTTTATATCAAAGGATGTCTTCATAAGATTGATAGCGTCAGATTCAAGAAGTTTTATTATTCTTGAATCTGAGGAAAGTTGGTTTTTGAAATGAATTATGGGAAAGTTTGTTTGTTTTATATATATATATGTTGCGTCTTTAGTTTGATTTTCACTTGAGAAGGTCTATTTGTTTAGTAAATGAAACCATGGTCATGTAAGGATTTTAATAAAGTTTGGATTTTTATTTGGTGTTGTATTGTTTTATGGTTTTGTATTTTATTTATTACTAGTATAGTGTTAGGCAGTTTTGAATATATTCATTTAGTGTCAAAACTTATATATATATATAATACAAAAATAATAATTAGGTTTTAGTTAAAGTAAATGAAATAAAAAAATATTGATGATGTTAAGAGAGTAAAAGATAGGGAAAGGTAGGCAAAAGAGTAAATAATTGACAGATTAATTAAAAAAATGATGACGGAAGAGACACTAAATTTCAGGATGCTACAGTGTAGAACAGTGTACTAATTTAGAATAAATACTCAAAGGTTTTCCAAGTTTCAAACCTTGAATTCCATTAATAATGTAGAATGTTTTCTAAAAAATAAACTTACTGATGAAGACTTCACAAGAGTTTCTTAAGCAGTAAGAAAATCATATTCTACATTACATAGAAAAATAAAAGAAATGTAAAAAAAACTTGCAAACCTATATGGACATTGCAAAAGTTGTAATGTTACCAAGCAGGGTACAGGCTTCATCTGTTAAAAATCTTAGTTCTAGACATAAAACAGATGCTGAAATTTCTGTTTCAATAAAGGTTTAAAAATTTCCACCACACTTTAATATCTCTTTATTAGATATAATGGCAGCCACTGAGGAAGTCACTCAAAAATTACCTTTAGAAGAAGCAGCAGAATAATAATGGAGAATAAAAAGAACACTAGAAAAGCAACAAAAATTGAAGTCAAACATATCCTATGGTGAGAGGAAAGCAATTAAACTCTTGAAGTAGATAAATCTATAATCATTCTCTCTTCTGATAAATACAATCAACAATTGTAATGGATACAACTGATTATGACAACATATATGAACTTCCCATAGTGGGCGAATACAGAAATATGGCAAAAAATCTGATACCCTGTACAAAAACAAAGTTACAAGCATTACTCACAAAGCATTGCAGGTACATCAGTGATTCAGAAAAAAGTAAACTAACATCATATTTCAGAAGAATTCCTCATCTTTATGGTCTATCTAAAATCCATAAGGATCATGTTTTATTAAGCTGCCATTAGTTCTAGATATTCCCTTTGCCAAAATATATCAAGATTTTTTCTCAAAGTTCTTAGTCCTTTGGCATAAAAGATCCAATCCTTTTTTGTCAGGGAATCTAGACACTTTTGAGAATGAATCATGAACATGAAAATTGAAAGACCTCATATACTAGCAATCTTTGATGTGGAATGTTTATTCACAAATGTGTCATGTGAATAAATACTGTCTATTGTAAGAAAAAGATTAAATAGTGACAATAGCTTACAAACCAGAACAACTCTTCCTATTGATAGTATAATGGAACTATTAACATTTTGCCTAAAAACAGCTTAATTTCAATACAACATAAAATTATTCAAACAACATCAAGGAATGGTTTGGAATCACTATTGTCACCCATTATCAGCAATATTTACATGGAAGAAATTGAAACCACAGCCTTAAAGATTAGCTTGTATTTGTTTGGCTTTGCTATGTTGATGATACATTTGTTGTATGGCCACATGGTGGACCACTACAACAAATTTCTTGAAGCACATCAACAACATATTCCCTTCAATTAAATTCACAATAGAGTCAGTTCAAGAATAAAAATTGACATTCTTAGATGTTTTTGTAACAAGACTCCCTCATGGAAAAATCAAATGCTAGTTTACAGAAAAGTCACACATACTGTAAAATAATTAACATATATATCCAATTACACCAGAAACATAAAACCTGGAGTTATACTATCACTATGGAACAGAGTCAATGAAATTTGTTCAGAAACCAATAGTTTAAAAAAAAAGAAAAGATCTATATTGTAAGATGTGGTTTTACACACCACCAAAAACATTAAAAGCACTCTTACCTAATTCAAACCCAAGATCCACAATAACAACATTCTCTACACAAAATAGAAAGCAAGCTGCAGGTATAATGAGAATGCAGATCAAATAAAGCTTATTACCAAAAGATTAATTAGTCACAAGCACTGTAATTAAAAAACAATTGTTTCCATAATTAAACATTTAATTTTTTTTTATAATTAAACATTTAACAAATGCATGATAAATATGCTATCTAATCTAAATTATTAAACTTAGACACTAATACTTACCTTTCTTAAAAATTTCTTGTCAATTGTTGCTTAATTCACACACATTACAACAATACAAGGAAAGATGATCAAATTTAGATACAAGCAAGAAAATAAAATAAAAAATACTTAAAGAAAATTTTTTTATTATTATTAATCTAACTATAACAAATGATGTAAATAATTAATCAAATGCATGAACATACTGTTTGAAAACAACAAATTCATATCCAAGTAGAACAATCTCGTTTTGGTGATTAGCCAAAGATTTAAAGAAACGACCTTCTTCAAAAACTCTCATCGGCTAACCAAGATCCGAAATTTTGGAGCAGAAAAATTGAACTTGCAGTTTGAACAGAAGAATTTGCCACCATCCAAGTAAATGTATTAAAGAGAAATATCTCACAGGATATGGATTAAAGCTGCATTAAAAACATATGACTTTAAACCCAAACAATTAAGTATTTCTAAATTAAAAATCTCAAAAACAGCTTTACACTATTCAATATTTCAAGAGCATTTCCAAGTTTAAGCCAGAGAGTAGATCAACTCTAACTTGAGATTACCAACAGCAAATATCTTGTTTTTCAATTCACTCAAGAACTTTTATTAACTACATTTGTAGAAACAGATACAACCATCCATTGCTAAGTATCAAGTTACATCATGGGGAAAAAGTCATCACCCATGGAGCTGTAACTGCCAAAACCAAATTTAATTTGACATCTATTCATCTATGTTGTGAACAACATCAACTTTACTATTTTGATGTGAAGATGCAAGCTCAGCATATCAAAGCAGCCCCATATAAAGAGAGAAACTCTGATGACAATTAAATGCATCCTAGAACCTTCAAACCCCATCAACTGAAATACGAACTGAATCAAAGGACATTTATAATTTTTAGGACATTTTAATTTCATGGAATCTTAATTGATCATTAGGTTGATGTCATATTTTTATTTTGTGTATCAATATTTTTGTTTATTTTTTTTTCTTTACTATAGATTGAAAGGGGATGTAACTCTTGGTAGGTTAGAAATGGGATAAGTAGTATTAGCTTTATTTTAAATTGAAATAAAATATAGTCAAACAGCATCAACTTGCTTGGGGATAAATTTAAGCAGCACCTGGGAAAGGTAAGATTTTATCCTATTATACATTAAATACCAACACCAACACTTGTAATGTGTAGTGACACTGTTATTTCTGTGTTATTACTAATCTGTTCATCATTTATTTATTTGTTTTTGGTATATGATTAATAATTTCTAGTATGAATGATCTTTCCTTTCTTTGTAGAGACAAACTACAATAGAAGGGGGGATCACATACCACCACCATGTCATTGATATGAACTCATCAATAAACTTATTGAAGATAAGGAATTACAATTTTGATAAAGTCTAAATTAGCAAGCAAGTGTAAACATAAATAACAACGTTATAATTTAATTTTTTTTGTGTGTTAATATTGATGTTAAATGAGCATTATTTGAAGAAAGCAGGTAAAGGATTAATGACATCAACCGTAATAATCAAAGAATGTTTATATATATCCAAACCAGTTATTTATTTCTGTTATAACCTCATTACCTAAAATATATTAATTGTAAATCTATGTGCTTTGCGAACAGACAATGAAGTTTTAAATTTAATTGTATATTAAGCTAAGCGCTTTCGGGAGATAAGTACTCCCATATTCATAGCTAGACATGTAATGAGAAAATATGTATAATGCATACGATATGCAAATATATGTAAATTTGTATGCATCATTTACAACATCCATTTTCTTGTTATGAACAAGCAAGTTTCTTTTCTGTTAATTGCTGCAGAATCACTTGCTATGTAGCAAGCTTCTTTAATCTTGCGTTTTACATTGTTTCTCTCCGTACAAACAATACTCACAGCTGATGGTTGAAAAACATGGTCTAGCTATGAATATGGGAGTATTTATCTCCTGAAAGTGCTTAGCTTAATATACAATTTAACTTAAAGCTTCATTGTCTGTGAGCAAAGCACTTATAGATTTATATACCTCATTGAAGTAAAACCTTATTTATTAATTGTAAATAAATTTGTTAAATACAGTATATGATTTTAAATTAAAGACTATCAGTTGTGCTTTTTCTATATTCAGTTAATTCGTCACATACTCGCACATTATAATGATATTGATATATTCTGAAATAGAATTTTATGCATATTCTCCCTAAGTTCAAATTCCAGAATTAACGGAAGGTAAAGTTGGTGAAAAGAGATGAATATACAGGTAAATCTTTGGCATATGTTTGTGTGTTAATACATCATCTCTTATGAATCAAATCGGAGTGGATATGAGTCTATATATTTGGAAATCCTATATATGCTTTTTCAACCACTCTGATGGCTTATCAAGTCTACTGTTACGTAAGGTCAGGACCCACATAATATTCTTACTCCAAGATATATCAATATCACTATCTATAATGTCGAGTCTACGACAAACTGAGAAAATGAACATAGAAAAAACACAAACGACAGTCTTTAATTTAAAATCATATATTTAACAAATTTATTCACACTTAACATAATTTCAACTAGGTTATAACAAAAATAAATAATTTTTTAGTTAGTATTGATATTGGATAATTATTTTTTAAAGGGAAACAGGGATTGGATTAATGATATTAATCATAATAATCAAAGAATATTCATCGATATCTAAACACATTATTTATTTTTGTTATAACCTCGTTGCCTTAATTAGGTCACTTTGTAAATAAATTTGCTAAATATATGATTTTAAACTAAAGACAATCGTTTGTGTTTTTTCTATGTTTAGTTCTCAATTTGTCACAGACGCACACATTATGATATACTCTGGAGTAGAATATTCTGCATATTTTCGGTATTAATGGAAGTTAAAGATGGAGAAAAGAAATGAGTATACAGGTGGATTTTTTAACATATGTTTATGTTAATATATCATCTCCTAGAAATGAGATCGAAGTGGACATGAGTCTTTATATTTAGAAATTATAGGTACTCTTTCTCATTCACTCTGATGACCTATCAAGTCATAAAGGTCAGGACCCGTACTGTTACAATATAAAACAAACTTTAATAAAAAATTGTTATCCATCAGCTGTTATAAAGAAAACCTTAAATGGACAACAAAAAAAAACATCAAAAGAAAAACCAATTATTTGAACTGTAGTGTATCCATACATACCAAAAGTAGCAAACAATTAAAGAAAAAATTGCAATCAGTCTAACATCAGAATAGATTTCCAGAGCCATACCACCCTATGAGGAATTCTAACATCTACAAAGCCTAAACTTGAAATGATGAAAAGAAAAAAATTCATCTATGAAATAGCATGTGAATGTGGAAAAACATATACTGGTGAAACCAGTCACCCCATTGAAAAGGGTTTGCAGGAACAAAAACTGATGATAACAAGGGAGAAAACAGATGTCTCTAAGATAGCAGACTATGTATATACCAATAAACATATGTTCAATGGGAAAAAATACAAAAATATTGCATAGAGCGGAAAAGGTACAAAGAAGAAAATTCAAAGGATATGGTCACATGACAATGGCAAATAACCCCATAAGCAACCTAGTATTAGTATGCATAATGTATGTAAACCACTAATCAACTTTGCTTTTAGGAAAAAGTGGAATAGGCAATTGGAAACTCGTAGATAAATATATGAAATTTATATTGACTAATCCTTTTGGCAGGATGGCTCACTTGATTCAAGAATTTAAGGGTCCAGGTTCAATTCCCATGCTAGAGCTATCCCTGATCAGATTATAAACACCTAAAGAAGAGAGAATAATATCTCTCAAAATATTGGCCATATACTAACCTGTGTCTGTTATTACACTAAGAGTTGAATGTAACTGGAAAATTTAAATAAAAATTAGAAGTATTCAATGCTTAATATTAGATCATTGAAATAGTCCAATATATGAATACAACTAAAATACCACCACAAACATTCAGGAAAACATTACTTGATAAGATTGAATAAAGTACAGTTTTGTATTCTACTTTTATGTGAATAATAGAATAAAAGTAAATAAATAAATATTACATACTAATTTTAGGTGATGAATACAAGTTTTTAAATAATAGTAAAGGATAGAATAACAAGATTGAAATTAAAAGAAATGAAAGCAAATTTGAATATTGATAAACTGGTCATGCAAGAAGTGGAACAACCAACAGAGTTAGAGCCTGAAAATGGAGGAAGACAACCTGTAGGATCTATATTACCAGCAGTAGATTTACAAATGCTATATAATTTAATCTTGGAAACTAACAAAAATCAAGACAAGATATGCAGGAAAGCCAAGAGAAAATGAGACAAACATGGAGGAAAAGCAACAAGAAAATGTGGTTAGATATGTAAAAAGCCAACAAAAAATAAGACAAGAAATGCAGGAAAGCTAGCAGAAATGAGTGGTAGAATTAAGAGAAATAACGAATGCAATGAGAGAAGAAATCCAACAGATAATGTTAATGATTTAAGTGGAGAGAGGAGATAAAAATAGAGAATCAAAATATCATAGAATCTGTATGTAGAGTTTGGGAAGAGAATTTAAATGGCTTGAAAGACAACAAGATAAACAAGAAGAAAGGGTAGGAAAGATAAAACTCTAAATAAGAAAGAGTAATAAGGAAAATAGCAAAAATATAGAAAATATCAGTGAAAGTGTAGATAATCGAAAAATAAGCTTGAATGATTTAAAAATGAATGAGGAAGATATAGATTTTAGTAATAAGAAAATAGTTAAAGATTATTGTACAAAAAACAGTTTAAAGTGACTGTGCTTCATTAAATAAAGAGACTAGAAGCAATACTGAAAGGCTTACAAGAAAATGCTAAAAGTATGGGTTACACTGAAGAAAAGCTAGAAAGTCTAGATGTAGTAAAATCATTGAGAAATGCATCTTCAACACCCAATTTCGAGATTCACGCTATTTTGAAGCCATGTTGGTAAACTACCTGTAGAGCAGCAATTAACCACCCTAAAACATAGCTGCAATTTAATTTAATGCTGAAAGAAAATAAGTTGGCTATAATTTGCAGCAACTTACAAAATAATGCCCATATTAGCTGACGTTTATTCTTTGATACAGAGTCGTTTATAAAAAAAAGTTTCATTGAGCAACCTTTTTATGGAACATCAAGAGATATCTCGGATAGAAAAAATTGCAAGTCATTCTAAACAAGAATACTTAGACCAGTAAAGAAATACTTGGAGAAAGGGAAGGTTTAATATCTGCAAAGCCAACTCTCAGTGATGACCCAGGATTTGTTTAAAAATTAGTGATATTTTGAGAGATATTTATTTAGAATTTTATGAAAGTTCTATTATTATTATTTTATTTAAAATATATGTAAATCATTTCTTGATAAATATATGCATACTTTGGGATGAGAAATGAAATATTTACCTTTTTGTTGTTATGGTTATTAAGTAAAATAAAAATTTCTTCTGCTACAAATTATAAACTGATGAAGACCAACATTTCTGTTGTTCTTTAGCAGAGATAATATTATTAATATAAACCAGCAAAATAATTGCCAAGTGTTTTCAACACTAACATGTCCTTATCAAGGCAAACTTTGTAAAATATGGACTCGTTACAAATTTAAAAGCTTGCTTTAACAACCAGACATCACTAATCGGAAAACTAGTTTGTTTAGCATTAATTGCATCATGGGAATTGTTAATTAAATATGATTTCCTAATCTTTCGTTTTTTGACATGTGGCTCATACATGCTTTACAGAGTTTGCCTTTATAACAACACTTTAGTGTTGAAAACATTTGGCAAATATTTTAATGGTACATATTAATAATATTATCGCTGTTATTAAACAGGCAAAACTATCCATACAGTAGTGCCACCCTGTGCCAAACAGAGTAATAAAAAATGCCGATCATGTGATATTTAGTGGTTTAAATATTATATCTGATAAATAATAACAGAAGTGTTGGTTTTTATCAATTTATTGTTATTATTTAATAATAACAGATATGTAAACTTCCCTTAAATGAATAGTAATATATCTATATGCGGTGACACATATTTAAAGGTAAAACTTAAATAAGAATTATTATTATACTAAGTGGCTTAATGCTTTTGAGGAATTGTTTATGAGGATATAGAAATTCCTCAAAAGCATTAAGTCACCTTAGTATTATAATTCTCATTTTAGCTTCACCTTTAACTGTATGTGAGTTCATATAGATATATTATTGTTATTATCCTTCATGAGGAAACGGCAGCCATATACTTTGATAATTTGTTAAGTTGTACTTTTTTTGTTAATGATGGAATAAAAAATCTGGCATTGACTTGAGAGATTGATGTTTTCGTGACACTTCATATTGAGTTTTATCTTTACATTGGACCAACCCTTTTACATAACTTTACATTGTTTTTAAGTAATATTATTTTTTTGCCTGTAAGTCTCTAGTCATAAGACCATGACAAAGACTCTAGTCATAAGAGCACAATACTTCTTAAATTCAAATATATCGCATGTGCCATCTAACCTGTAAGACTTAATGATCTATGGCTCAAGTGTACAATGAAATATTGACTTCAGTTTTATATATATATATATATATATATATATATATATATATATATATATATATATATATCATCCTCTATGTCTCTGGACTTATTCATTGATCAAGAGTGTTATATTGATATGTATTTTTGATGTTGTTTGGATTGTTGGTGCCTATTGTGTTAAAAGTGAGGTAACTCTAATGGTGTTCATGTCTGCATTGTGTATCTTAAGGTCAGTGGTTCATCCTTACACATCTTAGAATTTCAGATTAATCAAGAAAAAAGGTTTAAGTAGAGAAATGATTATTATTATTATTATTATTATTATTATTATTATTATTATTATTATTATTATTATTATTATTATTATTATTATTATTATTATTATTATTATTATTATTATTATTATTATTATTTTGAGGTATATAAAATGAAACAGAGTTAGACAAGGGGTAAATGGAAATATGTAATCATAATTTCATTATCTCATTTCTTTGGTTGCAGGGGTATTATATCAATTCAAACACCTTTTTGAAATAAAGCTTGTCTGATTTTTGCAAGCTTTTCATCCATACCCTAACATAAATATATTAAAACTAAGGAAGTAAAGAAATAATATAAGCAAATGTACCCAGTTTGGAAATATTTTTTTACTAAAAGTCACCAACTATCTATTTCTTTCATTCTTATTTATAAATAGGAAGAGAGAGATATATATAAGAAAAAATATATAATTTATTTGATAGATATTTTTATTTACAAATGAAGCAAATTCTAAATAATTATATTTGACTTCTAATCATGTTTAAAAAATTACCTCACAATCAAAACTACCAACCTCTTACATAATCATTGTTTGGAAGAACATTTTCAGTTTCAGAAAATAAATGAAATCTTTTTAATTTCACATTGTTTTTAAAATGATAATAAATAATTAATAATATCTCATAAATAGATAAAGTTGTGCTTTAAATTTTCAAATTTTTTAGTATTTTTTAAGAACATTGCAATATACTCACACTGAAGGCTACCGATTTTATTGAGCAAACAGCTTATAAATGCCCTCTGGGTAATTTTCATTGTTTAAAAATAAATAATAATTTATATTTTTGAGTTTTAATAATAATTGCACAATTTATTATACAAAAATAATCATGAATTAATAATAAACTTGCAAATAATCTAATTCTCCAAATAATGTCATAAAAATTAGTGTCATATATAATGTGATGATCGCACATACTGCGGTCACATATATAGATATTTAACATTTAAAGAATATTAAATATTGTGTTTGGAAAATTAAAAAGTGAGGTTAAAAAATTATAAACAACAAAATGTTTTAATTAAGAAAGAGAGGGAATTAGAATCAAAAAGATTCTTATCTTTTACCCTCCAAAGTTCAGATTTTAGAAAGAATAAAAATCTTAAGGTTAGAAATATCGATATCATGTGTTTAGTGTAAGATTAAAAAATGAGAAAGGAAATATAAATAAAATAGAAACTTAATGATGTAAAAAAAAGCGGTAGTTGGGGAGTTTAATAAAATATAAGTAAAATTTAGAATACAATGGAAGATAAAGATCTGTTCTTAAAATTACACATTTTGATGAAAATAAAATGCATATGAGAATGTATGAATAAAGAGAGCAAGGTTTATTGCATGTCAAAATGAAATAATTTTATTAAAGAAAGTGGTTGATAAATAAATGTAAAATATTATATTATAAAATTATATCAAATTAAAAGTAATTTTGTATAAGTTGTTGAAAGCATTGTAAAGTAAAAAGGTGTGAAAGAAAAACCAAGCAGGAGATCAAGATAAGGAAAGAATTTGAAAAATAAAGGACATTAATTAATTAATTAAAAAACAGTATTGGTCGAGACTTCAGTGAGGACACTGCTCTGATAAGAAGCAGAAAAATATAATAGAAAGCAGACATGAAAAGTTAAATTAAAAAAAAAACCAGAAAGCTGAGTCAAACGACCTCGACATAGCAGACTGAAACTGTATGAACATGAAAACAAACTACAACATAAGGAAAGCTTCAAGGATGTGTGGCTAAGGGCCAGTCATGATCGCCGGTCAATCCAGACTCCCGTGCTTTAATGGTTCGCATCTCGATGTAACAACTACCGATGTAGCACCTGCTGGAGGATTCGTTTTTGCCTTGTTCTTGATGCCTTAAACACTGAGGAGTTCCCACAACCAAAATCTAACTTAGGAGCGACCGTCCCTGCTAAAGAAGTGGAGAAATTCCACGTGGCAGTCAGCAAGACTTCAAATTAATTCAGAGACTTAAAAACCTAGGTAAATATGTATACTATATTCTATATTTCCATGTGCACATACCCTTTAATTTAGACAATGGCCAAATACTTACTTTAAATGATAAAGACATTCTTTAACTTTGTTATAAATACCTGGAATGATGACTTATAAATGTACAATCATTTATAGGATTCTTTTCTTTTATTTTTACTCGTAGCATTATAGCATATAATCTGTTTTTTTATTAAGTGTTAATGATTTAAAGTATTTCTTTTATTGTTAATTTATTCTATTAAATATATTTATTATTGATTTAAATCTGTTTCGTCTCATTCTTCACCACTCCAAAAAGTAATATAGTCTTAGGGTTTGGGAAATAATTATTATTCATTTTGAGTACTGAATTAACATGTGAAGCTAGTGATGCAATATTTTGATCCTATTAAAATTTATAAATATCCAAGTGCTGTAACTCTGTAAAATCTTACAGCAGTCGGGAAATAGTTGACCGGGAAATATAACCTGGGGCTATACCCATATAGCATACAGGTTCGGTCAAATAGGGATATAGACTCGTTTATGTCCGTATGCTCTCTCTGCTTGCGGTAGCGGAAAGTGGACAATCTTAAATAATAAGAATTCTCCATTACATATAAATAAAAGGGAAGTTAAGCTTTCGATCGCCTGGTTTCACGTTACAATAAACACAATGAACTCTTACCAAAATGGGAGTTAAGCATCTTTTACCCTGCTGAATTTTTCCTTCTGACATTTATTGACTTTTTTTGGAACATTTTAAAAATAAAGTTTGCAAAAACTCTCAATAGATGGCGAATTTTTTCTCAAACAAATTACTTTATATGAAAGAATTAAATGATTAAACTTTCATTGTAATCAAACATATTTTGAATGATTTTTTTTTTCAATACATTTCCCCCCAATAAAAACATAATAGTTGTCTCATTATCAACAGATTAAGGCATCTGTAGTTGCTTTGATGTTTTTAAATTCAGAATATGTAAATTTACACCTATTTTTCATTATCCAATTCAGTTTTTTTAAACTTTACACTTTCTGATATAATACAAGAATATTTTGCAACTTTTTTTTCTGCCACTGCTAAATTAATAACTTTTATTTTATTATTTAATATAATGAAAACAATGAGTCTTTTTGCATTAAATCATAGTCATTTCCAGTTTATAAAAACATATTAAATAAATTGTGCCTGATTTCAAGTCTGTTTTTAAAATCAAAATGAATTTTTGTTTATATATCAAAAAGCAATAAAATTATGTTTTAAAATTACATTCATTATTATTAAATTATAATAAAAAAATTATGCATCTGTGTTTATGAAACCATTTTTTTTCCAGAAAATCAATCTCAGTTTCTGCTTTATCATAATTAAGGTTTTATTTCATTTATCTTCTTAAAAACAAACAGTTTCAAATAAAATCTAATTGTGATCATGTATATTTTTTTTGTTTAAAAAATATTATATAAATATGTTGCATAAATTAGCATAAATACGTAAATAAATTAATAAAAATTGCAATTTTTGTTTCTGAAGTAACAAAAGAAAAAATTCACTCTCAAAGCCATCATTCTTAATGAAAGGAATGTGCTACATAAAAGTTTGTATAATGTCTTCAGAATTTATTATAACCTACAATACCAGAAACAACATCAAGGCTAATTTACAAACAAAGGCAAAATTCTCCATACAGTAGTGCCACCCTGTGACAAACAGAGTAATCAATGGATGCCAGAAGGCTTGTGCATAAAATCCCTATCTAGTGCCTACTCATCCAATATCCCCAGACTAGTTTCTGGCTTGTGGCCATCATCAGTGAGGAACCTTGTATCTGAGAGTACTGCACCTAGATTTTAGGATCTAATGCAACCCTCCAGTGGTTTAAGGCTAATTTAATATGCATGCATGCATAAATGTGATACTCCATCACATGTATGTATTCGTTAAAAAAAATACTTAAAAACAATCTATAAAATGAAATCAAAAAAATATCATGAAATAAAGTTATAGATTTTATACTTCTTTAAATACTATGAATCCACAATATGCACTACATTGATTTATGAATATGATACTTTAATTATATGCTGTCCAAAAAAGGAAATAAATGAAAATAACAATGTTAAATTTAACAAGTTTTATGGAACAGCAGGAGGTATTTTTTGACTCAGAAAACTATATGATCATAATTATTAATATTATTTTTCATATTATATTGAAAAAATATAACTTTTATTTTTATTTTTTGTTTCTTCTTAAAGTTTGATATTGCTAAGTATTTCATGTTAATAAAATGATTTCATTTCAACAAAAACCTTTATTCACTGAACAAGATACAATATCAAGAATACAACAAAGGCAATTACAGTTAGGAACAGCCTAAAGCTAAAAGTTTGACAAAAATTAAAAAACAAAGTATTTTTTTAATATTATATGAACTAGATACATGTGTTTGGTATGTTCAGAGGCAATCTGTTATTACTTTAAAAAAAAATTGAAGTTGTCAGTATTGGTGCAAATATTACACAAATATTATGCAAATTTCAAAATTCAAAAAAGCCAACAATGCCAGTCATTTATTTTATATTATAATACAAAAAAACTACCAAGACTAGTGATTAGTATATGAATGGATGTATACACAAATAGCTAGATACATAGAAAGACAGACAGTCAATCAGATGTAGATAGATAGATAGATAGATAGATAGATAGATAGATAGATAGATAGATAGATAGATAGATAGATAGATAGATAGATAGATAGATAGATAGATAGATAGATAGATAGATAGATAGATAGATAGATAGATAGGTAGGGATAGGTAGATAGAGGTATAGATAGATAGATAGATAGATAGATAGATAGATAGATAGATAGATAGATAGATAGATAGATAGATAGATAGATAGATAGATAGATAGATAGATAGATAGATAGATAGATAGATAGATAGATAGATAGATAGATAGATAGATAGATAGATAGATAGATAGATAGATAGATAGATAGATAGATAGATAGATAGATAGATAGATAGATAGATAGATAGATAAAAGAATAGATAGAGATACATAGACAGGCAGGTAGAAATAAAAATTAGATATGTAGATAGATAGATAGATAGATGTTTGGAAGAATGAGTAGACAAATAGATCATTCAATGAATAAATATAAAGATCAATAGATAAATACATAGGCAGTTCAACTGATAAAAAATATCATTAGGTAGATAGACAGGTATATGAAAAAATGGATGGGTAGAGAGATACATAGATCGATATGTAGCTAGATAGATAAATAGATAGATAAATATTGATGGATAGATAGATAGATCATGTAATAAATAGAAATATAGATTATTGATAGGTATGTAAATATGTAGGCAGGTAAGTAAAAGGTAGATGGCAGGTAATAAGATCGGTAGATAGATAGGAACATAGATAGATAAGTAGGTCAAAAATAGATGAATAGATAGATAGAGATAGATAAATAGATGGATAGATGGATAGATAGATAGATAGATAGATAAATAGATAGATAGATAGATAGATAGATAGATAGATAGATAGATAGATAGATAGATAGATAGATAGATAGATAGATAGATAGATAGATAGATAGATAGATAGATAGATAGATAGATAGATAGATAGATAGATAGATAGATAGATAGATAGATAGATAGATAGATAGATAGATAGATAGATAGATAGATAGATAGATAGATAGATAGAACAGTTTATTAAGATTTAGACATCTACATATTATCAAATGTTTGGAAAATTAAAATATAAAAAGGCATGATTCATTGTAATGGATTCTTATTTCTTACCTTCTTTCAGCAACATTCAAAATTAGTTCACCAGAGACAGTGAATTTTCAAAGTTTAGAATATCAATGTTTTATAATTAAAGTTATTTTTTCCAATACTACTACATCAACATTACATTATAAGTATTTCTATAATTGGAATTATTCCATATAAACGATATAAAATAAATCTTGCTGTTGAACTACAAAATAAAAATGACAAAGTGGTTAGTTAATGATGAAAAAAATATGTTTCAATAAATAAAATTCTTGGATAGTAATGTTTTGATGTTATGTTCTTTATTAGATTTGTATTATAATAGAAAAAGTAAAAAAAAATAGATTGAAAAAAGTATATCATTAAAAACAATCAACATTTAAACAATCCCAATATCAATAACAATCAACAATCTCAAAGTGTTGTCAAGGCAACTTCCTTTTACTATTAAAAGTGGAATCCACTTTTATTTATGGTTCAATATATTTACATTGACCCTAAAGATTGCAACTTCACCACAGAGATTGAAATTATTGATACAAAGTAGTTTAAGTAAACCTCTTTAAATAGGTAAATATAACCTGTTCTGAATATATACACAATATTTATATATTTTAAACAACTATATTGGATTAATAGGTCATTAAAAGAGTGGAATTTACAAACTAATATTTAGATTTAAATATTAATCCAACCTGTCCAATCCAATTTGCCCTTATTATATATTCAAGCATTTTTATATTTTTATATATGTTTTATAACTAATTACTTTAATAATACCAAGAACGTTAAAATAATATGTTGTAGATCTATCTGAGCTTTGACTGTAAGTTTTATTATTCAAAAAACTACACTTTGATTGAATATATACTAATAAATTTTGCCTTTTTAAAATAAAGATAGCGTGAATTGAAATATTTTATTTATCGAAGAAGTGCTGAATCTAGAAAGCAATCAGATGGGTTTAAGGTTTCACAGTTCACTTGATAAAATGTAGCACTAAGATATTAAATATATTTATATAAACTCTACTTACTAAATATTCCGATCTTGTAACATCCATAAAAAGTTAAATTATATATATATATAGGTACCTATGAAGGAAAACAATAATATGTAAATGAATTTATTGTGCCCATAGCGACAGACCTATATGCGATCATGGATCTTATTCCAAACCATAGAAGATAAAAGATCAATTGTAAAATACTATGTAAAAAATATAAATTTGTATTATTATTATTATTATTATTATTATTATTATTATTATTATTATTATTATTATTATTATTATTATTATTATTATTATTATTATTATTATTATTATTATTATTATTATTATTATTATTATTATTATTATTATTATTATTATTATTATTATTATTATTATTAGTAGTAGTAGTAGTAGTAGTAGTAGTAGTAGTAGTAGTAGTAGTATTATCATTAGTAGTAGTAGTAGTAGTAGTAGTAGTAGTAGTAGTAGTAGTAGTAGTAGTAGTAGCAGCAGTAGCAGTAGCAGTATTGTAAATTTTAATTACAGTAAACTAGTAAAAAATGAAAACAGTTACTGGAGATTAAAGATTTTTATCACCTTTCCTAAAACGTACATCTACTTTTCCCCCAATTTAAATTTTATTTCTAGATATAAACATATTGATATCTAACTAAATCTTATACCGTTAAATTCTTACTTGCATATCTATAAAGTAATTTTATCATTATTACGTTTAAGTAATTGTTTTTAAATAGTAATTTCATTCCTAAAAATTACACGTGTTTGTCGGTTCAGCCATTTTACTATCGATTTATAAATTATAAAAGTTAGGCATTACGATAGTCAGATCATACCTTTAAAACCATTGAGCTTGGGGGCAAAAATTGTTGTAAGAAGTTTGTTAAATTATCTGATGACAGTAACAAGTTAATATGAACAAATAATAACATCTGATATTTGTTGGGCGAAGATTGCTATTGTCTGTATCTCCTTAACCAATTTAATCTATTGTTTTTCAGTAAATTCTAAGAATTCATGAAATCTATATTATTTTCAGATGCAAAAACTTTACAACCGTCAAGCGTTGGTAACCGAGAGGTCAGCGCAGCTGTCTTGCAAGCAAGCAGTTGCTTGCAGATAGTTGTCGCGGGTTCGCTTCCTGGCCGATGCTTTGACATATGGAAAAAAACAACAACTTTGCAACCAATGGTAGGAAAACGAAAGTAAAAGCATCGAAATGCTGAAATTATTTGAAAGTAACAACAATGGTTCACTCTTATTTTCTCTCAACATTAATCATCTTCAGCTGTAGTTAAAATTGTTTACTATCTTTGCTTTGAGTACACTGGTTTAATTCTGTTTGTTCTATTTTAGAATTTGGTGCATTTTCTATACAACTGGCCTAGATTTCTTCACCACCTTTTTAGTTAAATAGACATGAAAGTAAAACTACCTGTCTTACTAATATAAATGTAAATATAATAATAACTGAAATACAGGCTTATTATATACTTGTATCAATATATGTAATATATAGGGTATATGAGCACAGACTTTCACACGACCCACCACTCACCACTTTATCTCCTATCACTGTTACACTTGAACATATATATTATTTATCTTTTCGACATATATGTGTTCAAGCGTATCAGTGATATGAGATAGAGTGGTGAGTGGTGGGTCGTGTCAAAGTCTGGGCTCATATACCCTATATATTTAATGTAAATATAATAAGTTAATATACAATTTAGTGCAATTTTTTTCCATTCAGAATGAGTTATTTTGTAAACTGATTATAATTCTATCAAAATTTTAATTTTGTAAATGAAATTATTTTTGTTTATATAACTATCAGTAGTTAACAACTTTATTTATTTCAAATATTTTCACAGTTCATTTAAGCACATTAGAGTGATAGTTTTGAATTTAAAATTATGACATATATATATTATTAAATTAAAAACAAGGATGAATAGAAGAAAATCAATTTTTCTTTTGGTTATATTCAAAGTTGTAATACAATGCTTATTGAAATTTATCTCTCTCTCTTCTTTTTTTTTGTTCTTAATAATAAAAAAAAATATAAAAGTTATTTCTAAATGCTTTTTTTTAAAAAAAAGTTTAGTAACTTTTTCGTTTTCTTCCCAACAACAATGAATTTAAGTAATTAGAGGTCAAATCAGTTATTTTCTCCTCTTTTAGCTCTTCGAGTAAGAAAATTGAAGCTTGTTAAGGCGTTACTGACATTTCATAAAGTTCAAACTGTAATAAAATAATATTCTATAATTGAGGTCTCTGTATTTACCAATTTACACGAAAAGAAGAATAAAATTTGACATAAATATAATATTTCATGTTATGTGATTGAGTTTCTTTTTAAAAGATGATTTCTAACGACGTATCATTCTTCATTTATCATCTATTAAATAGAAAAATCACTGCCTAGCGTTTGGCCAAGGCCGCAGAGGTTAATTATGCTTGAAACCAGTAATACCCGTAAAGACACGAACAGTACTTACATTCCGCTGGTTTGAAGCGATATTCACCGAAAAGGGAATTCGATCTTGGTAGAGAAATTTTTTAAAGAATGCAAGTTTTTATTTAATAAAAATGAACAACAAATAACGTTTAAATAAAAGAACAATCGTTGCTTAATATAACAAAGATAACGTATTAAATTTAAAATTACAGTGACGTATTATATTTTTGATGTTACTTTTAATATAAAGGATTTTTTTTTTTTTTTTACAAAACAAAAACAGCTATATTTAAAATTAATGTTAACAGACTATCTTTGAAAACGCATATACATACGCACACACGTATACACACGCGCGCGCACACACATATGCGTAACTAAGTTTTCATGGAATTATAAACAACCATACTTGTAATCGAATCAAGTTTTAATAAACATGTTCTTTTTTTTTTTATATAAATAACCGAACTCTATCAATATACTTTATATTGCAAAGCAAGAAAGTCAAATATCATTTTAAAGAAAAAAGTGTATAAACTTAAAAGTACATTTGCAGAGAATAATAACTACTAAATAGATCCCTATAGTCTATTGAAATAGTCCGATGTTGCTTAGCAGAAGATTACCTTTTGCCAAGTACAATGATAACAAATTAAATACAGATTCAGATATCTCTAGATGTACTGTAAGTAGATATATCTTCTTTATATAGTGATTATTTTTCTCGTATTATACTGAAATCTATACTAAATTTCACCTATTTTCTTCTCTGATAGTAATGATGATAATTTTTTTTCTTTTATATTAATATGTTTATTTTAGTTTGTCTTGCTTTTGTATTTGTGATATTTAATATTTGTAATATTTTATTACAAATATATTATATTGGAAAGCAACAATATAGGATGATGCTATGTATTTAAAATTATGAATACAGTAGTAATATACAACAGGACCGCAAACTATCTACATTTTGTTTCCAAGCTCCCTACATACAATAGTATTTATTAACGTATAATAGCTCATCTTTTGTTATTAAACAATGATTAAAATATTATACTTTATTTCTTATATTCTAAGTGTACAATGTAATATATTTCAACACGTTTATACATATAAAATGTACTGTTTGTATTTAGAGTGTGTTCTATATATAAATGAAAAGTACATGCTATAGGCAGACAAAATTTTAATAAAAAAGTATAGAAACATAGTTATCAATAATGAATTAAAAAAGCGCATATACACATATATCTATAGAGCTTTTCTTTATAATTTCTTTAGTAGAAGAGTCATTTTTTGATATATTTGGTCACCTTCTGACTAAGACTTTTTTTAATTAGATCAATAATTTTTGTTTTTTCCTTTAATTAAATGTAATACAGAGTGTACAAATAGCTCAAACAAGCTCTTAATTGATAGGTAAGGTAAGAGAAAATATTTAAAATCTCTATCCAAAACATTCCTATCTCCAGACCAATTGGTGTTGAACTTATGGCTCACTTCAGTGAAGAGCTAGAATATTTAGACACTAGATCTCAAATATCAACTCAAAACCCAGCACTTAATATTTAAGTAGAAACTCTGAAGTTTTTGGACATGAAAATGTCTTTTACTCCAGCTATCTAACTTAAATAGCTATTTAGATAGCTGGAGTAAAAGACATTTTCATATCTGAAAACTTCAGAGTTTCTACTTAAATATTATGTAAATAAGTGCTGGGTTTTGAGTTGATATTTTAGATCTAGTGTCTAAATATTCTAGTTCTTCACTGAGATGAACCATAAGCTCGAAACCAATTGGTCTGGAGATAGGAATGTTCTGGATAGAGATTTTAAATATTTTCTTTTACTGCACTTATCAATTAAGAGCTTGTTCGAGCTATTGATATGCTCTGTATTACATTTTTGTAAATACAAGCTTATAAAAGTAATGTCACATTATACATGACTTGCTTTTTTGATTATTTCTTTAATTAATGAAAGTAGGATGTTTTTTTTTTGGAATTGTCACTCATGATTCTCAAAAAATATAATATTTTATTAAAGGTGTACAAAATAAAACATTTTGAAGAATAAAAAGCGCTTGGAACAACATCAATACATATATTTTTAACTATGGTACTGAACTGAATAGATATATTTAAATTGCAAAGAAAACGAGATTACAGTACATAAATTCACGTTTGAAAACGTGATATTCAGCAAAGAAAAAGAAATGGCGGCTACAGTATTGAAATTCTTAAAAGCTTAAAAAATTAAATTTCATCGTTTTTATGATTTATTCCTTTACATTGTTTTTTCTTTATTTACATTTATTTTTGATTAGCTTATGGTAGTTTGATAAATTGAAGTCCTGTAATTTGATATCACTAGTATTTTGTGGTTTTAATATAAATACTATTCATATGATTGCCTAAAGTTGATATCGCATCAAACGGAATTTATTGATAATAATTAACTTAGATTATTTTTTGTAAACATCAGTTCCAAATCATCATTATTAAAAACCTCTCCACTTTAACAAAGATAGATAGAAAGCAAAACAGTAAAAGTATGAGAAGGAAAACAAATCAGACTCGAATTACTGGACACTATTGCACACTTACAAAGACCAAAAGAGGGAAAATATTGGCAATAAGTTATATTAAAATATCCTGAATAATAAAGAAAAATTTGCAATTGGCACAATAAAAAATTATCAAAAATACTTCAGCTGTATCAATGGGAACTTTTCAAAATCTTATATTCCTGCTAATGTTCAAATTTCATTCTAACAAATTTCATGGCTTTGATATTTTATTTTTTGTTGAATCAATAAGTTTTGCATGTCAATAGAAAAGTCTATTCATGGAACAAACAGGAACCAGTATATTAATAAGGTAATTCACAATCGACAAAAAAATAATTTAAATGAATTTGAAAATAATGCTCAACTTTTGTTATATTAATATCCATGTATTTTGTCAGAAAAATGACAACTTTTACTATATTATAACATAATAATAGGTAATAGTGTACATATTTATATATATATATAAAGTTCATGCATATATATATATTATAAATGCATTAATGTTTGTATTAATAAATAATAGTCACATATGTATTTGCATAATATTATTAGTAATATTAATATTTGTTTGAAGAAATAATAAATGCCATGTATGTATTTGTAAAAGATATGAGTATTTGAGCATGCAGAAAATAAAGTTTTTTGCGACAAAAGAATGAAATGTGTCAAGTATTGATGGTTCAGTGGTCAGCATAGCTGCCTTACAAGTAGTTGTCCTGGGTTTGTGGGTTCGCTTCCTGGACGATGCTACGACATATGAGGAAAAAAAAAAGAATGAAATGTGTGCTTGAATATATTTAGCATTATGTAATTAAAATTATTAAAGTAGAACCAATCCATATAAGACCAATTTTGAATTCAGATTAGACTACATATGCTCACAGATCACATATGCTCATTGCAACCACATAAATCCTTGGTACACCAGAAGAAAACAATAGAAAATAAAAGAGTATATGAAGCTCACAAACATATGGTTCGGTACCTAACTGAAATCAGGATTAGGTTGTCAATACAGGTTAGCTGACCTTATGTTATTTTGTACATCTTTACAGCACTTCTAATTGTATATATGTAAATACAAATTTAATAAATGATATTTATTAGTGTAACTTGCTTTTCTCTCTTCTTATTCAAAATAAAATTGATACAACTCCAACTTATGACCAAATCATCAATGCTAATGGGAAAAGCTGCATATAATTGACTATGCCTGGGAGCAGCAACTTCTTTTTGACCTTTGGTTAGTGTAATAATAAATGAAGCATTGATGCTCATAAAAGCTGAAACTTTTTATATGCAGTGATTTTTGTTTTTATATTAATGAGCCCAACTTACAGTTTTGATATTAGTTTACATAAAATTTTAAAGATTTTAATAATGTAGTCTATTCAAGGAATAAACAAGTTTGAATATGAATAGTTACAAAAATAATTCACAAATTAGATTAATAAAGCCATGTAAATGAACTTGTTAATAATGTCCACCTTTTATTAATACAGCGGCAAAATACTCCATGCAGCAGCACTGCTCAGTACAAGACAGAGTAATCACAATGTGTAAGTAAGCATAGGGAATGGTGATATATAATATAAAAACAAAAATCACCATTAATAAAAGGTGTCAGCCTTTTTGAATATCACTGTTTAATCATCATCATTATCAACCATTATCAATCCACTGCAGGATGAAGGTCTCTCCAAGTTAAATCCATCTTCTCTGATCTTTAGCTTCTCTTCTCCACATCACCCCTGCACACTTTCTTATTTCATCCATCCATCTCACATGTGGTCTCTTTTTGGGTCTTTTACAATCTCTTGGAATCCAGTTTAAAATATTACTATATAAAAAACCATAGATCAAATGAAATGGATACTCTTTTATCAGATAAAATTTTATTGGCATCAATATATTAAAAGATGAGCACAGTTTTCAAATTCATTAAAATAATTTTTTAGAATATAGCTTGAAAATTATCTTATTAATATATTTGGACTTGTTTGTTTCATGAATAGATTTATATTCTTAACATTAAATATTTGTTGATAAGCTGTAAAAATATTTATATGATCATTAAAATCATTAGAATTTTATCTATTATAGGAGCCTGTATTCCTCGAAAGCAAGTTAAATAAGTAGCTTCATGTTGAATGACGTTATCATTTTCATCATCACTAGCAACCAAATGATGATTCTAAACTCCTTAAGTTAAAATCATATATAAAAAAGGAAAATAAATAAATGTGAATTTTATTACTCTCTGCAGTATGGATAAATTTATTATTACAAACACATTCACCCCCCCCCCCCCCCCCCCCCCCACCCAACAACCCACCAAAAAAGAAAAAAAACAAAAATACAATCTTCCCCCACCACCAACAATCGCACACCACCACCCCACAAAAAAAATAAGTTGGAAAAAATAATAAAATACCATCCTCATAATTAATGGGTGGCTTCAATCCCCCCCTCCCCCCACCCCACCACCCCCCCCACAATAAAAAATATGAGGGGGGAGCCAAAAACCCCCCAGGGGCGAGATTATTGTCACACCCATGTTGACCTAAGGTCAATCTGAACCCCACATGTACAGGACATATGCAGTTTCTTTACTCTATTAATTGATATTACTTTTTGCAAGACTTTAATACCTTACCTAACCATACCCTTCTATTATTTTCTTTCCAATAAAAGCAGTTATTGTATTTATGGTAGAGTGTTTTTCATATTGGGATTGTCTAAGTGTTGACTGAGTTTAATAATTACTTATAAACCCATTTAGCCTTGAGCATTATTACATTTATTATTTAAGTAATACTTTGGATGGAATTTGAAAATTATAATTGCACTTCCTAATGTTATAATTGACTATTTATTATTTCTGCATAAAACAGGTTATATGTACTCATTTAAGGAGGTTTATTTAAACTTCTTTGTATCAATAATTTCAATCTCTGTAA
This sequence comes from Epiperipatus broadwayi, assembly GCA_028023455.1. Classification (NCBI taxonomy): domain Eukaryota; kingdom Metazoa; phylum Onychophora; class Udeonychophora; order Euonychophora; family Peripatidae; genus Epiperipatus; species Epiperipatus broadwayi. Next base: position 947,039 of record JAQFVV010012536.1, on the reverse strand, counting down.
TCAAGTTGCAATCTTTAGTGCCTGTATAAATGTATTGGACCATAAATAAAGGTGGGATTCTGCCTTTATTGTTAAAAGGAGGTTGCCTTGACAACAGTTTGAGATTGTTGATTGTTATTGATATTGGGATTGCCTAAGTGTTGACTGATTTTAATGAGTACTCATAAACCCATTTGGCCTTGAGTATTATTACACTTATTATTTAATGTTGAAAAATTTTAGTAACCTGTATTTCAGAGAAATGTAACAAATAGAGAATATGCATAACAAATAGAGTATGTTAGATAAACTTTAAATTTGTAAAGTTAGTAATATTTGCCTAGTGTAATTTCGACTAACTAATTGTACTTGTCAATTGGAAAATTATAATTGCAGTTTGTAATGTTATAATTGATTATTTATTAGTCTGAATTCAGAACAAGTTATATTTACTTATTTATGATAGTTTTTTTTAACTTCTCTGTATCAATAATTTCAATCTTTGTGGTCAAGTTGCAATTCTTTGTTTTATATAAATGTATTGAACAATAAATGAGAGTGAGATTCTATTTTCATTGTTAAAAGGAGGTTGCCATGACAAAGGGTTGAGGTTGTTGGTTGCTATTGATATTGGGATTGTTTAAGTTTTGAACTTTTTTAAGGCGTCAGAGCCAAGTTTGAGATATTTAGAAATTAATTTGTGTTTTTGAGCCTCTACTGAGAAATTTTGCTGAGCTTTTTTTTTACATCTTTAAAATTCACATATTTTCTAATATTGTAAAATATTTTCCATTATTTTAATTATTAAAAAAATTCAAAAGATGGCAGGAAAATTGAATATGCATGTCTTCAAAGTTTCTCAATCTCTGCGATGATGGGTATTCTTTATATATTTCACAATCTCAAACTTTGCAAGATTACTTTGAGAAAATATTATGATGGTCTAAAAACCACATTTTTTGGAAAGTTTATGACTATATTTGCATTGTAATTCTGTAATAATTATTAGAAATCAAAATATATATTATTACATATTTATTTTTTACAGAAATATTTTGTTTTTAAATACAAAAGAATATATTCTTCTGAATATTGTTACCATAGAGATTACAGTCATGGAAAATTCAATATCTGGAAATGATGCCACTCAGCATATTTTTATAATATTTAGTGATATCATAAAAATTATGGTGAAATTTTAAACTTTTAAAACATAAATTGATAGACTTAGTAGATATTAAAAATAATTCATTCAGATTTCAAAAACAAATGTCAAGCAAAGAAGATTTCATGTATTTTGCAAATTGAATCAGCTCCATCTGAAATTTTATGAAGTGACCACATTTTGTTTTGATTAAAATCTAATTTTTAAAATAATTCCAAAAATTAAATATGATTTTTTAAAATTTATCTAATTTCTAAACAAAAATATCTATTGAATGAGGTCAAATTTATTATTTTCTGATAAATATTTTTTAATATTAAAGTGAAATTTGAAATCTTAAATCTAGTGAAAATAAAGAAATCTGTCACAATACTAGAGCGTTAATGTCAGAAAACACCTTTGTAAATGCCCACAATGTTTTTAATTGGTTGCTTTAACAAATTTTTTAACAATTTAATGTAAATTAAATGCAACATTTTAATATTATATAAATTTTTGAATTTTAATAAGCTAAATTAAAATTTACATTTTTAAATATCTCTTATATTTGACATCCTCACAGCTTAAAATATATATTTACTGAAGTGCCTCTGAATTAATAGTTACTGTGTACTAATTGCTAAGAATGTTATTCAACTGAATTATATTAGGGGATTAACAGGCTGTAAAAGCATGAAGATTTTTAACGTCAAATTATGAATCAGGGTTTGTGACTGTTTCTGCAGCTGACTAAGACAGAATACAAAAAAATGGTATTTTTCTAACTTTTTTTATTAAATATAATATTTGTAATTTTTTAAATTTTCTTTATAATTTTTTTTAAGAGATTAATGTAAATATGTTTTTTTATTAAACATTGTTAATTTATAAAATTTCATTAATGTTACTAAGTATGTTGTTCATCTGAACTATATTAAGGAATTGTCACACCATGAAAGTATGAAGCTCCTTAACATTGAATTGTGAATCATTATTTGTGGCTGTTTCTGCAGCTGGATGTGAACTTTTACCGTGAAATATATACTATATTCCTATAATTAAAAGCACTTATACTGATTTTTCTCCAGAATTTTTTATTTAATAGCAGAATTACTTACTTTGCTTATACATAGTGGCTGTGATGTCATCAGACAAACATTTATTCACCAATCAGACAACATAGAAATTACCGATTTTATATATAGGGTATTCATGAATGTAGATATGGTCATTATATATATGTATGTGTGTTTACATATTAAAATATATACATTTTTCTATGTTTATGAATTTTAATATTCACGTGAAGTCTTAGAACAAAATAATATGAATATAGAGACTGTATATAAAATTTTGTATAATTATTCATTTAATGCATTAAATTTATATTGTTATTTATAATTTTAGATATTAATTTTTCTTTTTTAAAAACATAATAACAGTTACAAAGCTAAATAAAAGAAGTCTATGTTTGTATTAAATGGATACTGAAGTCAGATATGTTGTATTGAAGGTCATACTTTATGAAATATTTGATGAGATGATAATTTAAATTTCTCAAAGATACCAAATTCTTAGTTTGACTTGAATAAGTTTAATATATCATCTATCCACCAATCATTTTCTACAAAAGGGTTTTTCAAAAATATAACAAATATTTTATTCTTTTCACATTATTTTACCTAGAATTCTTTAATACACCCATTAATTATATCTATAACTCAGTCTTTAGGGTCAAAAATTGAATTCCAGTGATAAATATGTTGTAATTGCTCATTGTGCTTGAACCTGGTCATGGATTTTTTTTTTAGTTAATAAATAGGCTTAATATTATTACATTATATATATTTTTATTAAGCACAAATGAGTATATGTAAATACTTAAAGACTTTAATCTTTGACACTGTGCTTTCTGAATATATATTTTTAATGCTTCAGATTCACCTATTCAATTAGAAAGTTAGGTTAAAGATAAGACACCATTCTTATTTTTATAAAGACATAATCTTGTGTCAAAATTTGGTGAGGTCCCCCTAGTGTTAAAAAATATATTCAGAGAGTGCAGTGCCAAAGGTTAAAGCCTTTAAGTATTTATATTATTACATTATGTAAATAGTTTATAGACTACCCAGAACTCATCCATTAATGGTTAATAGCAGGACACTTAGTTATTTTTAACTACAAGGTAAGGATTTCATTATATAAACAACCCACCCGTCCAGTATTGGTCAGTAAAAGGACATCTTGATATTTTTAGCTAGACGATAAAGATCTCACATTAATCTGGAATGGTTAAATTAGTGGGTGTGCACTGGTTATACAAAGTAAATGATATAGCCTTAGAAGTGTCCTACATTCTATGAAGTCATATTAAAAGCAACTGTTTTATTACAATGCAAGATGATGCAGATAATATTCCATTTTTTCAAAGGTTCAATTCTCTTTATCTTATTTCACATATATTATTCAATATTTCAACATATCCTCTTAAATTTTAAATATAACATTGTACATATTGAAAATATACGCTAATAGATAAATAATTAAAAAAATAAAGATTGTAGTACACCTAAGTAAAAAGAATTACAAACGTATTTTATCTTTATTATATTAAAATTCTATATCTAAGATTAAAAGAAATATATATTTTATCGTTTATATGCATCATGGTGGTTATTTGTCTTTTATCGTATCTTTATTTATATGATTTGAAAAGAATTTGTGATGGTGTGGAGGTTGTTTAATATATTTATAAAGATATTACACGTGGGACAGAAAAATGGGAATAGCACTTGCATGTGTGATTAAATTAAAAAAAAAAATCAAATATATTTATTTTTACCTGAGATTTAAAGTTTATATCTGGGCAAGAGACAATCTCTAGTTGCATAAATTATAAGTGACAATCATTAATGTATTTATCCAAACTGGATGGTATCAAAGTTGTGGGTAAATTAAGTTTGACACTTATAATTTTAAATGTAACAAATTATTAAAACCTGACTATTTTCAATAAGTGTTTATAAAATATGGCAGCGAAGCTAGGAATCGGCAAAAACATTTTCAAAAGATTAGTTTGCAAGATTTAAGATGGTGGAGGGTAGAAACAGCCATTACATTTCATGCTATATAATTAATTGATCCAGGTAGCTAGTGCCTCAAAATTTTTTGCGGTAAATACGTAATTAGCTAAACTATGTTTCTGCATAACACATGCATTAATTCAAAGGTGACATTAGAGGCAACTATAGAGCCCTAGTTATCTTTGGACTGGGTCATACTGTATTAGTTGTCTATCCAAAGATAGACATGATTCTATTTTTAAAAAAGCTTTTAACAATAAAAAAGATTTAAAATTTACTTTCATAATAATATTTCATGTTAAGTACTAAAATAAAGTTATAAATTTCTTTATAAAATTATATTAATCAGTTTTTATTAAGTGATTAATAATCATAAGGTCAATTACTATGATGGTCAAATCACTTTTGATCACAAAAGTTACACATTGCGAATACAATTCCATTTAATTGAACGCAAATTTGTTTGTTGAGTTGTTTTAGTTTTCTCAGTCGTGAATCAGTCTAGGAATACAAAGCCATCTCTCCCATCCCTGCATTAAACTGCACTGTTAACGTAAGTATTATTACATGATTGTTATAAATGTTATTAAAACAGGAAAAAATATCCATATAGTAGTGCCACTCAGTGCCAACCAGAGTATTCAATGGATGCCAGAGGGCTAGTGCATAAAATCCCCATGGATGACTACTCATTCAATATCCCCAGACTATATTCTAGCTTGTGGTCTTCGTCAGTGAGGAGCTTTGAATATGTGAGCACTGTACCTAGACCTTAGGATCTAATGCAACACTCCAGCAGCCATCTTTTATCTCTACTTAACTACAAAACTATGAGAATAAAATTGAAAACACAATAATATTTTAACTGACAAAGGCAGCATGCCAGAAACTAGTCTGGGGATATTGGATGAGTAGGTACTAGATGGGGATTTTGTGCACAAGCTTTCTGGCATCCATAGATTACTCTAATTGGCACTGAGTGGCACTACTGTATGGAGAGTTTTGCCTGTTCTAATATCAGTTATGTGCTAGCATACGAAATGGTGATCATGTGATTGGTATAAATGCAAAGAAATCAAGTCATACATCCCATGACTTAATTTACCAAGCTTGTATTGGCAAACTCATTAGATAACATTGTTATAAATATTTTTTACTGATAACATTTAATTAATTAAAAATATGTTATCTACTAATGATGGTTTATTTTCACATAAACTTTTGTATTTGCAATATTAATTGAAACATACCCTGCATGATTTGGCACAGTTGGTAGAGTGTTTGACCTGGGATTGAGATCCTTGTACACACAGGTCTGGAACTGAATTCTGTTGCTCACAGGTCTGGTTCTGTATTCTGGTGTTGCTCACAAGTCTAGTGCTGGATTCTGTTGCTCACAAGTCTGATTCTGGTGCTTAGAGTTCTAGTGCTGGATTCTGGTGCTCATAGGTCTGGTTCTGGATTCTGTTGCTCACAAATCTGGTGCTGGAATCTGTTGCTCACAGGTCTGGTTCTAAATTCTGGTGCTTACAGGTCTGGTGCTGTATTCTGGTACTCAGAGGTCTGGTGCTGGATTCTAGTGCTCACAGGTCTGGTTCTGTATTCTGGTACTTACAAGTCTGGTGCTGGTTTCTGTTGCTCACAGGTCTGGTTCAGGATTTTGTTGCTCACATGTCTGGTGCTTGATTCTGGTGCTTGCAGTTGTGCAGCTCAAGCTTAAAAACTCATTTTTATAGACATTAGTTCAAATAATATATTCTTCATTTAAATTCCTCGTATTATTTTTAATTTATAACATATGTTAGGGAATTACCTCTTTACACATGCCCTGCATACATTTAAACACTTCAGAAATATTCTCCTTTTTAAATGCAAGATCAAGCTTTTGAAAAAATAAGATAAACCCACCTTAACTTTTAAACCTAAGTGTATATGTATAGACAAATCATCAGTATTTAGATATGAGAGTGTGAAGATCTTATGTTTTCAAGTTTTTATCACATGTTAATAAAAAGGAGAGTATTCCTGAATAATCTATACAGTGCATGTTTGGGGGAATATTTCTCTAATGATTGTTAGAAATTAAAAATGCAATGCTATACAAATAAATAACTCATTACATATGTTTAATATTACATGTAATACTGAAGTACAATATACTTAGTTTATTTAGTTTGTTATTCTAAATAAATTAAAATCAAAATTAGCATTTTAAGACCACACATTAAAATTGATAGTATTCTCATTTTAGTACTTGTAAGATGTTCCATTTTTATTTGGAATCCCTCATCTAACAGTGAAAGCAATTCTACTTACTTTTTTTTTTAAAAAATGTCAATCATCCAATCTACTTGTAACAGAAACTACAAAAATGCTAATAAAATATTTAATTGTTATCTTTATAATATAATTACTTTTTAAATTATTTATTTTGGTATTACCTCTATGACAATACCCTGTCTGATTTGTTGCAATAGTTGAATGTCAGACTGGAACAAATACCTTTCAGTTCTGCCCCTTGTCAGAGTGTGTGGACCTCTTGATTTCAAAATTTTGAAAACTCTCCAGCAAAAAAAAACCTATTTGATGTTTTAAAATTGCTTAATATCTATTTATCAATTTATGTTCTAATTTGATGAGTATTTTTATTTCTTATGTAAACTGTAATTAATTATTTATTATTTACATTTCCGTGAATTCCAACATATCTTACCTTGCTATTTTTACAAGATAATAATGTAACAATTCTTTAATTTAGGAGTATTCCATATAGTATATGTAAGCATTATTTTTAAAATTTTCATTATTTCAAAATGGTCTCAAATTATATTCAGACTCTGTAATAAACTAAAGAAATAGAAATTGCAAATGATGAAGGTCATTCAGTTTGAAAGTAAGAGTGAATAAAAAGAGATAATTGTTTTATATTAAATGCTTTTATTTACCAGGTACTAAAAAGGAAAAAAAAAAGATTGTTTTTTCAACCACATTTGGGTTTTTTAGATTTAACTTGAAATGAAATCATGGATGGTCCAGAAACTAATTAGGTCAATCTCAGCAAAAATAATAATTGTTTCTTCAACTACAATTGAAATTTTTAGATTAAGGGATAAACATAATGCATTTTTGAATCACCCATGATTTTATGTTAAGTTAAATCTAAAAATTCCAATTGTGGTTGAAAAACAATTATTTTTTGATTTTTAGGGTATGGTAAATAAATGCATTTAACCCTACTGATTTTCACTATTCTTCTGACCGCTTTCTTTGTTATCACTAGATCTAAGCTTTCAACTTTAATTTTGTTATCAAAGCTTTATTATTTACCAAAATATAATAAACTTGACTTCATTTGATAGATATTTTTGTTTAGAAATTAAATAAATTTAAAAAATCACATTTGATTTCTGTAATTATTTAAAAAATATATATTTATTCAAAACAAAACATAATAATGTCATAAGAGATTTTAGATGGCACCAATTCAATTTATAAACTGAATGAAATCTTCCTTGTTTCAAATTTGATTTACAAATCTAAGCAAATTTTTTAAAATAAGTATTAAATCTATCAAATTATGCTTAAAAGTGTACATTTTTTATATATTTTTTATGATATTGCTAAATATAATACCAATTAGGTGAATCACCTCATTTTGTAAACAGCTATTTTTCCTGTGATCAAAATCTCTATAGTAATATGTAGAAGAAAATATTCTTTTTTATTTAAAAATAAAACATTTCTGCAAAAAATGAATATATAAGTAGATTTACTTTTCATTTTTAATAATTATTACATAATTAGATTAACAATATAATCATAAACTTTCCAAAAAATGAAGTTTTTACATCACTAATATTTTCTTGATGACCATACTATTTTCTTGAAGTGAATATGCAAGGTTTGAGATTGCAAAATACATAATGGGTAGCCATCATTAGCTGAGCTTGTGATCATTTGTTGGATCAACTCCTAGCTTTCCAAGCCATCTATTGACTTTTTTGTATTTAAAATATTACAAAATAAATATACTTGAATTTTAAAGCAGTAAAAAGTAAAAGTTTCAAAAAAATTTCAGCAGAGGGTGGAAAACACAAAAAATAAGCATGTCTCTAATGCTCCAAAAGTAATTAAGGTTAATATAAAAAAAATTCTCCAAATTTTAACATTTTTATTTACTATGCAGTATTAAAATGTATTGCATAGTAAATAAAAATGTTAAATGATATACTTTAAATCAACTTGACATTTGTAGTTTATATGTATATCATTAAATATATTGACTATAAGTTAATATGTATACACCTTACATATATATTATATTTAGTATGTATACATAATTATATGTGTATAATAAAGCATTAATTACTAATATATAAAGACATACTTTTCATTGAAAAGTGTTAGACAGTTTTTTTCTTTTTATTTTAAATTTTTTAAAAAAAGCTTAACAAAACTATATTGTAAACAAACTGCACTTAATATGTATGATTTTACTTTGAATTAATTTGATACATATATATATATTGTAAGAGATGGAATATATAACAAACTAACCAAAGGAAATACATATAAAAACAACTTAAAACCATATAATATTTTTCACAAACTGTACAAAAAAAAAATACACATAATTTTTATTATCCCATTTTATTTGTTTTTTTTTTTCTGATGAACCAGTCCTCTTTAAATATAATTATTTATTATTTAGTCTTTTTTGTTTTTATATATATTGTAAGAGATGGAAAATCCACCCTTTCTTTTGAAGTGCCATTATAGTTTTTAAAAAATCTTTTTGATTTGGTTATTAGATAAGGATTTGTAAAAATGTTGTTATTGTTACTGCTGTTAGTTGTTTTTTTAATTGTTATTTGGTTCATTTTTATTTATTTATGGTAATATGTGCTTTGTCTTGTGATAGTGAGGTTTTAATAGCTATGGATATATATAAATTCATGAGTGTGTATGCATATAAATAATTGTCAACAGTCGCATTTAAATTACTAGTTATAATTAGATTGTATTTTTATTTTGGAAAATTATTTAAGATCTAATGTTATTATTCTGGTTGTTTATTTATTTATTTTGTAGATTACAAAATAAATTTTTCAGTGTAATATTTTTTTTATTGACATTATTTTTGTTTTGTTGTTTAAAAAAATATTTTAAAATCAACAATCAGCAGTGTTAAAGATTTTTAACTTAGTGCATGAGTTATAAAAATAGAACAAAGATTACTATAGAAACATAAAAAGGATTGCCATAAGAAAAAAAGAAAGAATAACTTTATTTTGTCTATTTTACAAATTCTTCTTTTGGATATCAATATACTAACTACAGGACCAAGATATAACATGAAAATTATTGGCTATGTACACTTTATTATCCAGGGTAATTTCAGCCCTTTTGCCTACCTTATTTTGCTATTGGAGTCCAGTAAAATATGCAGCCTAAAACCAAACCTGCCTTTGTAAACAAACTTCAGAAAATAGCTATATCTGTATTTTTTTAACTTTTAAGTTTCTTTTAATAATCCTAAACTTAATAGTCAAAATCAATTTATATATACAGCTGAATATAAATTTCCACGTTGTTAATATGTATACATATTTTAAAGTTATTTCAATTTATCCTGGGATGGACAAAACAAAAGAAAAACGTCTGAAATAATTAGTGAACAGTGAAATGAAGGGACAGTTTAGAAAATTAAATGGGGTAATTAAAATTTGATCATTTGTTTTTGTTTGTTTTTATTTGTTTATTATTATTATTATTATTATTATTATTATTATTATTATTATTATTATTATTATTATTATTATTATTATTATTATTATTATTATTATTATTATTATTATTATTATTATTATTATTTATAACATTTTGAAATTTATCTTTATAAAAGTCTATACATTTGTGGTATCTAAAACTAACTTATAATTTTTTTTTGAATGTTTAAACTTATTAATAATAAAGAAAATCAATTTTTAATATATATATATATATTTGTTTTTTTTTGTTAGAAATGTTATATCTTAAATTGCGCAAAAATATATATTATTAAATGCCAAATTAAAATAGTGATTATAATGATATATATATATATATTGTAACGATATATAAATTTGTCGTTACATTAAATTGAAATAAAAACTTTTAAGTTCGCATATAAAAATAAGTGTATTAAAAAGAAAAAAAACAAAACGCTAAAATAAAAATGTTTGTTAAACGTATATATTCGCACAGATGCTAAACTTTAAAAATATTTTTTTCATAAACAAAAAAAAAAAAAGTATTTGAACGTATTTTTTTAATAAAAATAAAATTAAATATAAAAATATTTTAATAAAAAAATAACTAATTAAAATAAAAACATATTAATTAATTCCTTAATCTATAAATGAAATGATTTTTATTAATTATCTAAAAGCTTTTAATTAAAAGTCAGATGAAAAGTTAGATAAGAGAAGAAAGAGATTTTATCTTACCAATGGAACAAATAAAGCCCGACCATAACAAAAAACAGAACATGACGTTTTGTTCATGGAACCATAGGAGGACTATAAAGAAAAAAGAGTTGCAGTTTTAACTTGATTTGGGAGTGGGACAAGCGTCCTCCTCACTTATTTTAAAAGCAAGACGGAACCAGAACGAACCCTCCCAAAAACGGGCTTCCAGGAAGGGAATTGCGGAACGGATGAAGCGACAACTGTAAAACAAATATAATAAGAACTTTAAAGATGATAAGTTAATTTAAATTTTAAAAGAACTTCCGACTGGCAACCATGATAAGTAATTTTATATGTTTCTTGATAAAAAACATTCCATTTATATTTATTTTATTAATATTTATTGTTTAATTTTAAAGGGAAATTTAAGGTTGGGTAAGGTTGAAGTGGGGTTGGATGTTGTGGTTTACTGGAGCCGAACCGCCCGGAGCAGGATTGTATACCGCTGTTTTTATATTTGGAGTTTTGGGGGGCCTTTACATTAATTAGTAATTTGGGGGTTGTAAGTATGGGGGGGAAGGGTTATTGGGTGGGGGCGGGGATATTGGCAATAGGGGGGGAGCCCGGGGGAGGGCGGTTTTTTAGTCTTCGCTGAGTGGAGCCAAGCGCGGGAGTGGGGTGGGTTTTTGGGCCCTAAAACCTAGCGCAAAACAAAGAAACCCCTTGAGAAGGGAAAAAAATTTAGGTATTTCGGGTTTATTATGATATTTAAGAAGTACCGGCCGGCGGCGGCAAGAATAAAGGAACCATTCGGCCAAGGGTTCCAAAAATAATAAATGTCATGTATCAATTTAAATTGGAAAACAATAAATTACACTTAATTACATAGGGGTTGTATATAAATATATAAATTATTATAAAATCATATTTACAAATTCTATCATTATTTAATAATTGTCTTAACTCTTCAATTATTTTAATTGTATTGTTAGATATATTTTGAAAAGTATGGATCAAGTCATAGTATTAAATAGTAGATTTATAGATTAATATCCCCACATGTCCGTTATTTAGAATTTGTTTTTTATATATATATTATCTATATGTAAAGGCTCATATGATATTTCTATATACACCTGGGTCTCATTTTACGTGGATTTATTTAACGCAATTTTGAAGGTATGCGATTCATGCAACTCCAATAATGCTCTATTACTTTAAATAATAAATTTTGTGCACTTATGTCATATTAAAAGTAATAGCACATTATTAGAATTCGACTTTCATCTTAAAAATTTCAATATTTTCAGTGCTTTATAATAGTAAGATTTTATGCAATAATGAAATTAAAATCATGATTTCCACATTTTATGTACAAACATTAAATTTTACAAGATTATAATGTAAATTTTTTCAAACATTGTGCATGGTAATTTTGCATTTTAAATCACATTCTGTTTTTGCTTTTTAAAAAAGAACATAATCATTTAGTGTCCGCAAGTTTATTTTTAAAAGGGGAGTAATAGCAGTGGGCACAATTAAATTTGACAATTAAAAATTAAAATCTGATTTTTAATTGTAATTAACAATTTAAAAATTACTTAAGGTGACCTGAAATTAATGTGATGTGAAATGAAATTTGATTTTTAAATGGAATTGAAAATTAAAAAATTAAAGACAAAAATAAGAATTTAATTTTTAGTTGTTAGTTTTAATTAAATTTTTCCCAGTAGTGTAGAAAAAGATAATGAAACAGAAGTGGAACCTATTCCTTTCACTGCAAAAATGATTCGAGAAAGTCTTCAACTTTCTAATCATTTGGCAAATTATTTTCTTATTAATGACACTAATCACGAATGTGGTCTTAAATTCCAATGAGAGCTAAATGGTTGTATGTCTGGATATCACAAGCTTCATAAACAATTAATAAAATCATCATCTCAAAGATTAATTACTAATTACATTGTTACCAGAAAACCATTAACACAACATGAGAGTGAAGTTGGCGCTAGTTGTATTTCCTCTTGTGAAGAATCTGATTTTTTACCTGTTTGCAAATGAACCTGTTTATTGGCAAATAGCGATAATAATTAAAATGTGTATAAAAATGTAAATTACTGTAAATTATGCATAAAAATATATTGTTTTGAATAAAATTAAATATTATAATTAAAAAAAGTTTGTCTTGTATCAATTTTTTTCAAATTTGAAATTTTTTATTAGTCATATTTTATTTCCTTATTTTTTTTTGCACGAATTTTAAAGTAATTTTACATTGGTGCTTTGCTTTTATGCGATTTTTGAAAAATCACAGTCCGTATCCCCCCTTTTTCAAAGTAAGTTATGTCTATTTTTGTGCAATTTCTTTTGCATGTGTTTTCTGAGGAACCTATCTATCGCGTAAAATGAGACCCAGGTGTATATATTTGTGCTAAAATGAGGCCCAGGTGTATATATTTGTGCTAGGCATTTAATAAAGCCTTGAGTTGATAAAGCTATGAAGTAAATGTTGAACTTTACAGCCTAGGATATAAGCATTATATTAATAAGAAGCCCAAGTAGTTGATGTTCATAATAAAAGACGTGGTTCAAAATAAATAGAGTAAAATAAACCCTTATAGCATAGTGGGAAGGAGCTTTTTACATTGTTTTTTTTTATATCATCTTGTATGTCCATCCAGCTTTAAAGAAATGCATATATAACCTAAATTATTAATTTAACAAGCTACTACTAATTTATTTATTTATTTATATATTTTACAACAGTTTTATGCAATTCCTATATAAAATATAAACTGAAAGTTATGTTTATTGTCGGTAAATCTTTTATTTGATTTATATTTTTAAAAAAATTGAACATTTGAAAAGCAAATCAGTTTTTGTGTTTTTCACATGTTTATGCTATTATAAGATATCAAATCATAGTCTTGAAATAAAGCTTATATCATTTGTTTTATATAAAAAAGAATGACTTTGAGTTTTCATTTGAAGTTTATTAATATCTGTCTTATTAGGTAATATGGCGAATTTACCCATCAACTAAATGGTAATGTTATGTATTGATTAATATTATACAAACCATCATTAATTGAAATATTAAATCACATATAATCTTGTTTGTGAACATATATATTGGATTCAACAAAATTTCCTTTGTTCCAATCTATATTTAGTAAATAATCAAATTGTTATTTAAGTTAACCCTGAGAATTAACCAGTTAACATGCCTTAGTCAATGCTCTGTAGTATCTAGATTTATTTTGCATAGCTAGCCGTAGTAACAATATAAGTAGTGATTAAAGTACATTCACTCATATGTAATATATTTTCTGTAGTGTAAATAGTTTATTAACCATACTTTATAAATTAGTAAATTGTTCAAATAAAGTTAGACATTATAACCCAATTCATTATATTTTATATTCATTGGTTGGAAGTTGTTTAATATATCTATAAAGATATTACACGTGGGAAAGAGAAAGGTGAATAACTCCATGTGTGTGTATGTTTAAAATTAAAAAATCAAATGTATTAATCTTTAACAGGTTTAAAGTTTATATCTGTGCTAGAGATAATCTCTAGTTTAGAAAACGATTAGTAATAATCATTATTGTATTTATATGGTGTCAAAGTGGTGAGTGGAATGACTTTGTCAGTTGTAAATAAAAATGTAACAATTTCTGGATTCACACGATCTTAATAACTGCATTATTCTTGCCAATCCAAAAGTCAATCAAAAGAAGGTGCTCAATGTTTTGAATTTAATGTATAAAGACTTTGGTTTGGTAATCAATATTAAAAAAACTGAAGTCCTCCACCAGTCAGTGATGGAACAATATACTTGAGTATATGGCCAATTTATATATTTTGGTAGCATTTTAACTACAAGAGTTGACTTAAATTTTGAGGTATTTCACAGATTTCAATGTTCTACTGCTACTTTTAAAAGGTTAAAAGATATAGTTCATTATTGCCATAACTGTAGCAATTAAATTAGCTAAGCATATATTGTTCTGCCTAATTTATGTATATGGAAATTTGGCTCTGACTCTCTGCAATATAGCATAATGTAAAAGATTTAAAAAGTTTTATTTAAAGAAGGGACTTGAACTCAGGCTTTCAAACTCCCCACATCTATGCAATCCATCTAATACAACTGATACACATGACCATATATACATGTGAAAAAGATAAATGATCTCCCATATACTTATTTCATGCTGAACCAACACTCATCAGTTGGTCCAGATTACCATTTCCCCCACATATTACACAATCTCTGCTCAGTTTATATTAAGATAGCAAATTATCAAACTTTAATGGACAGGCTTCAATATTCTCCACTCTCCAACTCTTCAGCCATTCATTTCATTGCAAATCTGAGGATGAAATGCTCAAAGTACATAAATGATGCTAATATTATTGTCATATCCATGTTAACCTTAAGTCAATCTGACCCTTCACACATAGGACCTTAATATGTCAATTTAATTATACAGAAGAGGGATGGGGAATGCAGGCTGAATATGTACTATTTAAATGAATGTATAGTCTATACTAAACTTAATGCAATTATAAGGGATTTGAATTCAGACTTTCAAACTCCCCACATATATCTAATCCATCTTATACAATTGATATACATGACCATATACATGTAAAAAAGATAAATAATCTCCAATATATGTATTTCATGATGAACCAGCATTCATTCATCAGCTAGTCCAGCCAGATCACCATATACAATCACTGCTCACTTTATATTAAGATAGTAAGTCATCAAGCTTTAATGGACAAGCTTCAATCAAGGTCTGAGCCTTGGGTCATCAGATTTTCAATGGTATGGATGGCTGAAGAGTTGGAAGGTAAAGAAGATTGAAGACTGGCCATTAAAGTTTGAAGAATTTGCTACCTTAATATAACTGAGCAGTGATTGTATATATGTGTAGGTGATGGTGATCTGGACCAACTGATGAGTGCTATATTGGAGATCATTTATCTTTTTCACACACACATATATAGTCATGGATATCAGTTGTATAATATGGATTGGATATGTGTGAGGAGTTTGAAAGTCTGAGTTCAAGTCTCTTATAATTCCATTAAGTTTAGTATAGATTATACATTTATTTATATATCAAAGATAAGTGATTAAAAATCTCATGGTAAGAACATATGACCAATCAATCCGTTTTTCAATCTGCTGAATATGCTCTTGTGGAGCCCAATATTATAAAATCATATCTTCATAAGATCGAATACGTGAAGTAAACAATATTTACTGAAAAAAGTATTTTCTAGTGAACTTAAGTTTGCCAGAAGGACCCGTCATGTATGGTTGAGGGTAGAATATAATTGAGAGCTACAATTAAACAGGCTATTGAAATATTTTAGAAAAGACAGCATGAAAAATCTCTGAAAAATAGACTTCTGATAATCAGAACAACAAAGTGGAAATGGCCGTTTTCCTTTAAGAGCGTCTGATGATGCTAAAAAAGGGTTTCAAAACATATTTTCTCAGTATAAGCGCAACGTAACATGTAAAGCATAAACCATTATCAGTGATTTGTTTTTAGTCCTGAAATTATTTCCAAAAAAATTTACTTGAACTCTGCTTTTCGAAACAATAAACTTTAAGTAAGCTATAACCATTGCAAAACAATTAAAAAGTCAATAAGTTTGTTTACATTTAGATCAGTATAAGTTGTTATTAATTCATTTGCTAGCTCGCATCGCTATTGGAATGGAATATCTCACATTTTTAACTATAATAAATAAATTCAATCAAATTAAGTTCATGGCTATAACTTGTTGAATTTTAAGTATGTAGATTAAACAAACTTTACATGGAATAATTTGTAGTATCTTAAAGAATCTATTTATATGGTTATAAATATAGAACTGGAGGGTCAGCTAAGGACTATCTAGGAAATAAAAATTATGTTAAACTACTGTAAACCCCATTTTAAAAACATTAACATCTGCCATCTAATAGAAGCCCCTCTGAGTTTAATCCTATTTTTTATCCATATAACGCTCCAGAAATCTTTATTTTATTAAACTATCTCTTATGTGGTTAACTTTTAGATCTTTGCATTCTTTTGGAATCTATTTTAAGCTTCCGTTTGTTCACTTATTAACATCTTTTTTTTTTATCAATATTAGCTCTTTTAGGCCCGTCCCACCATGCATTTCTCTTTCCAAATTTAAATTTATACATACTGTGACATCTACAGTCTCTATATTCCTATTTTTTAATTGTTTAAATATCATAATAATACATACTGATAGAAAATATTTATTAAAAACTCATTTCAGTTCAATCAGCTTTTTTAAATTATTAAATTAAATATTAGTTGTTTCTAATATTAAAAAAATACCTATGTTTAAAATTTTTTAGTAAATTATTTGTATGATCGAGTAATATTTGTTAGTTTCTGTCAGCATGATTTCGTATAGTGGTCGGGTGTCATTTCTTGTGCTAGAACATCATAGAATTCCCGAGCGTGCAGCATACCATTTAATTATTACTATTTAGAGAGATAAAAATATATCCAAAACATAAATAAATAAAAGACATCCAGTGCAGAAGCGGACAACATACTTCATAAAATAGTACTCTCATCTGAATAATAAACAATAACGTGAAAGGATACTTTTTCATACGTCATAGCGTCAGCCGGGACGCGAACCCACAACCGTCTGCAACCAACAACTTGCTTGCAAGACGGCTGCCATGATCTCTCGGATAAAGGATACTTGCTAGTAAAATAGATATCGTTAACAGATACTTGGAAAAAGATGTAAAAAAAATAAAAAACAATAGAATGGAAAATTAGATAACAGAAAATATAATTCGAAGTGCTGGATACGTAATTAGAAAATAGATATGGAATTGTACAAACACGTATTCTCTTAGTTAATAGACAGAAATGTAGATTTAAATATACAAAAGTCATCACAAAATTAATTATGGATAACTAAATAAAAATTTTTTGCTATACAGTATATAATTTTGTTCTTTACTCGTATATGATGGTTTAATACAATTGAGTGAAAACACATTATGTTAATTAATTAAATATAGAAAGTTGAATATTCAAAGACATTATTATTATTAGTTTCCGTCTCCCAGTCATGTGACGTGGAAAACCTGACGATCATATGAATAATATTTTGACTGTTCTTAAAATTTTAACATCGTAACATACGATTAGTTTATGATTGATCCAATAACGTAAAATGGCGTTTTGCTGTTGACGCGTCCGTAACTGTCATTTAACCTCTAATACCTGTTGCTTATTATAGATATTAGTAATAAGACAATAAGAAAGAACAGATAGTACAATAAAAAACAAGGCAGTGAAATAAGAAAAATAATACTTCTTCTTCTTACAAAAGAATTTTGGAAAATTATTATAATTTTCAATAGATGACGAAAGTATCAGACAGATGAAATATATTTAAAAGTGACATCTTATGTTTACTAAACTTTTAGGTAATAAATCCTCGATGAATGATTTTAATTGCGACAAGGGAACGTAATATCGAACAAAAATATTTCGCATCCGTATCTGTCCCTACATAAATTAAGAAATTAAAAAATGCGGTATGTAAATATAAATGCGATATATAAATTCGGTCGTTATTTTGTAATAAGCAAACAAACGAAGTGTATTTAGATATTCAACACTGCGGCGACAAAATTTATTTTGACAATACTATCAAATGAATAATAGACTAACAAATATATTTCTAATAAGATAAGTAGTTTTCCACCTAAATATTTAGGAAAGTTCAAATTATCATTGACGATGATCACGTGTTATCGTTCAGCGTAATACATTTTGAGTATATAATTAATCTTGCCTTTAGGGGAAAAAATACATACAGTTAAATAAAGCTATACAATTATATAAAAAAAAAGAAAACAAAAATAGGAGATAAGTGTAAAATAATAATCACATACATATAACAATTTATACATTGTCAAAAAATGTAAACTTTATTCCTTTTTTTATTTATTTATAATTAAATCCGAAAAACTTTTAAATGATAACAACAATTATGTTTAATAAAGTTTTATTGCCCAGACTTGAATCGAACTAATATATATATATATAGTTGAGCTAATTTTAAATTGCTATGACTTAGGATAATCCATTGGATCTAAGTAGCAGAGGCATTTGTGTATTAAAATTACAAATATAGACGATTTTTTCGTTCCTTCCAATCTTTTCAAGCGCCCAAAAACGCAACTGCTCGTCAACGTTACGGTAGATTTGAATTGATGGAAATTCGTCATGACAGTTGAGATTAGAGAAAATATTTACGTTGACACAGTCTGTAGGAACAGTTAATTGAAGGGGTGTTTAACAAGATGTTATTTACACATGCTTAAATTTGATAGGCTAGCAAGTATGACAGAAAGAAGTTTCAAACTGTGATGGAAAAGCCTAAAAATAAATGGTATATCTGTAAAAACACTTTTAAGTGGCAAAAAGTGATATTAATACAAGTATATATGTAAGTATACATACTCAGAAAGAGAGAAAAAATGCAATTTCTATTCAATTAAGATTGTTTTGAATTTATTTAAGCATTTTTGATAGATTTTTTAAAACCGCATCTATTTATAATATGTAATTCGTTTGTTAAAATAATATGAAATAAAATGTGATAGTCATGCGTGATTGAGGGGAAGTGTGGGTGTTAACGTTCTTTCCAATCAATTTTTAAGAGGAAAATTAATTTATACAGAAATTACAGTGATATATTATACACTATTTAAAATATATTTAAAATTTCTAGTTAATATTAGTAGGATAAATTAAAAAGTAGTTTATAACTGCGTAAGAATTAAATATGAAATTACGGAAAATAGTTTGTTTTATGTTATTACTATAAAATAATCTATGGCGATTGTAGGTTTGCAAATATAAGCGGAGTCTTTAAATTGACATATATATATATATATTCATTAGTAGTCACTTATAAACTAAAATGGTTATTTTAACTGGACGGAAAAAGAATGAAAGGCGAAGAATAAATAATTAAAAGAAACTTTTACAAGACCATGCAAAATAATCTATGAATCAAAAATACCTTCGCGTACATCAAATAATATTCATATACATGAGTGTGTGGGGGTGGAGGGGGTGTAGCATGCGCAAAAATAGATTATATATGGTTACATGATTTTGAATATTGGAAGATTACGTTTTAAAGTTTTGCTTTAGCTATGCAATAAATTAATATATCCATAAATCTCCAGTCTACCTCATAACATTGATACACTTGAACACATATATGTCGAAAATATAAATAATCACCAATATCCATATTTCATGCTAAACCAGCAATCATCAGTTGGTCCAGATTATCATCTCTACATATACATGCAATAAGTGCTCAGATGTCCATTAAAGTATGAAGATTGTCTATCTTAATATATATCTGAGCACTTATTGCATATATGTGTAGATTTGATAATCTGGACCAACTGATGATTGATGGTTTAGCATGAAATACGAATATTGGTGATTATTTATATTTTCGACATATATGTGTTCAAGTGTATATCTGTGTTATGAGATAGAGACTGGAGAGTGATGGGTAGTATGAAGGTCTGGACTTATATACCCTGTATATTACATATATTGATACAACTATATAATAAGCCTGTATTTCAGTTATTACATAGTAGAGATGTCTGCCCTTCCCTTGTATATGTATTAAATGGATTACATCCTGTACATGTGGGGTCAGATTGACTTTAGATCAACATGGGTGTGACAAGAATCTCAGCCTCAGGATGGCATTTGAGCATTTCAACATCAGATTTTCAATTGGATTTACAGTTGAAGCGTTGGAGAGTGGAGTGGATTGAAGCCTGTCCATTAAAGTATGAAGATTGGCTATCTTAATGCATCATATATGAGCACTTATTGCATATATGTGTAGAGATGATAATCTGAACCAACTGATGATTGCTGGTTTAGCATGAAATACGTATATTGGTGATTATTTATCTTTTCGACATACATGTGTTCAAGTGTATCAGTGTTATGAGATAGACTGGAGAGTGGTGGGTAATGTGAAGCTTGTGCTCATATACGCTGTATATTACATATATTGATACAGGTATATAATAAGCCTGTATATAACAACTTTAATAACTTTAAATAGTTCGTTAAAATGCAAAGGAATTTATCAGTATTTCTCCACATACAAATCACGAAAATAAAACGATTATTTATTTGAAATGTAAATTGCCAGATACTAAATAATTTTGCAGTTTTCTTTTGTTCATTTACCAATAGTTAATAATAGATACTATCCATTTCCTACAAAAGTCTTTAGCATAGTGATAAGTGCAGCCATATAAAAGTTAAACAAATTATAGGTCACAAGAAAGTTTATGATATTTTTAAATTGAAAGTCTTTGGCCCAAGTCTTGTGAGCTACACAATCATTATCTAGTAATAATAATTGGTTCCTGACTTAGTTATAACATGCTTGCAAATTTGGTATATTAGTATATATTTATTATTAGCCTAAAAAGTAAAAGATCCATTGATAAAGTTGCAGGTACCTAACTATAAACACAATCAGTACAATTGTAATATGATATAATTTTGCTACTTATGGTGAAGATGTTATAACCCAGTGGATGTTGAGTCTATAGTTCATCATTGCTTTTAATTTATCTACTTTCTGATAATCCAAGTTTTACTTTGGTTAGGAGCATGGTATGTGGATGTACTAATCTCTATATGAGATCATTCATCATTTACACGTATTATCAATCCACTTTAAAAAATAGAAATTCACATACAGTAATCGTAAAGACAAGAATAAATTTTAAATACAATAGTATAGCACAGTTAATATATCTTGGATACGCATACGATTTATTTATTAAACATCACATATTTTGTGGTAAAATATAAGCTTGTGTGTGTGTTTATAGAACACACCAAGTCTTTGACTTTAAAAATTTCATTCAACGCCAGCATAGCTTTCAGTTATGCGATCTAGTCTTTTCATGGAGTATGTATGATATACAGATGTTATTTATAACAGAACTTTAAATGCATGTTATCGGAAAGTGGTCTCAAAATCGATGATTTTAGCAGCAGTCACATGGTAGGAAAATAAAAGAATCGAGTTTTGAAAAATAAGATAAAGCACAAAACAATTTTTTAGTATATTTAAGAAAATAAGCGTTTCTTGAAGTATATTTGTAGTTTTGTATCTTTAGAAAAATGTACATTTTACTGTAAGCAGATTTATAACTGTATTCTTTATAAAAGTTGCCGAGTTATTTTGTATGCATTTATCTTTGTAATCCATAAAATAGGTAGTATTAATACCTCAGCAATATGTCAACATAGAATAGAATATGAAAGTAAATACAGGCCATATTTCTATACCACCCAAATCTTTCATTATATATATATTCTGAGATGGGTGTTTGAACAATCACCTTGAGATTTTTATTCCATATCAGGAGATAAATATAACAGCATGGCAAAGTTAATATTTAACACGGTTAAATTAATTAAGTATTCAAATTAAGTATTCAAATCTTCCTTCCTTTTAAGTTTTTCCAGTCAGTATTTTTTTCTTCCTTATTTCGAGTTCTCTCTCTCTAACAACTAAGATTGAATCAAGACACTCTTCTAGAATTAATTATTTATTTGCTGATAATCCAATCTTTTATAATCTTGATTTAATTAACATTACAGTTAAAAATAAAAATTTATTTTGTAAATCAAAATGATTCCTTTCCAATGCGACTATATTTCTTAATTAAAGTTATATATATATTCGTTCGAATTAATACTAAATAAAATTCATAGTGACATAACTCGGAAAATAATATATCTTACCAGTGTTTAACGTCTCATATATATATATATACCGTCAGATAAACCTTTTTATTATTTAAAAAAAAATGCAATTTTGGTTTTTGTAACTCTTGCCATTAACGTGGAATTTAAACCCGGTCTTTTGTGAGAATGAGTTCAAAATCGAATATTAACAAACACGTTATTCACTTAACACATTACATGATTTTATTTTATAAATTAAACAGATATTAAACTAAACTGGTCTGATTTGCAACACATTTTAAATAAGATCACAAACATTCTCAAGCAGTTTGGATTTCGTTTGTGTTTTATGGTTAATTAATAGGTCACAATAGTAAATGAACATAAAGATAGGAGGATATTCAGGAAACTGAATGTCAATCATTGCATAGTTTAACAACTTCACTTTAATTCTAAACCTCTTTATATTTAGAGCAAAATAACTAATACATGTGTCTAACGATAATGCTGATAATTACCATTATTTCATTACAATATATATATAAAAAAAGAAGTAAATAGTTCTACTAGAGAAAGCATGTCAACCTCCTTTACCACTAAGTGATATGAGGCATCTTGAAGATAATGATGATGTGGATAACAAGAATGAACAGCTTTTGAAATTTTTTTGTCAAAGAGTGAATTTGAGCATTGGAAATTGATCAAATATTTAGGAAGGTCAATACACATTGTCTAGAAATGATATATTTTACACAGTAGATTATGTACTAAGTTTTCGACAATGAAGAAAGAGTATGTAATAGTTATCACAATTTCATTACAATGAAAATGGTTAGTAAGGTGATGGAAAATAATAATAGAAGTATAAGGGTAATGAAAGATGTGGATAAAGAGTTAATGATAAGAATAAGTTAGAAGAATATAAAATAAAACTACAAGAAATCATGGAAGAGTGTGTTGAAAATAAATATAAAGATTGGTGTGGTGAATTAGAAAAATAATTTAATATATCCAGCACACAGTTCTTCTTTTCAAAATAGTTCATATATATATATATATATCTAATATAGAAATAAAACAAACTAACTCCTTCTTTTTAAAACTTGATTTATTATGACTATAATCATGAAAAAGGAATCCAACGTTTCGACTATTTTTTTATAGTCTTTTTCGAGGCACACTAAAATAAAATATATATACACAATAAATAGCACATATTCCAAAAAAAAAAAATTTAAATTAATTAAAAATTACAAAATATATCCATAGCCAAAATTTTCTTTTTTTTACCTTATCTCACTCCCCTTTCCTATTACAATCACAACTTAAACACAACTAATTCCTTTTTAAAAATCTATATATATCAAATAAAAACTTTTAATTAAAAACCTAGTATTTTCTTTTACCAGAATTAAATAGGATATTAATAGAAAAAGATAAAAGAAAATAATAGGTTTTTAATTAAAAGTTTTTATTTGCTATATATAGATTTTTAAAAAGGAATTAGTTGTGTTTAAGTTGTGATTGTAATAGGAAAGGGGAGTGAGATAAGGTAAAAAAAAGAAAATTTTGGTTATGGATATATTTTGTAATTTTTAATTAATTTAATTTTTTTTTTTTTGGAATATATGCTATTTATTGTGTATATATATTTTATTTTAGTGTGCCTTGAAAAAGACTATAAAAAATAGTCGAAACGTCGGATTTCTTTTTCATGATTATAGTCATAATAAATCAAGTTTTAAAAAGAAGGAGTTAGTTTGTTTTATTTCTGAATTAGAAAAAGGGACCAATAGCATTTTAGATGAGAATATTCAGAAAAATAAAAGTAATAGAAAAGTGAGACTTAATAAAAGTGTAAAAGATAGGGGGAAAGCATGCAGAGAATATAAATATGCTATTATAAACAAAAAAAAGTGAAAAAGATGTTAATTTTGAATGGGAAAACTATTTTTAAAAAAGATGTTGACTAAAATAGATAATTATATAGAGAGAATGAAATTAAATAATAAATTATTGAAGTATAATAATAAAAGTAGTGGATATGGGAGTAAAAAATATTGGTAGTATTACTAAATGATGAAGGGAAAAAATGTAGATACAGAGAAGAATTAGAGATAATCTTAAATAAGTATTTAATGGATATACAAAATATGGTGGATGTGAAGGACAGAATGATAACAAGCATAAAAGCACATAGTAATGGAAATATTAATTTTACAGAAAATGAATTGAATGAGGCAGGGAAGAAGTTGAAAAGTGTAAAGGCAAGAGGACTAGGCAAATGGCCAACAGAAATGGTGATAAATTTGGGAAATAGGGCAAAATTAAATCTATTATTATGTTTTAATAAGAAGACACAAAAGATGGGATTTCCAGGTGGCTGGAATAATACAAGAGTAAGGCTATTATTTAAATGAAATGGTAAGTGCCATAGAAAGATATACAGTGATAGACTAGTGGTGGTAATGTCAGTGTTATAGAAAGTTTTTGCATATATGTTGATTGGAAGGGTAGAAAAGTGGATGGAAGAAAATAATATAGTAAGAAAAATGCAATGAGGTTTTAGAATGTATAGGAACATAGGATATAGTTTATTTGTAGTCACACAGCTTAGAAATATGAGTAGAAATACAGGTAGGTAATTATATATGGCCTTTATAAATATAGAGAAGGCATATAATAGAGTAAATAGAAACAGATTATGGATAAATTTAGTAAAGTTGAGAATGAATAGAGCTTTAGTGGATCATATTAAAAGATTGTATAAAAATAATTACTATACATATCAATTAGAAAATATAAGGTCAGTTAAAGTTAAAAATGGTGTGGAACGAAGGCAAGGATGCCATGTGCCACCTAATTTGTTTTTCTTATATTTAAGATAAATGGAGAGAACAATAAAAAGACTAGGAAGAGGGATAGAGATACCATTAATAAATGGCAAGTGAGTGTATACATTATCAGGTCCTTTATTTGCTGATGTTGTACTCTTGTGCACAGAAAGTTGCAAAGATATGAAAATTGTGCTGAAAGATTTGTGCAAGAGTGTGTAAAGAGATGGGGATTAAATTTAGTGAAGGAAAATTAAAAGTAATGATGATAAATGCTGTGGAAAATAGAAGAGAAAGAATATTTATTGTGGAATATAAAGTTAAATGTGGTAATAAGTATAACTATTTGAAAATAATCTTAAGTAATCAGAGAAATTGCTTGGACAAATGGAAGAAAAAATGATAAATGTCACAAAAAAAAAAGAAACTAATAATGAAACTTACAGTGTTTTTATATAATAAATATGATGTAGCAAAAATTATAAGGAAGAGAGTAACAGTAGAAGGGTTAACTTACGGTGATGATGCATTATGTGTTAGTAAAGTATGTTAGATTACTTAGAAAAAGTACAAAGAGAAGCAGGAACACATGCATTAGATGCACATATATGGATAGCAAAGAAGACAATTCAAAAAGAAATGGGATGGTCATGAGAGATGCAAAAAACAAAATGAAAATGTTTAGTAGATTGCAATTTATGGATAGTAAGAGAATAGACAGAATAGTATTTAATGGAGTTATGAGTAAAGGACAGGCAACAAAGATGGATAAGAAAGATAGTACAGTATGCAGAAGATTTGGATAAAGAATTTATGTCAGTATACTTGTACAAAAGATGGGATAATGTGTTATAGTGGCAAAGAATGGGATAGAAAAATAGATGCAAGCTGGAGAGATAGAGAACTGGTATAGAAAGTAAAAAAAAGTTTAAATATATATAGAAGTAAACAGAATATTGGGTGTGAGTTAATTTAGGAGAATAACAAAGAAAGTAATTTACTGTTTAAGGCTCGAACAGGATTGTTAGCAACAAGGGATTATACACATAAATGGAAAAATGTGGTTAATTTAGTCTGCAGGGTATGTAAGAAAGGCATGGAAAATATTAGGCATTTACTAATTGAATGTAAATGCTTACAATCAGAATGGGTACAAATAATGAAAATGGGGGAGAATAAATATAAACAAAGTGATTATACACAAAGTGGGTTATTGGTTTTTGCTGGGTTTGGAAAAAGATAAGGGGGATATAGATGTAAAGGCCATAGTGTGGACAAAGATGATGTGGAAATGGAATGGAACAGGATAAAGAATAATATGGGAAAAACTTAGGCTGGGGATGAAAAGGGAAAATAAGGTGAGGAATGAAAAGCAATGATAAGATGGGGTATTAAAAGGAAAGATAAGGCAGCTAAAAGGTTTCTCTGGGCATAGCGGTTGAGAGATTTCTTACATTGATAAAGGAGTAGCCATATCACATTACATCACATTAATTTAATAACATTTTAAAACTATTTTAAACTATTAATGTATATACCATATTGAGGGTGTATAATGAATCAGTAACTAAGTTTTTTATTTAAAATTGTTTGATAGTTTTTATTTTAAAATAATTGTTTTAAAAAAAAAATTAAAAAAGAGAACTCACATCATTGTTTTAAATAATGATGTGAGTTTTTTTCTTTAGCTTTTAAAAAAAAAAAACAATTGTTTTAAAATAAAAACTATCAAACAATTTTAAATAAAAAATTAGTTACTGTTAGAAAACATCTAAATTTATATTTTGACTAATAAACACTATTGCTCTCATTTGTCTGCAATTTTAAAAAAAATTGTTTGCATCCAGTTCCTTGTTTAATTATATAATTTTATGATTATTTTCTTTTATATTCATTCTTGGAGCTATTCTCTATATAACCAACTAATGAAGAAATATAAGCAGATAATTATCTTAGCATCTTAATTGTAAAAAAACCTTTATTCAAAGAAATATATATCTACAGATATTTCAGCTTAAAGAAATATAAATAAAATGTCTGTTAATTAAAACAAAATAGTAATCATAATGAAATATAATGTTAATTAAACCATTATATATATATATATATATATATATTGAAGCAGATGGATCTGTAGGCCAGATCCATGCTTCACGTCTTTCTAGATTACTAGACAAGGATCAAACCTGATCCACGCATGTTATGATGTTTGTAAAACTTTCTATCTGCCATTTTATCTACATTTAAATTTTAGGCCAGTAAATAAATTTTTAAAGTATTAATTTTCTATTTAAATTTTTATTATAAATAATAGAGGGGCCCAGATAAATATATATATATGCAAATACATATTGTGCCATTACAATTTAGTCACTAGCTAAATTTATAGTAATGTGCATGTAAGAAAGTGTAAAACAAAATCATCATCACAATTTTATATAACCATAAAAGAAGCTGTAGGGCATCCAAGTTCAAACCCTACAAGGTCCAGTTCTAAAAGCTTTAAACAGAGAAAGAATGGGTCAACAATTACATGCTTTACTTGTTTGTGTGTTGATAGAAAGGTAATACACACATTTAAACTATTTAATATTTAAATTTTCTGTTAAAAAGCAAAGTTATAAAGCATACATATAGGCAATGTATGTGTAAATTATTTAATTGTTTTATATTTCAAATATTAAACATTTTAACTTTCTTTAAAACTAACCTATGCTTGATCAATTCTAATATTTTATTCTATACTTTTATTTTGCTTTTCTTTAATTATAAGTGGGATTTAAAAGTTACAGATTTAATTAAATAATTGGGTTATAATTACTAAGCTAGCAATTATATTATTTAAGGTTAGTTTATGAATGATTTGAAAGAATGAAGGATGTGTGTACATTACATACAAAAATTTTACATTTCCTAAATATTGAAAGAAAAGGAAGTATTAAATCTGTCAAATTATTTTTTTTTTGTACAATTTTTTTTGTTAAAAGAGGAAATCTGTTTAATCAGATATCGATCTTTGTAGCAATTTTTTTTTGTAAATGATTGTTTCACTTTGGAAACTTATAATGGGTCAGAGCTCTAAATTTTTGAAATTGCCTTATCAAGATCTAAAGAAGGAAGCTCAAAGATTTGAAGTGTTACCTGGATGTTAAAAAGAAAAAGAAAAAACAAAAGAAAGGAAATAAGAATTGAGTCTATTTTTTTTTTAAAACAAAAGTGTCTGGAAAAAAGGATTAAACTTTTCAGTTGAAAAATCATTTAGTTGAAAATAAATTAGAGATCTAATTAAAACAAATTTGTCCAAAAATAGCAAGTGATGCTATCTCTGATTGGTTAAGTTAGCTAAAAATTGGATATAAAAAGCTGTCTTGAATTATTATATTATTGTGATTGATTTAGATTATTAAACTATCAAATTTGAATGTTGAAAATATAAGAAATGGCAGGCTAGAAAAATTATATGTATGTTCCATTTGCCGGACCATCTGGGGAAGCTGCACATCACATAGGAAAGAAAAGATGTGTCTAAATAATATTCTACACCTTTCAACTGACCAGAGAAATAAGATGTTTTAATAGAAGGAAGAAAGCATTCACCTGCATTCAAAGAAGATGAATTAATCTACTGATACATATTAATCATCAAGTCCAATTAATTGTTACAACAACTGATTTTAAACTCAAGAAAATTTACAAATGTGAAAACAACTGCTGTATTTCATCCACCTGCTTGACAGGAAGAGAAGAAAAATTAATATAATGATTTCCAAATTATCCACTAAAGCAAATAGCCTCAATAGAGTCATCATCATCAAATAGTTATACACCTCAAGAAAGAGATTGTTCCCAGTAAAACGGAAATGGTAGCTGCCGAAATATAAACATTATACAAGACAAGTTTGAACCCTTGGAAATTCGCCACAAACAAAAGATCGGTAATATGACTTTTTATATCTATTTTCTTTGTGATATCAGTCTTAATAAACATTTTAGCAATAAAGTGGTATATTTTATTTAAAGAACTTTTAAAGACTATTCAGATCAATTAAAAACAAGAATATCTTACTAATAATAACTTTGAGCTTCATAAATGACCTTGAAAGTATGAAAATTATTTGTTTATTAATTTTACAATATTAATGTGTAAAACAATTTTTTTTTTATGGTGTTATGATTTTAGTTTTAACTGATATATTGTTATTATTTTGGTTTTTAATAATATTTTGTTATTATGGGATAAAACACGCACATACATAATAATATTTTTATATGTGTATAATTGGGAGTAAATGTGAAATAATGAG
Organism: Epiperipatus broadwayi; assembly: GCA_028023455.1. Taxonomy (NCBI): domain Eukaryota; kingdom Metazoa; phylum Onychophora; class Udeonychophora; order Euonychophora; family Peripatidae; genus Epiperipatus; species Epiperipatus broadwayi. The sequence goes on along the minus strand of JAQFVV010012536.1, from coordinate 917,409 downwards.
TAGTATTAGAATATTAGATTATTTTGTTTCAAGTTAAGTATAGATTTCAGCGCTTAGAAGAGAGGAGGGAGAAAATAATTTAAAACTTGTTTCTAAAACTTGCTCTTTCAATTCTACTAACATTTTTACATTCTATTTACATGTTGGATTTTTAAAGTATGTGTGCTAATGAGCAGATAATATTTTTTTTTCTGAAATACTTTTCTCATGGAGTGAAAATCATGGTCAATGTGACATCCAACTTAATACAAATACATTTGAAGGGAAAGGGGGAAGAACTTAAAATTAATCTGAGGATTGTTATATAACCAATTATTATTATTATTATTCATGTCAATTTTCATATTTATCTAGAAATTTTTATGTATATGTTAGAAATGTAGTAATAAATATTAGTTTGTTTTATTAAACGAGGCGTATATATTTCATTAAGTGTAGTCTTGGTTAAGTGTGATTATTCATCATCATCTATGGTTGAATATTAGTTATTTAAGATATAAGTAAATATGCTAAAATTAAGCAATAATTAGGAATTTCTTTATAAAAATTAGTTTTATGTTTAGGCTTAGTCCTAGAGCTGTAGTTGAAACCCTTGTCATTATTGTTATTATGATCATCATCATCATCGTCATCAATGTTTTAATTAATGAGCTGTTTAACTGTTTAAAGGCCATAAATAAATATTGATTTTATAATATTTAGTGATCTCTTAGTATTATTCTAACCACATCCCATCATCTATTTCATGCAAGGATGAGTGAATTGCCATCCTAAATTAGTTATATATAATCTGAGCTAGTGAACTTATAAAAATATTGAAACACATTTGTTATGTTAAGATCTGAGAAATGATTTATGTTCAATGAACTCCACTTTGGTTTAAAGATGTTTTACTTTTACCTAAATATTAGTGCGTATAGTGATATGGCTCAAAAAGCAAAATCTCTCATTTTTTATTAGAAATAAAGTACCAAAAAGGGATTCAAACCCGGTACATGTAAAAGGTTATTAGATATAACCGTGTCTAGATTCAGATAATCTAGTGGCGCCCTGCTAGACCATATTCACTTAGTATTTGTTTAAACATGCACTTAACATCAAACCAAGAAATGAAAGTGGATAAAACCTACTGCCTGTATACCTGAGTTATATTTTATTGAATTACTAGTGTACTCACTTCACGTGATTTCCATAATAGATTTCCATATAATACTTATTGATAATAATTTGTTAATAATTTACTTATTTCTTTTAAATATTATGATCATTTTAGGGACTCCTTTACTCAGATAATAATATCTATTTGATTCATTTAATTAGGTTACAATATATATAGAATTACAGATGGAAACTTTTATAAAAATCAATATATAAATTTTTAATATGATATTTTTTTAAGTATTTTATTCTGGAGATTTGCTTTCATGATAAACCTTACTAACATTCTTTTACGTCAAACAAAAGAAAATCCATTAACGAAATAGTAATGGATTTTCTAATTAAAGTAAAATTAAAATGGAAAAGATAATTTGAAATATAAATTCTGCAAATCTACATTAAATTAAAAATAGATTTGAAACAATTAAATCATTGGGTTTATCGGAAAGTTGATCTCAAGAATACAATACCAATATACTTTAAGTATTCTAGTATTGTCACTTAGCCTGGAGCATATGAAAAAGGCAATTTCCCAAAAACAGTTAAAAAAAACTATAAATAGCCAAAGAAGCCTGTCCAGTCCCAAGTTTTGTCAGCAATTGCCCGGCAAATCTAGGTCAGTAAAATTTTTAATAAATGTCTGGAAGCATGATAGTTAGGTAGATGGGTTTTAACATGCCCATCTCCCATGTACCAAAGATGATCATCCCATACCTCATGCCAGAAAAAATTTCATCAAAATGAACTGCTGAACTGTTGAACTGTTTTATTCAATTCATAGCTAGCTATGCCTGTGTGGAAATTCATTTTTCATCATGGGATTCTAACTTCCACTTGGTCTCATAATAAATTAGGTAATATATTTCCAATTTGTAATTTCTAACCGCCTAATTTATTCTTCTAAACTCCAGTGATGAAATGATGTAAACCCTGCTAAATTTTAATATCTTCTAAAATGTAATCCCCATAATGTAATTTAAATGTAATATAAAATATTTAATAGAATAGTCTGTAAACTACACTTGCTACTACTTAAAATCTAATATCTTTGCTCTCTTTCTGTTTTAAAATTATGCCTATTCTTAATGCTAAACTTCTTTCTAATTGCGGTTTAGAAAATATTATTAATTACTTAAATGAAATGAATATATGTCAAATTTGTTCCATCTCGACAAAAGCTTATCGGAATAAATATTTTGTTGCCTATTTCCTGACCAATGTTTGTTGGTAAATAAAAATAAATAACTCCCTAACTCTGAAGATTTTGGAGCAACCTTTGTTTTGTCAAGATGAAACCATTTTATATTATTATGTGTCTTTTTTATATTTATACTACATGGTTTAGCTGTGGGGAGATGTTAGATTCAAGTATGAGAGTTTATTTAGTTTAAATTATTTCATTTTTAAAGAGTGAAAGGAAAGGGGTTTATAAATTATATTCATGTTAAATAATAAGAGAGAAATAGAATATCATTTGAAATGTTATGGGATTTTGTGTTGAAGGGAGATATGTGTCGCTCATTACAAATATTCGTAATAATAATTAATACTTATTTTCTTCTTGTTTGTCTGGTCTTGATCAGTCCGTATGTATTTATGTAATCTGTATAGCTCAGACACAATTATATATTTAAATGCTAAAATATATTCTCCAGTACTCATATTTTGCCTTGCTGGTATTTTGCTTAATTACTTGTCTTTTGTTCTTTGTGTCTGCTAGATCATAATTAGACCACGTGATAATTTCACTGGCCTCAATTTTCTTGTCAGGATATGAAAGCTAAAATGGGAAGAATCAGGGAAAGCTAAGCTCATTCCTTGGCAATTTTCATTTCTTTCACCTGAAATATTTTAGGTTTGCCAATGGCACAGACTATTCTTTATTTCTTGGCGTCACGAAAATGGGGGAAGGTGAATTGAGTCTATACCAGTGATATATTATCAAATACTGGGATTTGTTAACTTTCCTTTGTCTGAGCACATTATGGTGGATTGACTATGATCTGATTAATTTATGTATTTTAAATCTCGAAATATTTGATTGTGAATATCGTGATTCATTTATATTTTAAATGTGTCACTCTCTCCAACACCAATCCCTATAGTTTGAGTTAATCTTTTCACTTTTAAAATAAAATCAATCGTAAGAAAATTATGTTTAAAATAGCTCTTTAAAAATATCCGTTCCTATATCTCAGACTTGGGTGGGCGTATCCACAAATCAATAAGCGTTTACATTTGTTAGATTGGCATATAAACTATATCACTCTCTTGCCAGAGGCATAATAAATGACTGTATAGAAACTTGTATTAAATAATTTTATGAAATCAAATCAGAGACATTAGATAAATTAACAAAATGTTTTATTAAATATATCTGTGAATTTAAGCTACCTGTGTTCGTCTCTATTTATTCATTCTAAAATTAGTATTTTCTAATTAATTATTGTGCTGCTATCTGATGACTCAAGGTCACACACATACCATTTTATATTTAAATAAATAGATAGTCTAATTAAAATTAATAATTAGAGTTACGCATACGAGTTAATTGAGATCCATGCTTTACCGTTGATGCTAGTGGGACAGAATGTAGAAAGATTAATTGCCTGCCTCAAAAATGTTGTTAATTAGTTTGCAGATTTAGAGAGTGGGTAAACAGAGCAGAATCCATGAGTATTCTTTATCTTTGATCTCATGTATGGTTGGATTCAAGGTACTTTTACCCAGGCTGTGAATCGTGTTGAGTTAACATACAATTTCGACTGGTACAATATTAATAATTTTTAAAAGTTGTTATTTTTGAAATATTTTAAAATGGAAATGGCTGTTATATTTTTATTTTAGAAAAACAGTCAGGTATTAATAGATGATGATCAATGAAAATAGTAAACTGTGAACTCTTATAGCATTTAATTGTAATATCTGGATCTTATATAGAGACTAAAGCATTTAAATAAATAAATATATATATAGTAAGTGTATGTAATGAAGAGAGAGAGAGGCTTTGTTATTTTATACGCCTATGAACTGAGGCATCAAAATTGTAACAGTAAATAGCAGGATTAGTTCCTCTTGTTATCATCTCATGGATTTTTGGGCAGCCAAATTATAACTATAAGTAAATGGGATTTGACTTAACTTAATCATGATTTTGTGGCTCCAAATCTACACAGTATTGTATGAATTAATGAAACTTAATAATCAGTCTACAATGTAATTAAGAATCTGTATTACATTTAAAAAATAAATAATTTAATATGATTTTTTTAAAGTAATTTTTTTTTAACATTGAATACAGATGAAATTTCGGTTTTAGAAAAAGGTTTCAATTTTGCTTTAACACCTTCCTGGATACCTTTTCAGAAAATTGTTTATAATGTTGAATCAGCTCTTGATAAAATTGATTCTACATCAGCTGATTTGGCTAGAGCTGAGTTTTGTAATATTTTTAAAAAAGCTAAGCTTCCTAAAAATAATATTTCAAAGAAAGAAAGACAAGCATTAAATAATATAAAATCGGACAAATCAATTGTTGTACTTCCAGCTGACAAAGGTAATGCCACAGTTGTAATGGATCGTGACATTTACCATAATAAAATTTTAGATCTGCTTAATGATAAAACTTATAAACTATCAAAAAGAGATCATACTACGTATTTGGAAACAACAACAAAAGCTATTATTAATAAATCACCTATTGAAACAGAGATAAAAAATAAAATAATCCCTCGTGAAAAATCTTGTGTCTGTCCAAAATTTTATGGACTTCCAAAAATTCACAAACCAGATATCCCCCTTCATCCAATAGTAAGTGCAATAGGTTCTCCAACTCATATTTTAGCCAGATACTTATCGGATTTCATTAAACCTACAATCCCATCTATTAAATCATATATTAAAAACTCTTCATTTTATTTCTGTTTTAAAAAGTTTAAAAATTAATGCTAATGACATTCTGGTCAGTTTTGATGTCATGTCTTTGTTTACAAACATTCCAATTGATGAAGCTTTAAATATAATCTCACAACGTTGCAATTTACCAGACCATATTATAGCTTTAATTAAACATTGTCTCTTAAATACATATTTTGTATACAATGGACAGCATTACAGACAAGTTTTTGGTACTCCTATGGGCTCACCTATCTCAGGAGTAATAGCTGATTTATTCATGGAATATATAGAAACTCCTGCTTTAGAATCATCATCTTTAAAACCTCTCATTTGGCTCAGATACATAGATGACACTTTTGTCATATGGCAACATGGAAAAAATAAATTAGATGATTTTTTCTTACATTTAAATAATATGCATCCTCATATTAAATTTACAATGGAGACAGAGTCTGATGGAAAACTCCCTTTTCTTGATGTTCTAGTCACCAGAACACTAAATAGTTTATCTTTTTCTATTTACAAAAAGGATACACACACAGACAGATATTTGCATTTTCATTCTCATCATCACCCAACTCAGATAGTTTCTGTAACCAAAACTCTTTTAAATAGAGCAATTAACCTTTCAGATGAGACACATCTGAAAGAAGAAATAAATCATATTAATAGTGTTTTATTAGCAAATAGTTATAATTACAAATTTATAAAAAAAAGCCTTATTTCAAGCCCAAAATAGACAAAATAGGAAACAAAAAGATGATAAATCAGCTATTAGGATTTGTGTTCCATATGTAAAAGTAACTACAGACAGTATCGGACATATATTGAAATGCTATAATATAGATACAGCATTTTCTGCTCATCAAAGGATCAGCAATATAATAACCAAGCCTAAGGATTCAATCCCTCTTGAATCTCATGGTGTCTATCAAATCTCATGTAAAAATTGTAAAGCTTCTTACATAGGTATGAGTAATCATCGCATCAGTGTTAGGAGAGATGAGCATGCTAATGCAGTTAAACAACACTCATCATCATCAGCACTCTCACTCCATACTATAGATTCAGGTCATAAAATTGATTTTTCTAGTATCAGGATCATATCCAGATGTGATAATCTCTACCAATGCAAGAATTAGAGAAGCCATTGAGATACTTAAAAGGCCAGATTGTATCAATAAGCGAGATGATACATGCAAACTTCCTCCTATTTGGAAATATTTTTTTTAAAAAACATTCCTAAATTTAACATTTTTTGCTATTGGTTGAATTTTAACATTTTATTCAAATCAGTGATTGTAGCGCCTTTACAACCATCTTTCTACCTTTTATAACTCTGTGGATGGCTTGTGTGACCAAGTCAAAATGTCAATATATTAATATTAAAAGTTTTTAACATGGATGAACCTGCAATATATATATATATATATATATATATATATATATATATATATATATATATATATATATATGCTAATGACTTTCTCTAAGTCTATAAAATTCTACATTACCATTTGTAATTACAAGAACAATGACTGCAAAACTCATTCAACTTTGAAACATATTTTGAACAATTACATAAATCATTATGAGTTCAACACAACTAATCATAATAACAACCTTATAAATTAGATAGTTTTTGTTTGATAAGAAATTTATGCATTTTTAAATTAACCTATTAATTCTAATAAAGAAATTTCAAAATATGTTAGCTATAAGTGTACATTAGCAGCATAATTTTTCTGTTAATATTCTGACAGATTTTTTTTGTTCTCATTAGATTTAAGCTTTCAACTTTTATTTTGATATTAACTCATTATTATTTATCAGAATGTAATAAATTTAACCTCATTTGATAGATATTTTTGTTTAGAAATTAAATAAATTTTTAAAAATGACATTTGGTTTTCAGAATTATTTTAAAAATTAGATTTTAATCAAAACAAAATGCTGTCACATCATCAAATTTTAGATGTTGATTTAATTTGCAATATGGTTGAAATCTTTGTTTAATCTTTGTTTTAAAAATTTGAATGAATTATTTTTAAAAACTACTAAATCTATCAATTTATGCTTTAAAAGTTTTAAAAATTTTCATAATTTTTATATCACTAAATATTATAACAATCTTCTGAATGATCTCATTTCTAGACAGCTGTGTTTCCCATGACTGTAATTTTTAGAGTAACAATATTTAGAAGAATATATTCTTTTATATTTAAAATAAAACATTTATGTAAAAGATATATATGTAATAATATTTATGTTTGATTTTTAATAATTATTACACAATTTATGATACAAATAAAATTATAAACTTTTCAAAAAATCAAGTTTTTAGTCCATTGTAATATTTTCTTAATGATTGTAATATTTTCTCAAAATAATATCACAAAGTTTGAAAGCGTGAAATATATAATGGTCACCCATCATCTGTGGAGCTTGGTATGCTTTGACCAACCACATATTCAATTTTCCCAACATCTTTTGAATTTTTTTGTATTTAAAATATTTGAAAATATACATGAATTTTAATGTCATAAATGAAACAAGCTTTGTGAAATTTTCAGCAGGGGGAGAAAAATGCAAATTTTACGTTTAGAAATCTCAAATGCTGTTCCACTGCCTGGATAAATGAACTGGTTAATTAAATGTTAAATTAAATACCTGTTTTCCATTTTCTACAATTTTGATGGAAAACACTAAGGAAAAAAAAATTAAAACACACAAAAAATATATATTAATAATGATGTGTTTTCATTAGATAAAGTCCAATACTATTTTCAATTCTTGTTTTCCCCAGTGATTTTGATGAGAAGATGAATAATAGAAACCTTGCCAAAAAGTGTTGCTTTGAGTAACAAAATAATCTCAAGCTTGTTTAGTTTATTATTTAAATGCTTATTTTTTTTTCCAAATAGTCATGTTCAATATAGAATACAAAGTGACAGTTCTTGGAAATACCTTGATATTGATGCTGCTATCCTCAGAGATTTAGATAGGTCATTGTTCTTATGGTTTTCTCTCTTAAATATACATTTTGATACACTCCTTGTTTGTTTGTGTATTATAAAGATTCTCTTTATCTTGAATTTAGTAATATTAGCAAACAAAAAAAAAATAGAATTGGTTTTCACTAACAAAAACATATCAGCAAGCAAGCCTAATATTAGTAATAACAATAATAATAAAAACTTTTAAAATATGTCTTTTTCTCTCATCTTTTTATTGCTTTATGATCCTCATAGCATTTTTGAAATACCAAGATTTTCATGTCATGCATTGTCCACTTTATTGTTATCCAAATCAATTTAATACCCACCATCTAATTATCTTTCATACACACACACCAACTAATAATCTTTCAGCATCTAAATATTGCATTAAATATTTGTAAAATGAATAACTAATTTCCTAGTAAATAATTTTTAAATAAAAATTTATGTATACAACAGATATATATAAATTATTTTTTTTGGATTAAACCATATGTTATTTTTTTATTACATACCAATATTTTGAAGAACTAGTATCTGCATTGTAATGGTTAACTTTTGAAAGAAAAATCATTAGATCTCAAACAGTAATGTGTTGAGTGTGAGATGAGAAATGAGATTCAACTTGAAGTAGTTCAATATTCAAAATATGAGGCTTATCCAAATATTTATTTCCCTCAATTTTTTTTACCTATTAATTTTAAGTTAATCTTAGAAAACAGAGATAAAATGAGAGGTTCCCACATAGCTGGAATACATTGTGCTTCATCATCCCTATTTAAATCAGTAGATCTCTTTAATATTTCAATTGACTCTCTCATGGTTCTTAAATCATACCTTTCCAAATTATCAAGTATTTTTGCATTGTCAAAATTAGGTTTATGTAGGCCAGTCTAATAGTTGAATAAATGTCAGAATTAAAGAACACAGAAATGCTTTTATTCAGAAAATTAAGACATCAGATTATACTTTCCATTTTTTTAGAAATTGGTCACAAATCTGATTTTGACAATGCAAAAATACTTTCTAATTTAGAAAGGTATGATTTAAAAACTATGAGAGAGTCAATTGAAATATTAAAGAGACCTACTAGTTTAAATAGGGCAGAAGAAGCACAATATATTCCAGCTATGTGTAAACCTCTCATTTTATCTCTTTGTAATATTAACTTAAAATTAATAGGTGAAAAAACTGAGGGAAATAAACATTTTGATAAGCCTCATATTTTGAATGCTGAACTACTTCAAGTTGAATCTCATTTCTCCTCTCACACTCAGTCATTATTACTGTTTGAGATCTAATGATTTTCTTTCAAAAGTTAACCATGGCAATGGTGGATGCTAGTTTATCGAAATATCAGTATGTAATGGAAAATAACACACGGTTTAACTCAGAAAATAATAATTTATCTATATGATACAACTATGAAAATATTAAATATAATAACAATATATATATATTCCTTCATCTTATTTATAAACAGTCCACACACACATTTTTTTATGAACATAACTAGAATTAAAGTAGTTAATAGTAACTCAACCTATAATTTAATTATTATTTCATTGCTATATCATATTGCGTTTCAAGCATAAAATATAAACAAACATTAACTTTAAATAAATAATATTATGAAAATTTAAACATTTATTTGACATACAAAACAAAAAATATAATTTCAAACCCAAATAAAATTGTGATAATAGATTTCTTTCAAAATTAGGAAATATATATTTTCAGTCATTATTTTAAAAATGTATTTGTATAACTATAAATATGTAAGTAAATATTTATTGTAAATATGCAAGGAAATTATTAGGTATTTATTTAGTTTTAAGATAAATGGCAATTTTTCTCCCCCCACCCCTTTTATATTATCTCTAAACTTACATATGGTAAGGAATGTACTGGGCTCAATTCTTACAATATATAAAGTTCATAAGTTATCCTACTTTCCTTATTTTTATAATAGACTCTTCCACCAAACTCAAATTAATAATTTTAGCAGATGTTATTGTTCAAATGTTTTAAAATACGGAAATATCCATTATATTTTCCATATTATTAAAATCACAGTTAGGTGTTAATAGACAATGATTAATGAAAATTGTAAACTCAATATAGAGTGTAATATTTATATATTAATCATATTTTAAATATAACTGAGCTTTTCTACTATCAGGTTTATATATATTATGTAAATATCATTTTTAAAATTTGGTGGCATTCCACAGGCAAATTTTTCATAATATCCATTAAATGTGTTTTACACCTTAGTAAAAAGACATAAGTATATGACTGCCATTTATGCCAAATTTGGGATCGCACTTCAAAACCAAATTAGCAAATCATTAATGTATATACCATTATTAACATGTGGTAATGATCCACAATAATTTTCTTGATTTTGTGTACCTAGCTGAGGCAGACAATTTCATGACTTCCAATAATATAATAACTAATATTACATTCATAAACTACAATATTATCAGAAACACCTCTGAACAGAATGATTTTAATAAAACTATTTTTTTTATTTTTGGAGGTGGGTCACAATTTTTTTCACATGAGACATTAAAGTCACTCCAAATTCATTATTCTTTTTTCAGTTTAAGATAATTATATCTTTTAGTTCAAATCCAAAATCACAATGCTATGTAAGATGTACATTTACTTTTTATAATATCCATTTTTTAATACTGGAGGTGTGCCACAATCAGAAAATTAGCAGGATATTTATAAGAAAATCCAAGTATTAATAATTTTGGCACTTAGAAATATAAATGCTTTCAATATCATAGTCTTCTAAACCAAAATATTCTATTGTTCTGAGATCTGGTAAAACTCTCACATAATTATTTGGAACTTGAGGAGATTCTCCATATTAATATTTTAGACAGTCTCTAGAAATGTAACTCCATGAATTGTTAGATAAACATTCAGTGATCATTGTTTCATTCATTGTAAACCATATGTGTAAGCATTTGTAATGAACAATTGTTGATTGCTTTTCCATTTCAGTTAGGTTTCCAATATGTGCTTAACATAATGTATAGTATTTATTTCACAGTCCAATAATTGTCTGCAAGATCTTTTGCTGAAGTTTGTCCATATAATTTAAAATAAGGCTTACATTTAAATTGTATTATTGCTTAATTTTAGTATTTGTAACTTGGATAAGAACCATCTGCTATAGAAGAAGAAGAACTACATCCTGAAGTATAACAACTAGTTATTAGATATAAAATATTCCAATATCATTATTAAGGCAGACAAATATTACTAAATTACTAGGTTTATATGATTTAGAAAAATAATTTTTCACTTTAGATATCAGACAGTTATTGAATTTGTCACCTCAATCATATATTTAAAAACAAATACTAATCTAATTTTAACAATTATTTCACAAAGATAATCTAATTATGAATTCTCTTATAAATTTTTAAATAAAGAACACAGAAAAAATATAGTATCAACTCTAATTACTAAATTTATAGCTTTCCAAGTGAATAAAATAATTATGATAACAAACTTAATTTTCTTTTCTAATATGAAAATTATAACAGATATATATATATATATATATATATATATATATATATATGTATATATATTTTCATATATATATATATATATATATAAGGCAGTATTTTATTTGTTTATACTGAATGTTTCCTATATGATTTGAATGCCTTCTTTTGTAGTAGCATTTATCATAAATAAAAAAGTTTGTTTAGAGATCATTAGCATGCTCTTAATTTTACATATTTGTAAGTGCAAGCTATATATAAGTCATGTGACATCTGACTTTTTTATTATTACTATATATGTAAATAGGGGGATTTGAACTCAGGATTTTTCAGACTATTCATATTCCATTCCATCTCAAAAAATTGATTCACATGACTACACATACGTGTAAATCAGTAGCTTGAGATAAAATGGAGGATGAATAGACTGAAAAATCCTGAGTTCAAATTTCTCTATTCACATATATATGAAACATTCAGTATAAGAAAATGAAATACTGCTGTAGAATTACATATTGCTTAGGAAATAGATTCCATTTTAGTATAGTTCAGCCCATCTCTCTCCTATTAATATATATATATATCAGACATTATGTAGACATATATGTATCCATATATATATATATATATATATATATGGATACATAATGTCTGATAATATGAGAAGTTAGATTGATATAATGTCTACATGGATATGACTATAATATCAAATCTGGCAAGGGCTTTTAGCATTCCCTCATCATTTTTTAGTGAAATGGATGGTTGAATAGTTGGAATAGTGAGAAGATTGAAGCCTATCCATTAAAGTTTGAGGAATTGCTTGCAATTTTAATATAAACTGTACACTGATTGTATATATAAGTATGATATTATGATCTGGCCTAACTTATGAGTACTGGTTCTGCATGAAATACATACTATGGTGATTATGTATGTATTTTCCATGGGTGTGGACATGTGTATCAGTTTCTTGAGATAGAATGGAGAATGAATAGTCCAAAAATCATGAATTGAAATCGTAGATTTACATATTTATATCATAGGGATGAGACAGCATCCCATTTTTAACAACTTATAAGATTAACTCAAGAAAATAAAGCTATGCATATTCAGTACTTATATAAGCTATGGATATTTAATACTTACAAATTATAAAAAATAATTTGAGATAATTTTGCAGCTCGTTAAAAATAAAACACTATATATATATATATATATATGTGTGTGTGTGTGTGTGTGTGTGTAAATACATAAAACTGTCAACCCTTAAACAATATCAATATCAATAAGAGCTAATAATCTCAATCTGTTGTCAAGAAGATCGCCTTGACAACAGATTGAGATTTTTGTTTGTTATTGATATTGTTTAAGTGTAGACTGCATTTGTGTACATTATTAGCTTTATTATCAAAGTAATAATAATAATATATATATATATAATCTGACTTCAGAAAGACAACTATATTTAAAATCTAACTAATATATGAGTATTACATTCTATTTTGAGCAATGTCATTGAACGTTAGTTTAAATATCATCTAAACTTAGAGTTTGGTGACCATCTACTTTTTATTAACAGTTACAAATATAAAATACAATTTATTCATATTATTTCGACTAATTAATTCCCATATATATATATTAAGCTAATTGAATTTAGTAATAATTGAAAGGTTGCTAGTCTTTCACATGCGCTACAGTTGTTTCTCAGACAGCCAATCAGATTTTTAAACAGCTGTCTTTAAAAACAATCAGGCTTTTGACACACAGCAGAGATTTTGATAAGAAAAGGATGATATCACCTTTATATGGAATTATCTTACATTTGCATTCAAGATTTAAGATTAGGTTGAATTTTGCAACATATTTAATAATAATTTGGTAAATGTGCTTGCTGAGTCTCAATTGAATTCTGGAGCTATCTGATTACATCAAGTTTTTTTAGCAAGAACATAGCTGATTATCTTCTCAAATGTTGCTATTTGAAACATTGAAAAATTTCTTTAGAGGATATAAGTAAATAACATTAGCATATACATCTATAAGAAAAAACTATTATACACACACACACACACACATATATATATATATATATATATATATATATATATATATATATATATATAAAGTAGCTCAAAAGGTCCATTGTAACATATTAAAGATGATCAAATGATCCAAATGTATTAAATAATTAAGAAAAGATTCAAATATAAATCTTGTAACTAATAAACCAAAAGCATTGTAGCTTAAATTAAATTATGAGAAGAATACCTGAGGAGTGGCTATTAAACAAAAAGGTCATAAATATTAACATGATGATTAGGAATAAATTAAACATATTTCTATAATTAGATTTCTCAAGATATCACAATATCAATAATTATAAACAAATTATTAGGAACGAACTACTATAACTCAGGTATATGGAAATCGCGTGAGGTGAGTAGACTAGTAACTCAATAAAATATCTTCTCAGATATACAGACTGTAGATTTTATCCACTTTCATTTCTTGGTTTGATGTTAAGTGCATGTCTAAGTGAACCAAGTGAATATGGTCTATCAGGGCACCACTAGATTATCTGAATCTAGACAGTTATATCTAATAACCTTTTCACATGTACCGGGTTTGAATCCCTTTTGGTACTTTATTTCTTACAAAATGTATGATTTTGATTTTAGACCCATAACACTGTATGCACTAATATTTAAGTAAACACCTAGGTAACATAAAACATCTTTAAACTGAAGTGGAATTCATTAGACATAAATCATTTCTTAGACCTTAGCATAACAAATGTGTTTCAATATTTTTTATAAGTCTTACTAGCTCAGATTACTATTAATTTAGGATGGCAATTCACTCATCCTTGCATGAAATAGATGATGGGATGGTGGTTATAATAATACTAAGAAATCACTAAATACTATGAAATCAATATTTATTTATGGCCTTTAAATATTTAAACAGCAACATGATGATGACGATAATGATAATGATAATGACAATGGTTTCAACCACAGCTTTAGGACTAAGCCTAAACATAAACCTAATGTTTATAATGAAATTCATAATTATTGTTAATCTTAGCATATTCAATCATATCTTAAACAACTAATATTCAACCATTGATGATGAATGATCACACTTAATAAAGACTACTCTTAATGAACTATATACGCCTCGTTTAATAACATAAACTAATATTTATTACTGCATTTCTAACATATACATAAAAATTTCTATATTTACATGAAAATTTATATTAACAATATCAACAATAATCATAATCGACTGTTTTAAAATCATAACATTAAATTTTAAATTCTTCCCCTTTTCACGTAAATGTATTTCAAAAGTATATTGTATTAAATTGGGTAACCAATTTGTTAAAATGTTCCATCCACAAGAAAAGTATTTCATATATATAAAAAAAATATTCACTCATTGGCACACACACCTTATAATCTAACATGTAAGCAGAATGTTAAAAAAATAATTGTTAGTAAAATTGGAAAGAGCAAGTTTTAGAAACAAGTTTAAATTATTCTCTCCCCCTCTCTTCTAAGCGCTGAAATGCTATATTTTCCTAAAACAAACTAATTTAATATTTTAATACTACTTATTACTTCACATTCACTCACAATTATACACATATAAATATTATTATGTATGTGCATGTTTTATCCCATAATAGCAAAATATTATTTAAAACCAAAATAATAATACAAAAAAATTATTTTACTCATTAATATTTCATAAATGTAAATTAATAAACAAATAATTTTGATAAATTCAAGATCATTTATGAAGCTCAAAGTTATTATTAGTAAGACATTCTTGGTTTTAATCGATCTGAATAGTCTTTAAAAGTTCTTTAAATAAAATATACCACTTTATTGCTAAAATTTTATTAAGACTCTGCTATCATAAAGAAAATATATCAAAAAAAATTTTTTATACTACCAGTTCTTTGTAGTGACTTCTAATGAGTCAAATTTCTCTTGTTTAATGTCTATCTTTGGCAGTAACAATTTCTGTGCTTCTTTGGAACAATCTCTTTCTTAAAGGGTATAATTATTTGATGATGATCCTATTGAGGTTATTTGCTTTAGTGGACAATTTGGAAATCTTTATATTAATTTTTCTTCTCTTCCTGTCAAGCATGATTCTTTTAGTGGATGAAATACAGCAGTTGTTTTCACGTTTATAAATTTCCTGGGTTTTAAACTCAGTTGCTGGAACAATTAATTGTACTTGCATCATCAATATTTATCAGTAGATTAATTCATCTTCCTGATCTCCTTCGAATGCAGGTGAATGTTTTCTTCTTTTTATTTAAAAACATCTTATTTCTCTGGTCAGTTGAAAGGTGTAGAACATTATTTTTCAGACAAGACATCTTTTCTTTCCTATATGATCTGCAGCTTCACGATGGTCAGGTCTTGATGGGACACATATATAATTTTTCTACCCTGTCATTTCTTATATTTTCAACATTCAAAACTTAATAAAAGAAAATGATTTAAAAAAAACTATCTAGCAGAACTAAAAATGTTTGTCTGCTTTAGTTTCAATAATTTTTAAAAAGTCTCTCTCTCTTCCAATAATAATATAATAATAGTCTAACAGCTCAACTGATTTTTCCAGACTGCTTTTATATCCGATTTTTGAGTCAACTCACCCAATTAGAGTGATAGTGTGAATTGCTATTTTTGACCAACCCAAAAAATCACACACCTGTTTTTCAGACACTTTTGTCTTAAAAAAAATAGACTTAATCCTTTTTCCTTTTTCACATATATCTGTAATATCTAAAATTGGAGTTTCTTTCCTTTAATCTTAAGATGAGACAATTTCAAAATTAGAGTTCCCACCAAGCTTAAGCTCCCAAAATGACAAACAATCATTTATAAAAACAAAATTGCTACAAAAATAGATATCTGATTCAACAGATTTGTAAAAAAATAATTTGACAGATTTAACCCTTCTTTTTCTTTCAATATTTAATAAATGTAAATTTCTGTATGTAATGTACACATATACTTTATCATTTCAAATCATTCATAAACTGTCATTACAATAATCTAATTGCCAGCTTAGTAATTATAACCCTAATATTTAAAATTAAATACTTAGCTTTTAAATCCCAATTATAATTATAGAAAAGCAAAATAGAAGTATAGAATAAGATATTAGAATTGATCAAGCATAGGTTAGTTTTAAAGAAAGTTAAATATCTGAAATATAAAACAATCAATAGCTTACACATACACTGCCTATACGTATGTATAACTTTGCTTTTTAACAGAAAAATTAAAAATTGAATAGTTTAAATGTGTGTATTCCCTTTCTATCAACACACAAACAAATAAAGAATATAATTGTTGACCCACTCTCTTTCAGTCTAAAGCTTTTCGAACCGGATCTGGTAGGGTTTAAACTTGGATGCCTTACAGCTTCCTTTATTGTTATATAAAAATGTGATGATGATTTTGGTTTTACATTTTCTTACATGCACATTACTATAAATTTACTAGTGACTAAATTGTAATGGCACAACTTCCTCTCCTTCGGAAAAAAATCTTCAGCACTTTTGTTTTAACTATATCTAAAAAAAAAATTCTGACTAATAAAATAACACTAATAATAATAACTATAATAATATGAAAAAAATTTCTAACTTACTGGTAAATATCATACTTTTCATTAGAAAACTTGAATTTGATTTATTTGGAGATCTTTTCCAAGCTACTCTGCTGAAGTATAAGGGATCAAACTCCTAGCATTATAGGTTCCCTTATTCCTGTCAAGAGTAGCAAGCATAAAGGCATTCTCTCCTATTTCCTTGGTAATTTGGAATGGCCCTTCATACAATTGCAGAAACTTTTTAAATTGGGTTTTTGGGGGGTTGCTAACATGAGGGGTGCATACCGGCACAAGATCATTGATCTTAAATAGATGTGGTTTGGTTTTGGATTGCTTTACCCTTTTTTGACCCATGAGTTTGAGTTGGTCCCTAGCTTTATTAAGGTCATTGCCATTATTTATTTCCTCAAGGGTAACAGGCAAAAGGATTTTAATCAGCAAGGGACCTGTTTTCTATAATGCAACCTAACAGGGGGGAATCCTGTCAATTCATTATAAGTAATATTAATGAGATTTACCAACTCAGGAAGTTTATTCACCCACTGTCTATGATAATCTGGAAGGTAGACTCTATAAAGTCTGCTAAGCTTGTGCATAATGCACTCACTGGGATTAGACTGCGGATTTCTTATAGAGCTCATAACATGCTTGATGTTCTGAGTTTGAACCCATTTCTTCCAGGTCTTAGATACAAAGGCAGTGGCATGATCTGTCAAAATCATATTAGGTTTATGCATGGCTTGCAACTGCTGGTTGGTGAGGCACCTGATAATACCCTTAGCATCAGTTCGGGGCACAGCAAATGCAGAAACAAGTTTAGGGAATACATCATATGCCACTAAAATGAACTTTTGTCAGTTATAGATGGTGAGTGGTCCATAAAAATCAAGTGCCAACAATTGGTTAGGCCAATCTGGGATTATGGGTTGTAAAACACCAACAAATGACCTAGCATAATACTTAGTCTTGGTGCAAATTGTACATTGTTTAATGATATTATTGATATTTCTATACATCTGATTCCAATAGAAGTAATTCTTTAACACATAATAAATCTTTGGAGTGTCATAATGGCCTTATTTGCAAAGAGCATATTTTACTAATTTATTAATGAGAATTTTAGGAATCACGATCTTCCAAGGGTTAACATGATTAACCTTAATCTTATACATGAGAATACCTTGTTTGAACTTATACTGGGCAAAAACTTTCTTGAGAGATTTCTTAGAGCTGTGGTGGTTTATGGGATGGCTCAGGATGGTGAGGATTCTGCCCAATTTTAGATCTTGTTTTTGAGTCCCAGCCAAATTATGGTAATCTTTTAAGATATATCTCTCTAATTCAACATTAATATTATTAATTAAGATATTCTCTGTACCAGGATGTTGGGGCACAAGACAGACAGGGTGATGACTAAGAACATCAGCAGGGATATTTTTAATACCCTCAACACCTGATTAGTCTTTCATTATTTAAATAGCTTTTACTTAGAAATTCTAAGCCCCTATGGTCTGAAAAAACAATGACTTCAGAGCCAAGCAAAAACTGGCATAGCTTCTGAAAACCCATACCACTGCTAGGGCTTCTTTCTCTGTTATGGAGTAGTTCAGCTCTGCCCCTCTCAAATGTCTACTTAAAAAATATAAGGCCTGAGGTCTTTGATCTTCATCAAGCTGATATAACACTACTCCCAGACCATAGTGGCTACTGTCTGTCTGTACAAAATTTTTTTTACCAAAATCAGGGTAAGACAAAATAATGTGGTTCAAAAAGGTTTGATTTATGGTATTGAACTCCCTGGTATGCTCCGTGGTCCATCTCCACCTTTCTGATTTCTTTAATAACACAGACAAATACTGGATATCCTCGGTAAAGTCCCTATAAAACTATAAACTGAGAAAGAACTGCAGTTGCTTTTTGGTTTTTGGCATTGAGAAATCCTGAATAGCAGCAATCTTTTTGGGATGGAGTTTGATACCCTGTTCACTGATTACATGTCCCAGAAAAGTAATCTCTTTTGCAGCTATTGTACATTTCTCCCAGATTTATTTTGACATTATGGGCTGAACACTCTTCAAAGAATATCTGTAAGTGCTCTAGATGCTCGGTAAGACTGCTGGAAGCAATGACTATGTCATCCACATATATGATGATCTTTTCTTTCAATTGTCTTGAAAAGATCCTATCCAAACATCTGATCAATCCAGCACCACTGTTAATGAGACCAAAGGGCATTCTTGTAAAAACATAAGTCTGACCTTGAAAGTGAAAAGCTGTATATTTTTGGTTCTCATGGTGTAGTGATATCTGCCATTAACTAGCTGTCAGATCAAAAGATGAGAAAATTGACTTTTGTTTGAATTTAATTAGGAGCTCATGTACAGATGGAGAAATATCACATTCAGGAATGGTTATCTGGTTCAGCATATGAGCATCCAGACATACTCTTACTGTACCATCTTTCTTTCTGATAATTACCAAAGGGTTGACATAAGCAGAGGAACACTTCCGAATAATTTCCCATTCCAACATTTGGTCTATCTATTTTTGTACCTCGGCCTGATATTGATAAGGAACTGGATACATTCTCTGTTGAAAAGGTTCATTATCCTTTAACTTAATTCGATGAGTATATCCTCTGATGATGCCTGGAACAGTGGAAAACAGGCTGTTATAATTGTACATCAGTTGGTATAAATTTTCTCCTATCATCAAATTGGCAAGGAAAACATGATTAATTTTAATCCTAATACCAACATCAACTAGTATGCTTCGGATGCATAACAATTGACCAGAGAGTTTAGGTAACTCCCATTCAAAAGGCAATTGTTCTTGTTGACATAAAAATAGCCCATTCTCATAATCTAATTTACATTTATTTCTGATCATGAAGTCTGAACCTATAATGACATCATGAACCAATTCAGGCATAATCAAGAATACATGACCAAACTCAGACTGGTTAAGCCTAAATTTAATCCAAACCTGCTTGTTGGCCAGCTTGGTTCTCTTCCCATTATCCAGAGTCACTTGTATTTGTTTAATGGGCAAGGAGGGTATACAACTAGTTACATGAAGCATCTTTTGATATGCTTTTTCTGAGATGGTGGAGGCTTGACTATCAGAGTCAATTAAAGCATTTATACTAATCCCCTCCATCAATAACTTAAGAACAGGATAGTTATATTGGATAGGTGGTTTACCCAGTTCAAATGGTCTAGGTAATCCACATCCAGATCAAGGGTATTTAATAACCACATCTCATTGTCCCTCTTATTGTTAGCATATGGCCCCAGCACTGAGGAACTATTATACCAGGACCACTCTAGTTTAGTGATGGAGTTTATTTTGGGCCTTTCCCCCTGGCCTTTTAGCACTGTGGTAATTCCACTGATAGAGGGTTGCTTATCTCTGGGAATTTCTTTCTTCCTGACATTATCCCTAAAATTTCCCCAGGATTGATTAGGAGGCCTAGCCCTATAATTATTTCTATATCCATAACTACTAAAATTTCTGATCATTTTCCTGATCACCCAGATTCAGATTAGAGGCATTATAATTATACCTGTCCTTGGTGCTCTTGGGCCTAATCTCTGAATCTAGCTCTGAAATCTCTAGAGCATCCAGGATTTCTGATGCTTCCCCTATACTGTGGCAATCAGCAGCAATCAGCATTTGTTCAATGCTTTGGGGAATATTGTGTCAGAGTATTCTCAGGATTTGGTGCTCTGAGAGGGGAAATGTAGTCTGACTTTTCAACTTAACTGCCTGCCCTCTGAAAAATACCCTTGGTACCACCATACTTTTCCTGTGTAATCTGGTAGCGCACCTGGTTCTGCCTATCTTCACTCCAGAAGCATGATAGGATAACACAGTGAAAATCCCCAAAGGTAGTGGGCTTATCAAACAGGGACCACCACCACTCTTTAGCATAGGCATAAAGATGGTTACAGGCAATGGCCAGCTTTCCTGTTCATTCAGCCTACACACAGAAAAAAGTTCTTCCAAGATATACAGATACTCTAAGGGGATCTCTCTGCTCTTCCCACTAAAGGCCTTAATTTTAATTAATTTTAATTAAATTTGAGGTCATTGACCTTCCTACTCTATATTCATCTTTACGGTATGGTCAGCCCTATCTACTAATTTTTCAACTT